>JANFOE010001638.1:367500-700897 GCA_025667525.1 Glebionis coronaria
CTTGATTAGTAGATTCCAAGAGGCACGAAATAGACTGAATGTGGATACCGCGTGAAGAAAGATTTAACGTATGAGGAAGGCGATCCATAATCAATCTTCATATGAAAATAATTACCTTTCTAGGAATATTTTTTTCTCAAACAGTCGATGGGTCAAAGAAGGAAGAATCTTCGAATTTATAATACAACGCTCGACCTTAACAAAAAAAACGTCATTCCCAAAGACTACACACAAGTATTTTTAACCTCATTAATATCAGCAACACTACTATCAAAAAGCATTTCAAGAAAATCAGCAAAGTTACGAGCTCCAAGGTTGGACTTGGTAAGGCCCAACGTCATTGGCCATGATCAATGCGATGAATATTAAGATAATCTTTTTCACGCTCCAAACGGAATTGTTGGGAATAAAATGTAGCCAGTACACTTGGACGCTGGCAAGAAGAAAACAAGCGTTGATAAGAAGAAAACAAGCGTTGACAGATCAAGCGTTGACAGGAAGAAGTCAAGCGTTGATAGGATGAAGTCAAGCACTGATAGAAGATTTAGTCTACGCGTATTATGTTTCTAGTTTGTTTGTAAAGATATGATCAACAATGTATTTTCTATATTTATCTTTACCTATAATAGCTGATACGTAGACTCTTGTACAAGGCTTCTTAGTCTATAAAAGAAGACCTTTAGGTTTTGTTTCAATATAAGTTTTCATATGTTTTAACACTTTCATTGTAAGCAAGTTTGTTCTAATCAATCAAAGTGAAAGTTTGGTTTACATTGTTTGTGTGTTCTTGTTTGAGTATTAATTCAGTATAATACTTAAATGATTTTATACACAACAAAGTTTCTCTACGTGTTTAACTTGATTTAATCTCGTTTACACAAGCTAAATTGATCTAAGTTTGGGATCAACAAGTGGTATCAGAGCTTGTTGAGAAACTTTGATCTAAAGAACACAAGAACCCTAAATCGTCAAAAACCCTAATTTTCACAAAACCCTAAAAACAGCATGTCTACCCCAGAAGTAAACTCCTCCTCCTCCTCAACCCCCAACATCAAGATTCCCATGCTAGACCCAAACAATTTTGAGCTGTGGAAGTTTAACTTTGAGCAATATCTACAAATTCATGACTACACTCTTTGGGAAATTATTGAATATGGAAACACATTCAATAAAGCTCAAAAGATTGCAGCTGCCATCTTACAAAGAACAAATGTTCAAGGTTCTACTGAAGAGGATCGAAAGGAAAAACCTGAAGATGGTAGAGCTGTCTCAACTGAGGACATAGCAAAGAGAAGGGTTGACATGAAAACCCTAAGCATTCTGAAACTCTCTTTGGGACAAGAAAATCAGCACAAATATAGGAGCTATGAGTCTGCAAAAGATCTTTGGGCAGCTCTTGAAATCGCTTATGGTGGTAATGTTGATACTGTACAAGAGAAAAAGAAGCAACTCTTGCATGAGTATGCTGTTTTCAAAGCTCAACCCAATGAGAAGCTAAGTAGTGTGAGAAGCAGACTTCTTGACATTACAAGCAAGCTGTCCTTCATGGGAACAGTGCTTGGTGATGTTGATATTATCGTCATTTTCTTAAAAGTATTGGTGATGCATGGAAAATTGAAGCAAGATCTATAATCGCTAATAACACTCACAAAAGTTCTACTTTTGATGATGTTTACAATAAATTGAGGCGAGTAAAGAATGAAACGCTTTTGGATCATGGAAGCAAGTCTACAAATGGAAACATGGCCTTCTTCTCACATAGTGAAGGTCAATTTGATCAAAGGAGTCATACATGCACCCCGTTACTGGATCAACTTGTGTCAACGCTGGATCAAATCCTGTCAACGCCTCACATTCAGACGCTGACACATACAAAATTGACTGACCATGAGTTAACCTTGCTGGTATTGATCTAGATACTGTGTGTGCATACATTGCTTCATTGCCCAATGGTTCAGTGATTACATATGAGGACCTTGAGCAAATTAGTGATGAGCATTTGGAGGAGATGGACATAAAGTGGAATATGGCCCTTGTAAGCATAAGGGCAAATAGATGGAATAGAATATTTAAAAAGAAGATGACTTTCAATGCCAAGGACACTGCTAGATTTGATAAATCCAAAGTTGAGTGTTACAATTGTCATCGTATGGGACACTTTATGAGAGAATGTAGATCTCCAAGAAGATCTGATGCTGGAAAACCCTCAAGCCAAATCATTAAGGCTCAGGATCCCAAAGCCATGGTTGCAATGCAAGAAACTGATGGTGTTGGATGGGATTAGAGCTATTTGGCTAAGGATGAGGAAGAGAATAAAGCTTTGGTTGCTGAAATGGAAGAAGAAGAGTATGTTCACTATGCTCTCATGGCACACTCCTCATCTTCATCAGACAATGAGGTATATGATGATGCTTTTTGTAGTAAGGGTTGTCGTCTAAACACTAAAAGACTTAACAAAGAAGTTTTAAAATTGTCAACAGATGTGGGTAATGAAAGATGCAAGTTGTCTAACTATCAACTTGCTCTTACTCAAACTGAAAAGACTGTAGCTGAGTATAAGAAAATAGAGCTTGACCTAAAAGATCAAATCAATATTTTAAAACCTGGTTTAAATGCTAGTACTGATATTAGAAACATCATGGAGAGGGTCAACGCTGAATTACAGGCTAAGTTAGATGAGACTATCAAAAATAAGGATAATGTAGACCTTAAAATTCAGAGATTTGATAAAGCCTCACAAACCCTAGAAAAATGTGTTAGTGAACAAAGGGATTCTAGGGATATGACTGGGATTGGGATGAAAGAGTATGCTGGTGTTCCACCACCTGCTGGGGACTTCTATGGTGTCCAAAGAAAGGACTTATCTTGGACTGGTTTACCAGAACTCCAAGAAGAGGAATTTATTCCTCCACCAAGAATTCTTACCCAGTAGAGGAATATAGGCAGAAGTTGACTGATTTGGACCAATGGAAGAAAGCCAACTGATAGGTGTGTAAACACCCATCCTTTTTACCACTTAACTACAATAATAACCAAGCCAAAACGTGTATTTTTGGTCATAAATGTCGGAATTATGCGTGGTTTGTGTTTTTATTGTGATTTAGGACGAAAATGTGAAAAAGGGAGAAAACACGGGCATTCACGGGCTTTTATCGAAGAAAAAGACAAAAGACGAAGTCAAGAAATCAAGAGTGCAAAAAGAACGGAAGTCCAAGACCAATTCTGAAGATTTATCAAAGAAAAAGTCAAAAGACGGAAGTTTACTAAAAGCCGAAGAACTCAAGTCTTATTTATTAAGAAATTTCAAGATGAGTTTAATGAAATCCCGAGACAAAGTCATTAAGGTCGAAGAACTAAGAAGATTAAGGACTTAATGATGCAATTAAAGAAAGAAGAAAGAGGGGAGGAAGCTTCCTCTAAGAACCTCCCTAATCCTCCTATAAATAGGATACATTTCCCTTCATTTGTTTTTGTTGGCTAAGTGTGACAATTAGTCTTCCACCATTTACTTTAATTGCAATTTAAATACATGTCAATTTAAATACTTGTCTTGCATTTTAATTCCTTTTAATTCCATGTAAGTGTTCTTAATTTTGTTGCTTTAATCTTTATTTACTTTTGATCAAGTTTTCTTTTATCATTCTTTTTCTACTTTTCTCTTGTTTTTGGTTTGTTTTAAGATTCGGATTAAGCAAGAAGTTGCTTAATCTCTTTGCTTATTCTACTAAAAAGTTTACCTTTTTACTTTTGTGTAAATCTTTGTATAAGATAAGCTATAAGTTTGACAATCTTATTGGCTTGTTTCATACTTAGCTTATTTGTTTTTCTAAGTTCTCTAAAAAGTTTCATTTTTCTAAAAGTTTGCTTATTTAGTTTTCTTATTTCGTGTTTGAAAAGGTTTCAAATTTTTTGCTTATTATCTCGTCCTATTTCCATTTCATCTAAGTTTTATAAATCAGCTTATTAGTTCTAGACTATTTGGTTCTTGTGCTTATTGCAAAATTGTTCTCCATCGGAAAGTAAGGGTTCTACACATTTCGACGGCTCTTCTTCTCAACATTCCGATTGTGACAGAATTGGGACAAGGGTTTTGCATTCCGATCCGGGATTGCGATCTAGAGTAACAACACCCTCATTCCGATCTGGGATTGCGATCGCACATTGCGATCGCACATTCCGACGGCTCTTGAGGTATTTTGAGTCGAAGTGCTGCCCAAATTTGTATAGCAATATTCCGATCTGAACTTATTCCGATGGGTGTATTCCGATGGAAGTAACATTCCGATAGATAGCTTTTCAATTATTCCGATAGACCTAGTTTTTGATACATTCCGATAGACACATTGCGATCTGGATTCCGATGGACTTGGTGACAGCATTCCGATAGTAGATTCCGATGGTTTTGAGTTTGGAAGTAAATTTTGCCTTGTTTGACTTTTAAGTTACATTTTAATACCTTGTCAAATTTAATTTTCGTCACGCTTTAGTTTTTAAGTCATTTAATTAATTTACTTTTAAAAGATTTAATATTGCACAATTTAAGTTTTAACTAGTTTAGATTTAATTAACCGTCATCTACTTTTAAAGTTTTGCACTTTTTAATTACTACAACGACACAACTATTTGTTTCACCAAAGACAGCTGAGTCGCACTTAAAACAAATAATCAATTCGATTAGACATACATCAACGAACATTAATTTTCTTACTAGGTAAAACCAGTATTAAATGGCGCCGCTGCCGGCTCTTTTCGTAAAGATTAACGGTTTTCTGTGAGAGACGCGTTGCTTTTTGGGATCCGTTCATTCGTGAGCGTTATTTTTCTTGTTTAAAAATTTTCAAAAAACCCATAAAAATTAAAAATTGTTAAAAATCCATAAAAATTAAAAAATTTCAAAAATCCAAAAAGATTTTATTTTTATCTTTATAGTGTATATATATTCTCTTTGTTTTTGGTATTGTTTTCTTTTGCTTTCGCAGGTGTATGCGTACTAGATCTTCTAATTATCAAGAGCCCGAGACTCGTGAAGATTTAGCTATGGCAGGTGTGAACAACAACAATAATCCACCGCACCTCAACAATAACAACAACAATGTTCTTCCACAGCCCGATCTTCGGACAATGGAGGAGCTTTGTCAGCCCACCATGTTTGGACGAGGAGGACCGATTGCGCCGATGCAAATCACGGCTCCGGAGTTTTCGTTGAAGCATCACATGATCCAACAAGTGCAAACTAATCCATTCGCCGGAATGCCTGATGATGATGCCAACAAACACCTCGACAAATTCATTACTATCACTCAAAGCATGAAGTTGCCCGGTGCCACGATGGATGTTCTTCGCCTTCACCTCTCCCCACATACTTTATCACACCACGCCGAGAAATGGTTTGATCGTCTCCCGAAGAATTCCATTCATACTTGGGATGACATGACTCAACGCTTTTTGTCGCGCTACTTTCCACCATCCATGGTCACGAGCCATCGTAATCAAATCAGCGGTTTCATGCAAGAACCCGATGAATCTCTCTTTGATGCTTGGGAAAGATATAATGTTTTGATCGATCGTTGTCCAAACCACAACATGCTCCTTGTGACCTTAATTGATACTGTTGTCCCTAATATAATGATTGTATAATCACGAATTTAAAGAAAGAAAGGTAGAAATGAGAAGAATTCTAGAGAGAGAAAGTAGTGAGAGAAAGTAGAGAGAAAGTGGTTGGTGAAACTTGTGGAATATTAGATTAGAGAGAAAATGAAATGACCAACACCCTTCCTAACATGCTAGGAAGGGTTTATATAGCCTTTGCTTACATGTAGCTTAATGGGCTATATGATCATGGGCCGGGCTTTCCTTTTGGGCTTTGGTTACTTATTAATGAACCTTAGCTTAAAGTTAAGCCCGTAATAACACGACTAATATACTACCTATTACAACGTTCTAAAATACGATACATAATAAACATATGACCGAGCATTCTTGTTTGGCTCAATATTTTGAGGCTAACAATCTCCCCTAATGAGAGGTCATAAACCTTGGTCATTTAGGAAATTTGTAGAGATTACTAATCTCGCCATAAAGGAGTCTTGAACGTGTAATAGTAGTCTTGTTCCTTCATGCTGTGATCTTTGAGCCTTTGTCGTTGTCTTTCGACTTTGTCTTTAAGCTTGAGATCTTCAAATCATCCTTGACTTGTCTTTGCCATCTTGCGATCTTGTGCCTTCATCCACATGCTCACACTATTAATTGTTGAATATGTCTTTAGGCATGAGTATGTGGTTTTGAATCTTTGACTTTGCTGTGTACACCGTGACGCCACCTTCTCGAGACAAAACATAGACACGGACTGAATGGCTTTGACATTCGTCCTAAATCGGTAGCGTTTTACCTCCGGTCGGTGAAGACCGTTATACGATATTAAATATCGTACATGTGATCAGGTAGCTTCAATTAAGAATCTCCTTGACAGAGTTTCGCGGCTGTACTAGCCGTTCTCTTTACTCGACCGTCTCAAAGCAAGACTGCGAACATAAAGAGTGAATCAATTGGATAAACATCCGCTTGATTAAAGTCGTCAATTCAAATTCCTGGAACAAGTTTGATTCTTAAAGAATCTTACCATTGTTGCTTTCCAGTTGACACAAGTTTGATTCATAAGAATCTCACAAGTCACCTACCGTAGCGCTGTTTGATGTTGACGCTAGAAGGATTTCCATTCGTCACTGTGGATATTAATGAATATCACTCTGAATGTTCTGGCAAGACCATAAAGATATTGCGTA
The DNA here is from genome assembly GCA_025667525.1 of Glebionis coronaria. Taxonomy (NCBI): domain Eukaryota; kingdom Viridiplantae; phylum Streptophyta; class Magnoliopsida; order Asterales; family Asteraceae; genus Glebionis; species Glebionis coronaria. Next base: position 374,283 of record JANFOE010001638.1, read on the forward strand.
GAACCCTGAAACGAGTTTGAATCAATTCAGAATCAAACCACTGTTGCTTTTCAGTTTTGCACATGTTCAATTCATAAAGAATCTTGCATATGACCTACCGCAGTGCTGTTTGATGTTAACACTGGAAGGATTTCCACTCATCATTATGAATACTAAGTAGTATCACTCTGAGTGTTCTAGCAATATCACAAGGATATAGTGTAGGACTCTCTTGATCTGCATCCGTGTGTCCTAACGAGATTTGATTGATCTCTTGGCTCTAGACTCGATTTGTGCACTTTTAGTGGTCGGAGGCTGGAGCAGATGCCACCTATTCAATATCAACTATCTCGGAGTGAGAAAGTCAATAGAAGTCGTGTTGATCTCCGTGACAATAAAACAAACTTCTTTTGAGAGAAGCCTGAGTAGCTAGGAAAGGGTTGTGCTTCACATCACTGGGTCCATGATGAGTTTGTCTTCATGATGAGTTGACCCGGTTTCTGCCTAAGTTGTATGGAGGGCTTCTTTCTTTAGACCCTTTATCCTTACATTTCTTTTTCATTCTTCAACCCCTTCAATGCTTACCAAGACATCATTACTAGCACCTTGTTGTGATTGTTCCAGTGCTAGCATCAGTACTTAGTCGGCATTCAGCTACGTTCACATTCTACTCCATCTTTCCTAAGGACTTCTAATAATCTATTGGATTGTCCCTGGGAAGATCCCTCCGGTTCTGGTTGGATCATAGGACTTAAACCTAACCACCCTTTTGACACCAATAACGTCGTGAATTAAAGATGTTGTGGGTATTTGATCGTAACCATGAAAACCACTTTAAATTCTAACAAAGTGTTTGAAAAACATTTAACACCTTGCTAGTTTTGTCGTTTTAGAAATGCTCCCCCTTCACATGTGCATCGATAATCGAAAGTTTTTCGCACATGTAGGTAAGAGTTAAAGTGCTTGAGTCTTATATTAGATCACATTTTAATCACATTTTCTCCCCCTATCTCTAATATATAAAATCTTTTGATATTAGAGATACCAAATTTGATTAAAGTATATATTTTGAAAAATAGTCTTGAAATCTCCAGGAGAAAGATGTGTTAATCTTTTGCATGAAGTTAAAATGCTCCCCCTCAAAAATTGATCCAATTGAATTGTCATTGTGAGGATATGATCCACATTTCGCTTTTTGAGGATGGGAGTTGTTGAACACACAATTTTTGAAAGATTTTGAATATCATTGAAAATTTCTTGAAAAAATTATGTTCAACGCTTTTTTGAAAAATCAATTCTTTTTGTCGAAAGGTTTTTCTAAAGCACAAACTTGAGTTCATAGACTTTGAATGTCTTGACGAATCCACTCAAGTGTAAGAAGATTTCTCTTCTTTTGCTGAGGGTAAGGGTACTAAATCGTACACTCCCCCGTGAATATCGATCCGGGTTGCAATCTGAAAGTGATTACAAGCCATTGTGTTGAGCTCAAAACGTTGAATGTTTTGTGACAAGCTCAACCCGTGATAGATTGCTCTACCCGTTGTTTGGAAATATTTGTCCAAAATAGACAATTTCCTTTATTAAAAGAAGAAATGACATGTTTTGAAAAATATTTACAACTTTCATTCGAGCTTTATGTACACACCCGTGTCGTTATTGAGCGACATTTCTAGGCACGTCCATATTATCGATACTGAAAGACATGTCGAGAAGAATATTTTTGGATTTTGAAAGATTTTTAATTTTGTGTTTTGCTTTTATGTGTTTTATATTTTTGTTTTTTGCTTTTTCAAAGATATTTACAAGTTGATGTTTGATAGATAAATCAAGCAGGCACCTTTGCTAGAATCTCCAGGTCTGCTGGAGTCAAACATCTCATACCAATTTGCCTAACGAGGTACTCAAACCTATCTTTCGACAGAGCTTTCGTAAACAAGTCGGCTAATTGGTAATCCGTTCCAACAAAGTATAGTTCAACGATACCTCTTTCAACTTGTTCCTTTATGAAGTGGTATCTGACATCAATGTGCTTCGTGCGGGAATGCTGTACCGGGTTGCAGGAGATGGCTATGGCAGACTTTGAGTCACAGTACATAGGTACTTTATCAAAGTGGAAGCCATAATCCGTGAGTTGTGTTCTCATCCATAGAACTTGAGCACAACACGCAGATAAAGACACATACTCTGCTTCGGCTAATGAAAGTGACGTGCAATCCTGCTTCTTGGAAGACCATCCCACAAGCTTATCTTGACCTAGAAATTGTGCACCACCAGAAGTACTTTTTCGTGTATCAAGACACCCTGCATGATCAGAATCTGAATAGGCCGTTAGAAAGAAACCGGTTTCCCTCGGATACCAGAGTCCCAAATGAATGGTATTCTTGAGGTACCGAAAGATCCGTTTAACCTCCTTGAGGTGCTTTTCAGTGGGTCGTGCTTGATAACGTACACAATAACACGTAGCATGATGAATATCAGGTCTGCTTGCTGTCAAGTACATGAGGGACCCGATCATGGAACGATATCTCGTTTGATCTATGGGTAATCCCTCCAAGTCAGCATCTAGCGATGTGGTTGATAATGGTGTCCCAACGGGGTCACATGAAGTCATACCATGCTTTTTGATTATCTCTTGACAATACTTAACTTGGTTTATAAAGATACCACTTGGGGATTGGTGAACTTGAATTCCTAGAAAGAATTTTAGTTCGCCCATCATTGACATTTCAAATTTGCTGTGCATTACTTTTTCAAACCATTTTGAAAGTTTTGGGTTTGTAGACCCGAAAATAATGTCATCAACATAAATTTGCACAAGCAAAATGTCATCCCCATATTTATAAGTGAACAGAGTTAGATCAATAGAACCTTTTGAGAAACCTTTGGATACCAGAAATTTCGAGAGCTCGTCGTACCACGCCCTTGGAGCTTGCTTGAGTCCATATAGTGCCTTGTGGAGACGATACACCTTGTCAGGATAATGAGGATTGACAAATCCTTCCGGCTGCGTGACATAGACTTCTTCCTTCAAAGGACCGTTAAGAAACGCCGTCTTTACGCCCATTTGATAGACAGTGAATCCCTTATGTGCAGTATAAGCAAGGAAAATCCTGACCGCTTCCATGCGAGCAACTGGTGCAAATGATTCATCAAAATCAATTCCCTCTTTCTGGCCATACCCCTTAGCCACTAGCCTAGCTTTGTTCTTGATGATCGTATTCTCTTCATCCATCTTGTTTTTCCAGATCCAACGAAGATTTAAAGGAGTCACATCGTATGGTCTGTCAACAAGTTCCCAGACTTTAAGTCTTTCAAATTGTTGAAGTTCATCCGTCATCGATTCAATCCAAGCATGATCAGCCATGGCTTCTTTGATGTTTTTCGGTTCAGCTGTACTCACGGCGAGTGCGAACATACAAACATCGCCATCGGTTGCTAGTTGTCGTCTTGTACGAACAGGCTGTGAGGGGTTTCCAATTACGTGAACCAAAGGATGATCTCGGGTCCAATGATGTGTTGAAGGATGTCGTTGATAAAACGTATGCATATTTGACGGATCAACATGTCGAGTAGAAGACTCTCTAGTTTTGTGTACCGGTGTACCGAATGGGTTGATAAATTCGTCTTCGTCAGATAATGCATTGTCTGCTTGATGTGTGTTCTCTGGAGCAATGACAGTAGTTGTGGATGTTGTAGGATCGATTGTTAATGTGATATTCTGAGGAGGTAAATCTGCAACAACCCGTGTTGAAGTAGATGAAGTTGTATCCGTTTGTTGACGATGAACGGTATCATCATTCTTATCATGAGTGACAGCGGAAGACTTCGATGCAACTTGTTTCTCCCCCGTGAAATATTCATCATACATTGGTCCATATAACATTTCCAACTCTTCAAGTGTCGTGTCCACTGTCATATCTGCTCTAGGAACATGTTCAGGAACCAGCTTTGAACTTGATGATTCATTGTTGTGGTCTTGAGTTCCGAGTTCCGTGCGGTTGTGAACGGAAGTCGTGTGTCGTTGTGGATCGGGACTTAAACTGCTTTGTTCAAGTGCCATTTCTTGTAATTCATCAAATCTGATATGAATAGTCTCGACTATCAATTTTGTTCTCTTGTTGTACACTCTGTATCCCTTAGACTGAGTTGCATATCCCACTAAAATGCATGCATCACCTTTCTCTTTCATCTTGTCCAGATTTTCACCATCTCGAATAATGTAACACGTACATCCAAAAACGTGAAGGTGTTTGAGTGAAGGTTTGCGATCATTAATTATGTGATATGGTGTCTTTTCGTGTCTTGGGATAACTAAGGACCGGTTTTGTGTGTAGCATGCGGTTGACACGGCTTCGGCCCAAAAGTATAGTGGAAGTTTTGAAGCGGATAATAATGTTCGAGCAGCCTCAACTAAGGTACGGTTTCGTCTTTCAACAACGCCGTTTTGTTCGGGTGTTCGAGCAATAGATGTTTCATGTTCAATTCCTTCAGCTTCAAAATAGTTTCTCAGTTTTGAATTCAAAAATTCTGTACCTCTGTCAGTACGAACCACTTTAACTTGAGCTTGAAGACCACGTTGTATCACTTTAAGGAAGCTGATGAGAACATCGGGTGTTTCATCCTTGGATCTCAAGAAGTGAGTCCATGTGTACCTTGAGTAGTCATCGACAATTACCATAACGTATTTATTCCCATTGATACTTTGAACACGCATGGGACCACACAAATCTATATGAAGAAGATCTAACCGTCCTTTAGAGCTTGGTGTAGTCTTTGTTTTGAAACTACTCCGTTTAGCTTTACAAAGCTCACAAGAAGAACAAAGATGATCTTTGATGAATTTCACGTTAGGAAGGCCTCGCACAATATCTTTCTTGGAAAGCAAGTTGATGGTGTCAAAGTTAAGATGAGATAAACGTTGATGCCATAACCAAGCTTGAGTCGTTGAAGCTTTAGCCATGAAACAGATTGGAGTTGAAGATGTGGAGTCTTGTAGTGAAATAGTGTAGAGATCAGTACCCCGTGTTCCGGTAAGTAAGTCATTCCCATCATAATCACGAACAAAACATGTCTTCTTTCTGAAAGCAACCTCCAAATCCGCATCACAGAATTGACCAACCGAGAAAAGATTATGATTGAGCCCTTCGACGTAGTAAACCCTTTTGATAGTGATATTCCCCTGAACCAAGTCTCCATATCCTAGGATCGGTGCAAATTGATCATTTCCGAATCGGACCGTACCCAGGAACTTCTCCACGAAGTTAATTAGAAGCTTGAGATTCCCCGTCATGTGCTTCGTGCATCCGGAGTCCATTATGAAGAGAATTACTTCGATCACCTGCAGAAGAATTAGAACACGATGGAGCATTTGCTAAATTGGATTCCATGTTAGTTGTGATTTCCGATTCATTAGTTTCCCTAGTTTCATCACTTAGAGGCACACTAACGCTCGTAGTCACATTTTCTGTCCTAACCTTAGGCATCCATTTATATCCTAGAGGACATTGATTAGCAAACCACCATTTCCAAGGCTTGCTAGCAGACTCATATAATTTCCTAATTCTGCTTCTAGGGTTCTTAGTGGTGGAGTCTGATGTAATACTTTTCTTAGGGGGGGGGTTGCACCAGAATGGTTCACTTTGCGTTTGGGTTTTCTAGCACTAATAGGCATCACAGTTTGCTTCTTAGTTCTAGTTTCTACGCCTTTGACATTATTCGAAACACACATAGCATGATTAGCATTAGCACACTTTCCATATTTCACACAAACAAACTTAACTTTCATAGCATTCAAAGTCGAATCATTCAAATCGTCATTACACGCGATTACAGACGTTTTATTCTTAGAAACATTGAAAATCCTAGGGTGGTCTTCTACTTGCTTCATCTTCCCTTGACTTTTGTTTTGCCAGACCTTTTCATTCATGCGAGTGCTCTTAAGCTGGGGCCGGCTAACACTAGCAGTGGGGACTACTCCTGTAGTAAAAGACACACGTCTATTAGTGTTTCTAGAAGTCTGAGGTGATTGACTTTCTTTGTTTTGTGTGGGTTTAGTGGTCAATCTATACATCCCTGGTTTAACCACATTTGTGTTCTTAATGCTTTGTGATCGAATATTTGTTTTGGGAGTGTTTTGTGGTAACCTATCCTTCCCATCCGTCTTGGGGGCAAACGCAGGTTTTGCAAATGCAGAATTAGAGAAAACAGATGGTTTTCCCAAGACAGATGGTCTAGTCAATTTTTGAGCATTGGGTTGTCTTACAACAGGTTTCTTAACACTAGGTTCCACAATCTTCCCACCCATCTTAGCAATGAGTTTCTACAACTCTGCTATCGCTCTTTCCCTGTCTTGTAACTGAGCTTTCAACCCTTTAATTTCCAAATTCTGTTCGTTCATTTCTCGAAACGTTTGGGAAAGTTTTTCTTGCAATTTATTATCATGTGGAAAACTACCAACGTCTTTTTGCAAAGCAAGTTCAAGAGAATGACAATGTTTTTGAAGGAAATCAGTTTTGTGTTGAAGTAACTCAAAAGCCTTTTTATCAACATTTTCTTTATGTTTCGAAAGCTCAAGTTCAAGACGCTCACACTCTTTGATTTTATCAAGATATTTGCATGCAACATCAGAATATTCATCGATATCAACACAAGATTGAAGAGTAACACACAAAATATCTTTTGAGAGACATTCTTCTAAGAGTAGATCATATTCGTTTGAAAATTCTAATTTGTCATTTTGAAGGTCATCAATTTCTTTTTCAAGAGACTCAACATATTTCAAATCATCAAACATTTCAGACTGAATTAAATTTTCAAACTCAAGAACATGTTCTTTTATTATCTTCGTATTTGGTATTAAAAGTTCTTTCACAAGCACAGTTATGTCGTGAGGAATCTCGGTTTTCCACTTATCCTTTTGACGTTTCTCCCAATCGCTTTCAACAATTGATTGAACATTATTAACGTGGTGTTTAAGAAAACCAAGTATTTTTCTACTTTTGCTTTTAGAAGCATCTAGAGGCAAATAATTAATATATTTAAAAACATTAGTTTTCCTCTTAGTGGCAAAAGCTTTTTTCCATTGAATTCTTTTTTGTTTGCATTCTAAAAATAATTCCTCACGAGACTTCTGTTTTTGTGGTGTGAAAAGACCATGAAGACTGTTTTCATAAGCATAGTTATATGGTTTCACAAAATCTTTATTGACCGGTGATCTACTCTCCTCATCCCAAAGGGACGTCTCTTCACTATCGAGGTTAGCTACAGGGCAATCATGATTGGTCCATTCGGACTCGTCAAGATATAAATGGGGGTTTGCAGCTTGAGCTTGTTCGAGGTACTTGGGGGTGGCAAAGCTAGGTTGACCTTTGAAAAACGACCGAGGTGCTATCATTCTTACGGTTTGAATAGAGTCATGTGTATTATAAACAACTTTTTTCAAAAAATCGACTTGTTCTTCGAGATCCTTTACTTTTTCAGTATCTTTGCTTTGTCTATTTTTGAAATCTTGTTTTAATGTTTCAACCTCTTGTTTCTTCTCATCAAGAATTTTAGCAGAATCAGTGGTTTTCATAGAAATCCTCTGTTCAAGTTCATTGACTTTAGTTGTGGCAAGGTACGTTTTTTGACGTTCATCACTTAATAAAACATTAAATTGACGTTTTTCTTTAGTTAACAAAGCAAGAGCTTCATTGTATTTATTTTCAAAATCGTCCTTTTTAACGTTGATGACACGACTTTTGTACCCCTCAAGCTCGTTGGTCTTTTGAAGAAGCTCAGCCCTATAACTATCAATAGTCTCACTAGATTTTATAAGAGCGGCTTTGCATTCTTCAAAGTTTTGAGTGAGCGCTGCGTTTGCCTTCTTTAATTGCTTTTGATTCTTTCTATTTTCATTGACATCTTTTTGTAAACTAGCAATTAAATTAGCAAGCGCGACACGCTCCTCGTCATCATACTCATTTGCATGTTTATCATCCTCAAACTCATTATTGCACATGTCTGATGAATCGGGTGTGGTATTGCTATCAACCGTTTCCATCATACACGTGTCAGTAATTGTTGTTGGAAGATCACTATGCTCATGTGTATCACCAAACACATTATATTCAACATCATCTTGTACCTTATCAATTAGCTCGGTATCAAAGATAGGACCATTGTCATCTTCAGTGACGTTAAGGACCTCATGAATCTTTGCCATGTATGAATAATGTGCCTCGAGTTCTTGGTCGGAGAGTTCATCATCTGTGTCGTCAAGCATTTCTCCTTCCTCAGCTGATAACTTGATTCCAGCTTCCATTTTCTTGCACAACAGCATCTTTTTCTTATGATAACCATAATCTTTAACCCTCTTTGGCTGCCTGCATTCCTTAGCCAAATGCCCAAAACCTCTGCAGTTAAAACACTGAATCCCACTTTGTTGCACAACTTGAGTCCCAACAGTTTCCCGATTTCCAACAACAGTAGCCACCCTCTGATTATCATACTTGGGTTGTCGATCATACTTTGGAGGACTCTCAGCACGTCTTCGTGTGTCATACCTTGGAGGACTCTGTGCATGGGTGTTCCTCGAGTTTGAAGATGTTCGAAGGTTGTTGGTGGTGGGTTTGTAGATTTTCTTATATTGCTTCATAACGAAAGCCATTTGTTGCTTGAATTCCCTATCCCTTTGAGCTACTTCTTCATCACTGTCCTCTTCGGATGATTGCTCAGGTATGGGTGATGGTGCTCTGGCAACTTCTTTGCCTCGGGATCGTGTTGGAGCATGTGACTTAGAGACAATGGATGATCGTGGTGATGATGATTGGGTAGAGTAGGTCTTTGAAATACGGGAGTGATAATCTGGGTAATGTTGAGTGGTAGACACCAAAGCAAGTGGATTGGAAATCTTTGCAACTCGTTCAGCTCGAAGTTCATTTGCCTCATTTTGAAATTGTTTCAAGATGTCAAAGAGCTTGTGATATGAAACTTCGTCTAACTTTTGTTGTTGTTTGACCAAGGTGACAAACCGTGTCCACTCTGGTTGAAGTTGCTGTAGAAATTGGACATTGACTTGCATGGTGGAAACTTGCAAGTTGTTTCGAGTCATATCATTCATCATTTTGTAGAATCGGGAGTAATAAGAATCAATTGATTCCCCATCCTTTGATGTAAACTTGCCAAAGTTCCAAAACATCTTAGTTTTTACATCTTGTTTGTTAAGTGATTCACCTTGTTGTAATCTTTCAATGGCCGTCCACATTTCTTGAGCAGTAGGACATGCGTCAACCGTAGAGTAAATTTCATCTCCAATGCCACTGAGAATTAAGTAGATTGTTTCCTTCTCTGCATCAAACCACGCACGATTCTCTGGGGTGAGGTCGGTCCTCTTCTCATCACGTTCATATGCGGGTTGTGCGTCACTTGTGTCTGTGGCTGGTACTGCAGGAACTTGAATCCTTGAGAGTTTATAGGGTCCTTCCAAAATACATTGCCTTAAAGCATCACCGTTAGGTTTTGTGTCAAGGTAACGTATAAAACGGGATTGCCATTGATCATATCGACCAGACACAAGCATTGGTGGTCTTTCCTTGTTACCTACCACCATTATGTTGTTGTTCGTCACACGATATTCGGCAGTAGAATCCATCTCAATATTCTCTGAAATGATGAATCGAATGTGGATCTTAAGTAGTTGTCTTGTGATTGTTTGGTTGTTGAAATTCCGAAAATTGCAATTTTTTTCTCAGCCCGACAATAAATTCCTCAGTCCGACAAAACGGTAGACCTAAAAAATTTGTAATCACCAAATTTTGAAATTGAGCTAGAAATGTCCTAAAACTAGTATGGAAAAAATTTGATTTTACTTGACCTAAAATTTTTTTTTTTTTTTTTAATCTTCGTGTAAACTACGTTCCGAAACTAGTCTAGATGGTGGCTAAATCTAAAAAATACTCAAACAAAATTTAGCTAAACATGTCATCGGAATGTGTCATCGGAATGCCCATCGGAATGTTGCTTAGATCGGAATGTCCTTTAGATCGCAATGTGCACCTGTCGGAATCCTTAGATCGGAATGTGTACTTGTCGAAATCCCAGATCGGAATATTCAGATCGCAATGTGTACCTATCAGAATCCTTAGATCAGAATGCGTACCTATCGAAATCCCAGATCGCAAAGTGGCTGTCGCAATGTGGGCAGAGTAACGTTTCAAGATTGCCTTAAAATCCGTCGCAATCCAGATCGCAATAACGATCGGAATGACCAGATCGGAATAAGGGGGCTATCGCAATACTGATCGCAAAGTAAAACCCTAGGGTTATTGCGATCGAAACCGTACTTACCTTTTCCGAAATTCAAGCTGTCGCAATAAGGGACCTTTTTCCAACTTTTTTAGGCAACGATTTTAGCAAATTTTAGGCAACAAATTTAGCAACTTTTAGGCAACAAGATCGTGTTTTTAACCGAACCAAAACAACCAAATCTCTACAAAAAGATTAAAGAAGTTATACGATTAAGAAACACAATCAAAAACAAGAAAAATCTTGAATTCGAGGAAGAAAAATGGATCAAATCAAACGGATCATATTAAAAACACAACAACCAATCACAAAACTACCCCATGGCGATTGATACCAATTGTTGTCCCTAATATAATGATTGTATAATCACGAATTTAAAGAAAGAAAGGTAGAAATGAGAAGAATTCTAGAGAGAGAAAGTAGTGAGAGAAAGTAGAGAGAAAGTGGTTGGTGAAACTTGTGGAATATTAGATTAGAGAGAAAATGAAATGACCAACACCCTTCCTAACATGCTAGGAAGGGTTTATATAGCCTTTGCTTACATGTAGCTTAATGGGCTATATGATCATGGGCCGGGCTTTCCTTTTGGGCTTTGGTTACTTATTAATGAACCTTAGCTTAAAGTTAAGCCCGTAATAACACGACTAATATACTACCTATTACAACGTTCTAAAATACGATACATAATAAACATATGACCGAGCATTCTTGTTTGGCTCAATATTTTGAGGCTAACAGATACTTTCTACAACGGTTTGACTTTTCGTGATCGTGATACGATTAATGCAGCCGCCGGTGGCACATTTATGAAAAGGAGACCCGAGGAGTGTAGAGAGCTTATTGAGAACATGACTACTCATCACAAAAACTGGGATTCCTCCTCTTCTTCAAGGAACAACCCGAGAGTCAATGTTTCTTCTACTTTAGCAAACCCCGACATGACCGAATTCACCCGCATGATGGCCGAAATGAACAAAAATATCTTGCTTCTCGCTACAAACCAACAACAAGTTAAAGCGGTGGCTAATCCTTGTGAGACATGCGGCGGTCCTCACTCATACACTTATTGTCCTTCTACTCAAGGAAATCCGGAAAACGTGTATGCTGCTTATGGTAATTATTCACCGGAAAATTACCAAGCCCGACCTCAAGGGGATAGAAATTTGCTAAGTTACCGGTCAAACAACTATCTTTTACCCTGTTTTTCTCCTCAAAACCAAAATCCCAACAACAATTACAATAGAAGCAACCAAATCCCACCTAGAGCTTCTAATCCTTATCACCCACCCGCTCAACAAGCCCCAACCATCAATCAAGATGTTGAAGCCTTAATGAGAACCCAAGGAGAGCAAATCAAGAATCTACAGAGCCAAATTATCAATTTGAAAGGGGATATCACTAAGCAAGGGAATGACATTAGATCCGAGCTTTGAGATAATATACAATCCTCCTTCAGCAATCAAACGAATGATTTGAAGAATATGCTGGCTAGTTTCTTGCCCACCACTCAACCCTCTACTTCGAGTTCTCTACCTTCAAACACCGTCACCAATCCGCGAGCGAATGTGAGTGCTATTACTACCCGTAGTGGAGTTACTTTAGTAGGACCACCTATCCTGCCCCCATCATCTACACCTCCTCCACCACCATTTATCCCTACTCCTCCCACACCTAGTATTAGTACACCATTACCGTCTCCGCCTCGTCATGACGAAGTACCCACGAAGAACCCTTCAACATCTCAACCTTCACCTGTTACACCTCCACCACCCAACCCCAGCATTCCTTACCCTTCTCGACTCAACAAGGCTCGAATTTTGACAAAGAATGACATGCAAGTCGCTAACTTTTTGGAAAAGATTGCCGGCATGAAAATCACCTTTACCCTTGTTGAAGCTCTTGCTCAAATGCCACAATATGTCAAGATGTTTAAGGAATTGCCCAATAAGAAGGAGAAGATGGCCGAGTTTGTTAATACTCGCTTGAATGAAAATTGTTCTGCCGTCCTTCTTAAAGAACTTCTGGAAAAACTTGGAGATCCCGGTCGTTTTGTGCTACCATGTACTTTTAACCAAACCAACAAATTTACTGCCTTAGCCGATCTCGGGGCAAGTATTAATTTGATGCCTTTAAGTGTTTGGAAAAAGTTATCATTGCCCGACCTTACACCCACCAAAATGACTCTTGAGCTAGCCAATCGCACTCTCGCTTACCCTCTTGGTATTGTCGAAGATGTGTTCATTAAAGTTGGCACATTCACTTTTCCGGTCGACTTCGTCGTTGTTGATTATGAGATGGACCCTCATATTTCGTTAATACTTGGACGGCCATTTTTGAGAACTGGTAGAGCTTTAATAGATGTGGATAAATGTGAGCTCATCTTAAGAGTCGGGGATGATGCACAAGTGTTTGAAATGGGGAAGCTTACAAGCAAATCCTTTGGAAGAGAATCAGCGAATATGATTAATGTGCTTGATGATTTTGTCGTCTACAACAATCCTCTATTCGATTCTTGCATTGATAATCCACTGTTTCAAGATGATGTGGATGATTCTCTCTCCAATTTGGAACCTTCACCCATATATGATTCTCCACCGATCTATGATGCTTATGATGATGATTCTAGCTTCGATGGAGATGATTATGATGACTTTACTTCCGAGTATCTCGACATGCCCACCTATGATGATTTTGATGAGGTCGATACTCTTTCGAGTGATTCTTCACATGATGAAGATCCTCCGCCTACATCACTTAATCCTACTTTGGATGACTACTCATTTGAGGAAGACTTTTCTACTTTTCTCAATACCTACTTCCCTCATGAGAGTGATGCTCCTCCTTTAGACTTTGATGATTATGGTCTTGATCCTTCTACAGATTTGAAGAAAATTCTTTCAAAGGAGAAGCAACCGGACGACACCAACATCCGCAGCACGTACGATTTGACACCTCTTTTTCCACCTTCTAGGGACGAGGTTGTGCATCTTCTTCGCGGATGTTCTTCAAATTCTGCTGAGCCTGAGTGCTATTTTCCCCTAAAGGAAAAGGTGTTCGACCCCGGTATCGATATTCTTCAGCCATCTCAGTATCCATCTGATGAAATAAAAGGAAAGATTTTTGGAACTACTGAAGATATGCTTGCACCACTTCACCCTTGCTTCCACCATGCTCCATCTTTGCTTAAGGGAACCTTGCCTATTCTTCTTTGGCTTGCCTTGTTCACCTTAAGCTTGTGCTATTTGATGGACGAAAACTATGTCTTTGATCCCGGTGGATATGTTTCATGCTTCTTCCTATGATAATCAAGGTCGAGTCAGGCTCACGACTCGGTGAACAAAAATCAAGCGCTTCTTGGGAGGCAACCCATGTATCTATCTTTTAGCTTTCTTTATCCTAAGTGTAGGGGAGACCCGTTGGTGTTTGCTATTTCCTCTCTTCTAATACTCAGGGATTCGAGCGCTCAATGATCCACTCTTGATGATTTTTGACGACTCGTGATTCCGTGTTTCCGTCTTCCCGGTTCTATCCTAAACTCTTTTCGATTCACTATTTTATATTTTCCAATATTAAAATAGGAATCTCGTTAGTTGTCCCTTCCTTAGCAAGATTTAAACAACGTGCACAATGTCCTAAGTGTAGGGGAGTTTACTCCCACATGCTTAAACATTGAGGACAATGTTTATATTAAGTGTAGGGGGACTTCTATCGAAGTTAAGTGGCCTTTTCCTTGTATTTGCCCTCATTTTAACCGGAAAATCAATTTTTCGACATTTTTCAAAATTTTTGATCTATTTTGGCCTATTAGTTTTCCCTTTGTATAGTTACTGGCAAGACTGTTAACCTTGGTTCAAACGTTGTTAGAAAATCTAGTATTAAATATGCAGAAATGTATAGAAAAACTAGGTCACCAAAAAGTCAAATTAGTGATAATGGAACAGGTTTCTCTTCTTCTAGACCTAGAGTTATGTCTAGAAAAGCCTGTTATACTTGTGGAAGTTTTTCACATTTAGCTTATAAGTGTGTCAGTGCTTTAAAGGTCAACGCTGACAAAAAGTCAAACACTGTCAAACCCAAAACGTTTGTCCAGCAAAGTCCACAAGTTGTTAAACCAGCCCCATTCTTTACTAAAGGGTCTAATACCTATGGACAAAGACCTTTTCAGAAGACCAATACATGGTCTAATAGACAATGGGTTCCTGTAGCAAACCCTAGGTTCAACGCTGACAAGGGTAATTTCAGTGTTGACAAGACCAAATCAAACGTTGACAGAAACGTTGCCAGACCAAATAATGGTAAATATTTGCAACCAAAGGGAAAGGGGTCTAAAGCTTCCTCTAGCTTGACATGGAGACCTAAGCAAGACCAAAACCCTAATTCAGATGGGATTTCTATGACCTGTAACAGATTTAATTATATATCAAAGGTCATAACAAAACCAATTGGGGTTAATTGGGTGTTTAATCCAAGAAGGGATGAACAAGGGGTTGTTATGAGGACTAAGTTTGTTCTTGTTGAACAACCAAATGAATCCAAGTCTGCTCAGGCTTGGGTTCCCAAAGAAAACTAATTTGTTTTCTTTATGTGCAGGGCATTCAAAAGCAGGTTAATGATTATGGCTATTGGGATAGTGGATGCTCTAGGCACATAACTGGGAAGGAAGATTATCTCACAAACTTCACTCTCATTTAGGATGGTGATAAAGTTTACTTTGGAGGCGTATATGGAACTATCACAGGCAAAGGAACTCTTCTCACCAACAATTTGCGTTTTGAAAACGTGTTTCTGGTAAAAGAACTTGACTATAATCTGTTTAGTGTATCACAAGTTTGTGATAACAAAAATAAGGTTCTTTTTACTGATACTGAATGCTTGGTGTTGAGCAAGGATTTTAAAATACCAGATGAGAAATTCATTGATTATAGAACACCTAGGCATAAGGACATTTATAATGTGAATCTTAATGGAATTAGGATGAATAATAACTTGTCATGTCTTTATGCTAAGGCTTCAGTTGATAAGAGTAATCTTTGGCACAAGAGATTAGGGCACATTAATTTTAAAAATATAAACAGACTTGTGAGACATGGTTTGGTTGATGGTTTGCCATAAAAGGCTTTCCACAATGACCACTCTTGTGTTGCATGCCTAAAAGGCAAACATCACAAGGTCTCATTCAAGTCTAAACATGTGCACTCTAGTTCTAAACCACTTCACTTGCTATATATGGACTTATTTGGTCCAACTAATATAGAAAGTTTGAATGGTAAATCATACTGTTTTGTCATCACTGATGATTTTTCTAGGTTTACTTAGACTTTCTTTTTAGCTTTGAAAAGTGACACTGCTGATACTTTGATTAACTTTATTAACCAAATTGAAAAGAAGTCTGGTAATAAGGTTAAGATGCTTAGAAGTGATAATGGTGGTGAGTTTAGAAATAAGCTGTTGGATGTTTTTTGTGCCAAGAAAGGGATTACTAGACAGTTTAGTGTAGCCAGAACCCCACAGCAAAATGGGGTTGCTGAGAGAAAGAATAGAACCCTCATAGAAGCAGCCAGGACTATGTTGGCTGATGCTCAATTTCCCAATGCTTTTTGGGCTGAGGCTGTGAATACAGCTTGTTATGTTCAGAATAGAGCATTAGTCAACAAGATTCATAACAAAACACCTTATGAGTTACTTTGGGGAAGGAAACCTAATATTGGTTTTCTTAAACCTTTTGGTTGTCATGTAGTTGTTCTGGAAACTAGTGATGCCTTAGGTAAATTTAGTGCTAAAGGTGATGAAGGCTAATTTATGGGTTATTCAGTGCAGAGTAGAGGATATAGGGTTTACCTTAAGAAGGAAAAACGTATACTTGAAAAAGTACATGTTAGGTTTTTAGAAAGTAAACCTAGTGATCCTGAAAGTGGTCCAAATTTGTTATTTGACTTAGAACCTCTATCTAGGACTTTGAATTATATGCCTGTTACTAATCCAAACATTGTGAAGGTAACTTCAAATGTTGTGGAAGAACCAGTTGTTGATGTTTCAGGTACACAGGTTAATGAAGAGGTTGGATCACAAGCAGACAAATCAGCACCCATACTTGAGTATGTTACTATTCCCATATGGACAGATGCATTTGCTGCTGCTGCTGCTGGAAAGGAAAATGGTGGTCCCCAAGTATCACCAGTTGACAACATGCATGATCTTTCAGGCGCTGACAAGACAAATTCAGACGTTGATGGCTCAAACGTTGACAGCCATGGTTCAGGCGTTGACAGCTCTTTTGATCATATTTTCTCTTCCAATGGTTTTGAACAAGGTCAACCTTCAAACAGAAATGGAGAGGTTCATTCAGATGTTGATGGAAGAGAGTCTGAAGAAGATATTGGTAACATGGAAGATGAGATTGAAGGCAACACACTGTTTGAGGGAGGAGTGCTTACTTCTATAATATAAAATCATCCTTCTTCTCTCATTATTAGTGATGTGATGTCTCCTGTTCAGACTAGAAGATCTCATCAGAATCTTGGAGGATTTATTGCCAATATTCACAAGAAGGTTGATACTCCTCTTGTTCAAGCATGTTTGTTTGCCTGTTTTCTGTCACAACAGGAACCCAAGAAGATTTTTGATGCTCTCAAAGAATCAAGTTGGGTGGAAGCAATGCAAGATGAGCTTCACCAATTTGCTATTCAGGATGTTTGGGAGTTGGTTGATTGTCCTAGACATGTCAGACCTATTGGGACAAGATGGGTTCTTAGAAACAAAAAGGATGAAAGAGGCATTATGGTCAGAAACAAGGCACGTTTAGTGGCTCAAGGATATACACAAGAGGAAGGGATAGACTATGAGGAAGTCTTTGCACTAGTTGCAAGGATTGAGGCTATAAGGATATTTCTAGCCTATGCTTCCTGCATGGGCTATATTGTCCATCAAATGGATGTGAAGAGTGCTTTTCTTTATGACACAATTGTAGAGGAGGTTTATGTAATGCAGCCTCCTGGTTTTGAAGATTTAGAACATCCAGACAAGGTATATAGAGCCAAGAAAGCTATGTATGGACTTCATCAAGCCCCAAGAGCATGGTATGGCACATTGTCCACCTATCTGGTGGAAAATAGATTCAAAAGGGGCACCATATACCAAACCTTATTTACAAAGAAGACTGGTAAGGATTTCTTACTTGTCCAGGTTTATGTGGATGATATCATCTTTGGGTCTTCAAGTCCAAAGATGAGTGAAGACTTTTCCAAGCTTATGACAGACAAATTCAAGATGAGTGCAATGGGGGAGATGAACTTCTTTCTAGGGTTACAAGTTCAACAGAAAGAAGATGGTATCTTCATCTCTCAAGATAAATATGTAGCAGAAATCTTGAAGAAGTTTGGCTTTTCTCCACATTAGAAAAGGGCTAGCACTCCTATGGATAGAGAACACCCCTGGGGAAAAGTTGGAGATGGAAAAGATGTGGATGTCAGGCACTATAGATCAATGATTGGTTCATTGATGTATCTCACAGCTTCAAGACCTGACATTATGTTTGTTGTATGTGCATGTGCACGCCATCAAGTGACTCCCAAAGAATGTCATCTTCATGCTGTCAAGAAAATCTTTAGATACCTTAGATGTTATCCAGACCTGGGATTATGGTATCCAAAAGATTCACCATTGGAGCTTATTGCATATTCTGACAGTGATTATGGTGGTGACAAGTTTGATAGAAAATCCACAACTGGTGAATGAGTTTCTTGGGAGCAGATTGATCTCTTAGCAATGCAAGAAACAAACAGTGATGGCCAATTCTACAACTAAAGCAGAGTAAGTAGCAGCAGCTGCTTGTTGTGGACAAGTATTATCGATTCAAAACCAACTGTTGGATTATGGGTATAATTTCATGCATACCAAGATTTTTGTAGACAATAATAGCACTTTATGCATTATTAAAAATCCTGTACATCACTCTAAAAAAAACACATAGAAATTAGACATCATTTTATAAGAGATTGTTTTGAAAAGGGTTTAATACAACCAGATAGGGTTGACACAGAAGAAAATGTGTCTGATTTGTTAACTAAACCTTTTGATACTGGAAGATTTCAATACTTGGTAACAAGTATTGGAATGATCAATCTCACTTAATATGTGTTTTAGGATCTTTTTGTAAAAGTATGTACAGGATATGAATTGTTATTGGTCTTTTTATGAAGTTAGATTTTCCACTTTATTTGTCTTACAAAGGTTATCTTAACGCTGATAAGTGTTATCGTGACGTTGTCAGCAACATGTTAGTTTTGTGGTTTTTGATCTAAGTGTGCAGGCGTTGTTAGCATTGTGCCATTGGATACAGAGTTGCTTATGGATCCTTGGAGAATCATTGGAGCATATTTACATTTATGGATGATGGTTGGAATATTCATATTCCTATCTTGACATAAATTTTTTATTTACATGCATATTATTTGGCAACTTATGTATCACAGTTTAAAGGGAGGTTTTAGGAACCTTTTAGGACTTATGGGTATTCTTATGATACTCTTATCACAATTCTAGATTGTGTCCACTGGTGAGTATGAGTTAGTTTTCTATCTCATGAGGCACTATAGCATGCAAAGTTGATATATTATGCATGCTGCCAAGACCTTTTTGGCCTAGAATTGGATGTGGTCTGTTGGGAGACTTGGGTATGATTTATATTGGGTTTACCTGGGAGTTACAAGGGATTTTATGAGATAAATTAACTGTTAAAAATTTTGGTTAGCAAGGGACACTAGAGGACTGTTCTGTCTATCTTGCATAAGCAAGTGTGCATAATTGGACAGTGCTTGCCGCCCTATAGTAATTTTCAGTTTATAGGTTATCTTCAATAGGATAAATTACTTTGTTAAGGTCCTTTTTCATTTTTATTACTTTTATTTTTGGACGCTGACAGATATATTACCAAGCGTTGTTGTGACCAATTTAGACGTTGACATGGCTCTTGCAAACGTTGACAAGAATATAGCCGTTGGGCGTTGATGGGTTATTTTTTACCGTTGACACTCATTGGGTCCTACCCAGTTGTTATTTTTGACGAAAATTGGGGCCGTAATTTTGGGAGTAGATAACTTTAAATTAATGCACAAGATAACTTATTTTCTTTTAAATATTTTCATCATAATATTTTGAAAATACTTGCCTTATTTTTACCAATCACATGTGCCTATCACTCCTATATATTTGGCTCTGAATTTTTAAATAGGGTACTCTTATATTTTTGTCTAACAACTTTTCTCCTATAATTCATCTTTTACAATCTTTCACAAACAGCTTTCTACATCTATGGCGCCTAAGTTTAAGCTAAGTGACTTGGTATTGGGATTCAGAAGTCAGCACAATATGATTGCTTGTTTGGAGGCTGATGATGCTCTGTTTCCACAATACACTCAGATGGTGGCGTATTTGAATGCATCTCCAATTAGGTATGCACTTTCTCATGCTCCTCTCATCCCTGTCACTCATATTAAACAGTTTTGGAACACTGTTAGTTCCTCAACGCTTAATAATGTGACTACATTAACAGCTATTGTTCATGGGCGTACTTGGGTGGTTACTAAAGCCTTGGTTCGCCAGGCTTTGCATCTTGATGATGCAGATGGTATAACCACTCTCCCAATTAATGAGATAGAACAAGGACTTCAGGCTTTGGGGTATCCTTTCCCTGAAGAGGGTACTTTAAATAAATATCATAAATAAGAATTCCTCCCAGCCCAGAAGTACTTAATACATGTCATCCTTCAATGTTAGAACCCCAAGTGTACTGCACATAATGAAATTAATAGATCAATTGCTAGTGCAATTGTGTGCATTACCAATGAGCAAAAGTATAATTTTTCTAAACTGATTTTTGATGGCATGTGTAAAAACAAGGGTAATAAGATGACTTTGGCTTTTCCCAGATTTTTACAAATGGTTTTTGATGAGCAAAGGTACTGCACAAGGGATCATGGTGATTTTTATGAGATCCCTATGCAGAAGAAAGCTATTTTTAGTAAGATGAACTCACCCCCACACAGAGACTTACCCCTCACCCAAGCTATGCTTGCTGTTATTGCAGCAGCACAACCTCAACCTGACCCACAACCACAACTTGACCCAATACCAGATCCTTTACCTTCACCTCAACACATGGAACTTGACCAAGAATCCTTCAACGCTAACACATTAAATGTTGGCGTTGACATTAGTAATCCAAACGTTGACACCTTTCCATCACAGACCCAAACACCCCTTTAACCTTCAAACTACCACCCAATCCACATCATCTTCTACACCCCCTGAATATAGGTTGATGAAACGCCCAAGGACTACTGGAGTGTTCTCCTCTAGTGGTCCTAGCCATGTTGCAGAGAGAATCACCACCACAAGTGTGGTTGGTGCTATGGATGAGGCTGGGACTACTGGTACTCGCTTAGATGCAGGCCAAGCCAGTCCTAACATCTTTAAGACCTCATCCATGCCCCATAACTCTACTTTGGGAGGTCAAATACCCATTCTAGAGGAGGGCAGATTGGAACCATACACAATGTTGGAATTGACGGCTGTCTGCATTAGCTTGCAAAAGCAAAATGCAGACTTGGTACAAACAGTCAGTACACAAGGCCTTGAACTCAAGAAATTGAGGGAGAGGATTGTTCTTTTGGAGGATGCTAATAATAGGCGTGGTATGGAGGATTCTTCCAAAGGGGAGGATGAGCAGTTTCATGTGAGTGACAAAGGCTTACGTGATGGAGAATATTTGGGTGTTGCTGAAGCCCTTACTGAATTGAAGAAGCAACCAGGTTTTGATACATCTTTGGTTACTCCTACCAACTTGAACTTGTCCTTTACAGCAATGATGGAGCAGTTCACAAGAGGCGCTGAGACGAGTAAGGTGAGCGTTGACATGCAGACTTTGGACGTTGACACACCAAGCGCTGACAAGAGTAAGTTGGGCGCTGACACACAGAATTTGAGCATTGATAGACCTACAGATATGGTTGATGTATTCCAGTCATCAGCTATCATCAAGGAAGTGTCTTCACAGGTACCATCATCATCTTTACCTATCATTGATCCATTAGATATGGGTAAAGGAATCATGGTAGAAACAAAAGTTCCAAAGGATGCAGCTCAAGTAGAGTTTGATTCAAAGTTGGATGCACAACTTATGGAACAAGAAATGAAGAAGGTTGGTGAATCACCATTTATTGTTACTTCTGAGGAACAAGAAAGAAGTGATGAAGGGAATTCAAATTCAAGTGTTATGATAATTGAACAACCAGAAAGACTTGAATATGGTGATGAGTTGGCAAGGGAGAAACTTAGAGAGTTAAAGTTGCAGGTAGATTATGATATGCCAGAAGTTGCTCAGATGTACCATGCATGGGAAGATAAGGTTATGGAGAATCCAGATATGACAATTTCAGATCAAATTTGGGGAGAGGAGATTCTTCTAAGAGTTCAAAGAGATTGCAAGGTAATTCTAAAGCATAAGGCTAGCAATGTTTTCTCACTGCTGAAAAGAGATAGAAGGGAGCTTTACTACATGTTACTCAGATGTCATCAAACAGGATGAACCTTTAAGAAATTGCAGGGACTATCCTTTGAAGAATTGGAGTATAAGGCTTATCCCATTTGGGTAACAGTGCAGGAAATGAATACTATCAGACTTCTCTCAGATGAAAGGAGGAAAGAACTTGAAGAAGAGATAGATGTTCAAAAGCCAATGATTGTTCCAAGGCCTTTGAAGAAGGGAGTTCCACTTGAGTTCCCTAAAGATATGGATAAATTGAATCCCAGTGAAGCTGTTATAAGAAGGAGCATTAAGCTCTCACCCATGGAAGCTTTAGATATGGTACAAGTGTTACCTCTTGATGCCAGAAACCCTATCATTAGCTATGAAGAAGATGCAAGTGGGGTTTGGATGATTGGCAGATATGGGAAAGAGGTACACACATTTACTACTTTATGTCTCTCTTTGCAAGTATGGATAGGGAAGACTTGGCAGACCTTTGGAGGTTGTTGATGGCCAAGTATGAGACTGAAGCACCTACTTCAGTCAATGGAATAAAGCTTTGGTCAACATTCAAGAGAATGTGTGCACCAGAAGAAGAAGATCCTGTTTGGAAGGATCTTGAGGATGATGTCAGTGGACTTCGATGGCGTTTGTATTCAGCTGCTGGTGTGTATTATTTGAGTTCTACAAAGTTTGCTGAGTATCTTCTTGTAGATGTTGAGTATCCCATGTCCAAAGAAGTTTTGGAAAAGATGAAGACAACACAGCTGGAGATTGACTATTCAAGTGACGTGGCCAAAGATTTGATTAGGCATGTTTATTACCAATTTAATAAGATTTGTAAGAATCCTCCTAGTTCTTAGTTTTTATTCTGAAACTTGATTACTATAGTAGATATCAAGTTTAGGGGAGGATCGTTGGGAATAAAATGTAGCCAGTACACTTGGACGCTGACAAGAAGAAAACAAGCGTTGATAAGAAGAAAACAAGCGTTGACAGATCAAGCGTTGACAGGAAGAAGTCAAGCGTTGATAGGATGAATGCAAGCACTGATAGATGATTTAGTCTACGCGTATTATGTTTCTAGTTTGTTTCTAGTAAAGATATGATCAACAATGTATTTTCTATATTTATCTTTACCTATAATAGATGATACGTAGACTCTTGTACAAGGCTTCTTAGTCTATAAAAGAAGACCTTTAGGTTTTGTTTCAATATAAGTTTTCATATGTTTTAACACTTTCATTGTAAGCAAGTTTGTTCTAATCAATCAAAGTGAAAGTTTGGTTTACATTGTTTGTGTGTTCTTGTTTGAGTATTAATTTCGCATAATACTTAAATTGTTTTATACACAACAAAGTTTCTCTACGTGTTTAACTTGATTTAATCTCGTTTACACAAGCTAAATCAATCTAAGTTTGGGATCAACAGGAATAACCTCTTATAACGAATATAAAAAAGATTTTCTCCTACCCACGCCTCTTTTCGAAAATTCAATAAACACATTTCATAAATATAGTTATATATGGGCCTCAGAACCCAAGAAACAAATGTGTCTTAAGATCCATATGTATTACCTCTAATTTTTTGGGAGAGAGAGAGAGAGATTTGAAGGATGCAAATGCGGGTGATGGAGTTGTTGATGTTTTGTAACCGATGATTTTATAATTTTGGCCTATACTGTCTTTTTTTGTAAACAATTTTTTTGTTTATCCTTTAACATATCCAACTGTGTTGATTGCTAACCCTAATTTCTAGGGTTCTTGAGCCTGCACTTGTTCTTCCCCCTTTTATCCTTTCTCACGTCTCTCTTTTTCTTTTGTTTATTTCTTATTTTGACCGAGAGATTGACCTCACAAGCGTATATATAAACTTTCACCGTCTTATCTTTTCCTTTGTGATGGGCTTAACCCGAAACTGTTGAACAATAAATCATTCGTCCAAAACTTCCTTCTTGGGCTTTTATATAGACCTTTCCATCCGCTGCTTATTTTCTTTCTTAGGCTTGAACTTTAAATGGACCAAACACATATATATAACCTCAATCCGTCCACTTCATTTCAATATGGGCTTGTATTGGGCCTTCATTCGAAAATGATAACATAGCATATTAATGGGCTTTCAGTCCCATTAAGCAAATGTGGGACCCAACAAAGCCCGATATACTTGATAAATCTAAATCCTCGGATAAAAACGATCTTGACTTTTGGCTTCTTGAAATTATCTTCAAACTCGTGTCGGTTTTGCCGGTTTTTATGAACTTGGTACCTACACACATGAAACGAACAAAACAAGTATATACAATACAATATTTATAAGTTTTATGCATTTTAAGTCCATTTAATGATATAAATGATATGAGTAATTTCACTCATATCAAACTCCCGCTTGCTAAGCAATTGCTGTGTCCTCACACAATGATAAAATAAAGCAACTAACTACACTTTTATTCAACTTTTGACACTATATTTTGCAAAGACATAACGTAATGCTTTCATTATTGAAAAATAAATTTTAAGATCATAATATTCAAATAGATTCATCGTCCTCGACTTTTCACTCTTTCCATGCCATTTAAAAACAAGATCATTGTCAATCATAAGTCCCTATGTTAAGTACACTCATACAAGTAATTTGTGTTAAACTCAATCTCCTTTATTCCTAATTGTATCTCTAGATTTTAAAGATTCTCATTCACCCAAAGGCTCATTTGACTTATTTAATAATTATTAATCCAAAAATGAAGGCAAAAACGGTGTAAACCCAACACTCAAAACCTAACCTCGACCTCAAAAACTGTTGTCACTAAAGAAAGACCACATCAAGGATAACTTAACACGATTTGAGGAATAAATTCCCAGATCCGAAATTTGGCTAATAGGACTACTTAAGGCAACAATTATTCCTCCAATGTCAATTTGACCTTATTTATGAAGTTAGCACAATTTACATCATACACCTTGAGGCTCTTTAAGATGTAAAAGTGATCCTTATCTATGATCCACACCCTAAGACTCCTTGGACATAAACAAGGGAATTGACATTCACCATCCACCCTAAGGCTCATGATGATGAAGCAATTTTTAATAAACACGTCACTATGCCATACACCCTAAGGCTCTAATGACAAGGCTACTGCTACATGACTCCCACCCGAAGGCTCTTAGAGAACATGTTTTTATTTATTCTTCTTTATTAATGATATATATAGTAAGCCAAATTTTCGCAATCCCATGATCAAAAAGTCCATGACGCTGACACCCTCAATGTGTTCTCACTTTAATTACAAGGGAAGAAAAAGAAGGAGTTACGAGTTAAGATATTGAACTCAAACCGCTAAAAACTTCATTTATTAAACAATTAAATATTCAAGCGTGAAAAATAAATACGAGGAGAAAGAATCAACACAAAAATACTTATACAAGGAAGTCTTAACCTCAAAACTTATGATTCAACTCTATCATTTCTTGTTCTCCATATTGTAAATTCTCAAAGATGTGAGACTAATGGATACTTAGCCTATTAAATCAAAGTTTTGGGTTTTCAAATCATCTATAGGATCTTGCATCTTCTTAGACTTTTTCAAGTTTAGAATTAGTGTTTTAAAGTTCCCTTGATAAATGACTTTCTAGGATCAATAATAGGAACTTGCAAAAAGTTCTTGTTCTTAAACCCGTATGAGTTAGGACTTTCGCGTTTTAAAGTTCCATATATAAAAGTCTAGCAAAAACTTGATTTAAGCATGTTAAGGAATGAGCTAAGGTAAAAACCAATCGAGTCAAAAATTATTCTCATTTTCACCAACGGAAAGCCTACATTTGTGTCAAAAACACTTATTTTCTTTATTATTAAACACAAAATTGCACTAAAAATTTAAATTTTTTATGAAAAACGAGAAAAACAATTACGTTTGAACACGACAAAAGCAAGTGCAAGTGATTATATCGATTGACTCCCCCATGCTAAAACCAAACATTGTTCTCAATGTTTCTTAGCTTAAGAGTAACACCCCCTTGCTAGAACACGAAGAGTCGAATGCAAAAGTCCTAACATGGTAAGAGCACGCAAATCTATAAGCCGTTTATTAATTATGCTTCAAGACAAAACGTTAGTCGATAAAAATAAAAGGATAGTGAGTGCCCCATTTGGCAATCAAAGTGTGGAAGCTCGAGTGGACCGGGCAAAAACGAACATGAGAGTCTTCAATGATTAGGGTCATACCTAAGATTCACATCACAATAAATACACGAGCACGAGCTTGAATAGATCAAGCCTTATTAGTGTTAGAAAATAGAAAGAAGATAGAATGTATGGGACTCCCCCACAAGGCAACTCGTTTTTGTTAACCGAGTCATGAGCTCGACTCGATCCCCGGCATTCATTGGTCCTTAAGAAAGTGATGAAAACCGGCATATTGGAATAAAATCCATCATAAAGCACGATGTCGGGGTCAAAGATCACATCCTCGTTGTCGGATGACAAACGAGAGGATGAAACTCTAACATAAATCTCCAAAAAGAGATGATGGTCAATGTCACAAATCATGAAATGGATATAGTATGCTCCCCGAGATAAACTCACACCAAGATGATCGAAAAATCATTCAATTATTACATCGGTGAAAAGCCGAGATTTCCCTAAATCAATGATTTCGGGATCGAATACCTCGTCCTCGGGAGAGAAAGGAATAGACAACACGGTGTCTTCCCCCATGCTAATCCATAATCATATAAAGCACATGGTAATGGTGGGGTAAAAAGAATCCCATCTGAAATGTTCCCAACATTCTTATCTTTATCGACCATTTCACCCTTACGAATGTGATCAATTGGGTCATGGTACTCAATATGAGTCACATGAAAAACCCGCACATTAAGATCAAAGTGGGTGGGAGGAGGACTTGGGATGAAATCATATCACGTAAATTCTCTAAAAAGAGAGCGTCCCCCTCCAGGTCGAGATCATCAATACCCGGTGGCATCGAATCATTAGAAGCAAGAAAAGTGTCAGTTTCTTCCATAAGCGGATCACTATCCTCAACGGGGATAGGAGATAGAGAGAAAGACTTGGAAATAGTCTTAGAATTCAAAGCTTCGATTTTAGAAATGAGAAGATAGACGTTCGATAATTTTTCTCGAAGAATCACGTCTTCTACCTCATCTAAATGAGTAAGTTCATCGGTGAACTTCTCAAGGATCGTAATAGTCAAATCAACCTCATTTCTCGGTGGAAATTGGTCTAAAGGATTAAGTTTAAAGGTGAACCTCTCAAAAACCAGATCACTATCATCCTCATTACCCGGTGGAAATTGGTGAAGAAGAGTAGGTTCATCGGGAGACCCCTCATAATCCGAGTCGTGAATGTCATCTTTATAAGAAAGTTCATCGGAGAACTCCTCATTAGATAATTCACTAGAAGTCGTATCATACTCAAAATCTTCATTTTTTTCACAATTTTCATCAGAATTGGAGAAAATCTCAAAGTGAATGGAAGAAAGAGAGTTATCACAATGTGGAAAATCACACGTTCCTTTGGAAATACCATCAGACTCTCTTGGGTTTTGGACAAGGATCTCAACACTAGACTTTATTACTTCGTTCGATTCTGTTTCCGGAATAGTGCTAAAATGCTCGCCCCCCATGCTTAAAGAACTTTCGGGTTCCACGGTGGAATAATCAAGAATAGGAGTAGTGATGTCATGGGATGGAGTGAGATCAAAAATATCATCATCATCGTCATCATCATAAAGAAAAGGACGCTCGATTTCACGAGTAGCAAGATATTTTGCTTCCTCTTGAGCTTGTTCTTTCTTTCGAATCTCAATGCTTAATCCATTATAATCTTGCGAAAGTTGTCTTATCTTAATCTTACACTCTCTTTTAAACTCGTCATCAATTATTTCTCCTCGATATTTTTGAATTCCCAATTCATTAGTTATATTGTTAATCTCTTTATCAATTCGTCTCTTCTCTTGCACCATATCTTCGATGCTCTTTTCAACAATTTCAACACTTTCTTGATTCATTATTTGTTGAAATAGCGTTTCAATTCGTCTAAAACCTTCACCATTGAGAGAATATTGTGGGGTTGGTCAAAACCGGAGGTAATAGAATTATAGCAAGGATTGGGCTCATAAAAATTTTGATCCCTTGGTTGACAATTAAAGCTCTCGTGAGGACCCCCACAATAATCACAACAAAGATATTGTTGTGGTAAACTCGGTGGATCTTGTGGATAACAATTATCATTATAGTTTTAATTGTAGCCCGGTTCTTGCTCGTAATTAAGCGAGAATCGATGCGAACAATCAATTCCAAAATGAGAATCGTTTCCACATAACTCACACGAGGGTGTCTCGTATGTGGGGTGTGGAGATGGGTAAAAATCGAAAGGGTTATTTGAAAAATTCGGGTTTCCGCATGAAGTAATATCATTACAAAAAGGACAAAATCCAACTCGTAAATCGTTACGTAAATCATTTCCACAACGCTCGCATGTACACTACATACATGGTAAAAGACCATATAACGGTTCTCCACACCCTACACAACGGACGAATGAATTCATAAAAGAATTAAAAATAAGAGGGCGAGGAGATAAGAATTAAACATGATAGAGGATTAAGAAGATTATTTTTGGTATTTTTCATAAATCAATCAAAGATTGACAAAAACACGGAGTAAGGATATTACTATGGAAGTAAACTACCCTCGGTCGACTTTGAAACGTAGGTGAAAACCTAAACGTCTCGATGTTCAATAAGTAAACAACGACAAAAATAAGGTTTAATACTACTTGAGTTGGCAAACCAATAATCGGTCTTCCCTCTTAATATACGCACAAGCAAGCGGAGAAATGAGGTGGTACAAAGCACTTAAAAACCTTTTTCCTTAGACGACCTTTTATAGCTCATCGCCTTATACCCACCTTATAGTTTGTATAAATCGAGTTCAAACTTTTTATTAGTATTTATTCATTTTGCCTTTATTCTTTGTTTTGGATTCGAATACAATAGCTAGGTGATGAAAAACAAACTAAGGTTTGCGTTTTCACGCTTTTGGAGGTAGGTGAATTTATTGTTCTACATAATACAATATATTAATAACAAAAAACTCGAAAAATGATATTTATTATATATATAGAAAAATAACAAAACTTTCCGAGGACGGAAAGGGTCTTCAAATCAACAATCAACAAATCGCCTCGAAAGAATCGTACACAATTTCCCCGGCAACGGCGCTAAATTTTTTGATGTGTGGGAAAGTGTCGGTGTATTTTAATGTAATACGTTATAGAGCAAATTAAGGAAATTACCTTTAGGAAAAAGTAATAGTCCAAAATAAGCTAAAGACGGATTAATTAAACACGAGGGTGATCCCGGTTCGTTGTACATGAAGAAATTGTGAATTTGAGACTTTCGTTTTGAATTGGACAATTAATTTGAATTGATTTTGGTTTTTATCTAATTAATCCTACAAATTATTCCTAAAGTGCATGAATCGTACCCCGAATTAAATCTACAACACGAAATTTAAACTATTATATATTTTTATTTTAAACTTTTTATTGTACCAAAATTAATTAAACAATATTAATTCTTAAAGTAATTTAACTATTTTTTAACTTTTAAATTGTGACAAAATTAAATTAACTTCTATTTGTAAAAAGTAATATTAATGTTTATTTATTTTATTTTTAAACCAATACTTTGAACCTAATTAATAAAAACTTTTTATTAATTAAAAGTAAATAATATTACTAATTATTTATAAATTTAAACTTAACATTTTTAAGAGAAACGTTTGTATTAAAACTGTCAGACCAAAATTACTAACGTTTATTAAATGTTTTAAGAAGAAGCTTACAAAAACAAGAGTCTAGCCCAGTTGGTTAGCACGTTGGACATGTGAGGGGCAGGTCTCGAGTTCGAGACCTGCTATAGACAATTTTTGTAATATATTTTTTTAAGAGTTTAATAAGTTTTTACTGTAACAATTTTAATTAACTGTAATAGTAAACGTGTACACCAATAAATCTACTACATTAATCAGTTCAAAGAACAAGTATCAATCATTCAAACCAAAGAACAGTTAAATGAACATTCAACAACTATCATATCAAAACAATACTAAACAAACTACTTAAAATATATGAATACACATCCTAATAATACAGTAACTATCACAACAAGCAAAATTGATATCCAAGCCACAAAACAAATCTAATGTAGATTACCATTAATATCAATCAACATACATCAATACAGATATCCTAACAGCATATATAAATCAGCAGGCGACTGAAAATCAGTGAAAACAAATTACAAAAACTCAGCAAGAAAGGATATCAGTTACATCAATTAAGATGACCAAATCAACCCACATGACCACAGTCACAGCAATAACGCAATAATTTTGATGAAACAGTAACAACAAGTAAAAACCACAAACAGGGTATTAAATTACTAAAAACCAGATTAACATAAATTTCTTAGCAGATAATCTAAATCAACTAGCAGTTGGCTCAAATTACATATGATGTCACTTAAATAATAACATCAGTTCTAAATAATAACCAGCAATCTACTAAAATAGAACAATATCAGCAGCAAACTTAATTCTCAGATCTTCTAAATAAACTCATAACATTACCACTTAATAAGTTAAACTAATAAACGCAGAAAAATTAAACTAGAGCTTAACCATTATAAATGATGAAAACTATTGGTGTAGAAGGTCAGTGTTGAACTGCCTTATTCGAACTCGACACCAAAAATAACAATCGATCCACCATTAACAAACATCACGAACCGCCATAAAACTCGAACCAACAACATTAAATCGAAAACTCGATTTATCAATACAACCTTATATTCTTTCTTAATTTATCAATATGATAAATTGGATCCCAAACTCTTATTAAGTAAAACTTTATAAGCTATCAATCAACTTATAAGTTCAACTTGATGTTATAACGAGAAAAATCAGTAAAATAGGAAGATTAAAATTGATTCGAGAGCATAAAAAATATAACACAGGATCGAAGCAATAATTGAATCTTTATTTATTAAAACTAAACTCAATACAAAAACATTACAAGATTTAAAAAGTAAAATTCCTAAAACTAATTTAACATTATAACAATAAGCTAAAGAAAGGGGATAAAAGTTACAGATTTTATGGGGCTATTTATAACCGAAGAGAGGTGTTGGGGGTGAGGTGATTGTTGATGAAGATTTGTTTCAACCCCTTAGATAAGCATCTTTCTTCTCTTTCTTCCTTGATCTTGATCTTACGGCTGAGATACGCCTTTGATCACATGGATCGCCAGCATGGCACATAGTTGTGCTAGTTTGGTGGTGATTTGGCAGGCTATGATTGGCTCTCTGGCAGGTACTCAGTAAATCCACCAATAGGAGATGAGGAGTGGCACATCCAAGTGCCAGGTTGGCACTTGGTGCTTGGAATCTTCACACTATCCATTCTCCTATTTTCCTGCGAATTAATTTGGGCGCGTGAGGGCCAATTGCTAACCCTAATTTATAGGGTTCTTGAGCCTGCACTTGTTCTTCCCCCTTTTATCCTTTCTCACGTCTCTCTTTTTCTTTGTTTATTTCTTCTTTTGATCGAGACATTGACCTCACAAGCGTATATACTACTAACTTTCACCGTCTTATCTTTTCCTTTGTGATGGGCTTAACCCGAAACTGTTGACCAATAAATCATTCGTCCAAAACTTCCTTCTTGGGCTTTTATATAGACCTTTCCATCCGCTGCTTATTTTCTTTCTTGGGCTTGAACTTTAAATGGACCTTAACACATATATATATAACCTCAATCCGTCCACTTCATTTTAATATGGGCTTGTATTGGGCCTTCATTCCAAAATGATAACATAGCATATTAATGGGCTTTCAGTCCCATTAAACAAATATGGGACCCACCAAAGCCCAATATACTTGATAAATCCAAATCCTCGGATAAAGACAATCTTGACTTTTGCCTTCTTGAAATTATCTTTAAACTCGTGTCGGTTTTGCCGGTTTTTGTGAACTTGGTACCTACACACATGAAACGAACAAAACAAGTATATACAATACAATATTTATAACTTTTATGCATTTTAAGACCATTTAATGATATAAATGATATGAGTAATTTCACTCATATCAATATGTTTATGAAATATGTGTGCTCTTTTGAAGCTATAATTATTCTTGAGAACAAGTCTTACATTAGTCTTATTTTTGTAGTAAAGATCTTCTTGAATCACATAATACTTGTGCTTATTGTAAATTTGCCATAATAGATTTGCTTTTTGCATCACATGATTATATCTACATGTACACGTCTATCGCACTACCAAAAATATATGAAGTAATGAAGATGTTCTAATTTACTATTGTGTTTTATATGCGTATGTTTCATTATTACCAGTTGTTTACTTTACATTTATTTATACATATTTTGTTACTTCTAACTTAGAAATTGATAATACACGATGTTTATTTACTTTTTTTTCGACGTCACTTTAAAATACCCGTGAATTTCACGAGTCTTTTAGCTAGTCTATCAAATAAAGGAAAGTTACTTGATCCCAAATTACTAATATTCACTAATCCAAGGCGAATTACAAGTTAAGACCTAGTAACCAAGATTAGTATATAAAATCCATTATACATTGAATTAGAGTCTAATCTTTTGCCATAAATTATAAAACTCAATTATATATCATATTAAGAATATACATTTATTTCAAGTCAAGTTACAAGTTGGTAAAGCATAAAGTACAAGTTATCAAAGCATAGGATCTTAAGCTCCCATAATTGTCCCTAGAATATGATTAACCTATACAAACCCTTATACTAAAAATGTAGAATCCCTAGAAGTCATAAAAATACTATATAAGCCCTAGAATAAGTGTTTATAAAGGTACAAACACTAATTACCCAAGGTAGAAAAAAAATATGATTAATGACCTAAAAACCCTAATATTAAGAAATCTACATGGAATCATCACCTAGTTCTTTTTGTAAAAGTCTATTAATATTTAAAGGACTTCATTAAAGTTATAAGATTATGTTACGACAATGTACAAGTACCCTAATGCACAAGGTACAAGATTTCAATGCATGGCTTGTAAATTAGGTCAAAATGGGTATTTTCACTCTTTAGACATGTTTACCTAAACTAAGCTATTAAACCAAGTGTGAGAACTCACTGGACACTTAAAACACAATTTCTAGTACCTAAATTAAGTTTACATCAGTAGCTAATTGAAGGATAATCACTTTTACTAAGACATAACCATAAATCATTAGAAAACCCTAACCCGTCTAAGTTTTCTTCCTATTTTCACATCAAACCTTTGTAAACTTCAAACCAAAGACCCAAACTTCTTAATTATAATTTACATACCCTAAATAAACCCTAATTCATCACTAATCACATTCCTAAACCCTTAATCACCAAAATTACAAAGTTACAAGTTACAAGCGCTAGAATTGAACCCGGTTTTCTGTTTTCCCTCCAAAAACCCATTTCAAACCTTTTACTCTCAAATTTAAACTTAGGATCAGTACTAATAGATATTTAGGAGATATTTTACAAGTAGGTGATGCACCTACTTATCAAAGACACATATTTGATCTTATCATTCTTAGCCTTGGGTTAATATAAGCCATAAGCCTAGATATTTTTCATCCTAGACTCTAGGAACTTGCATAGATCTTCCCTAGCCTCCCTTAGTCACTAATTTATCTATTATACACGTCCATATCCAAAACTTGGAGCTTAAGGGTTAGAAATAGTATACATAGGGGTCTTTAGCTTCATTTTAGAATCATCATTTCATTTCTTACCTAAACACCTATACAATATGTTCTCATACCACCATTGAAGCTCTATGAAGTCCCTAAGATCATTATAAATCTTTGGAAGAATTTATAAGAGTTCTTGAAGAGTTATGAGGAAGATATAGTCCATATACCTCATTAGGAGCCATTTTGGAGCATCCTTGGTAATCACTTTGTTAGCTATGCTTTGATCTTGTTATAATACTTTCTTATAGTTTTTATACTGTTAATAATATGTTATAAAGATAATCTAAAATAAACTAAGTCCTTTCATCATTTTAAATGAAAGTTATAAGCTAAAGATGTCTTAAAACCCTAGTTTTGTAATTTACATAAAATGATAAGCAAAAACCCTTTTCAAAAGCTATAATTCTGAAGAAATGTTTTTATTATGATTATAAACATGTTTTGAAACTTTGTTTTAAAATCCTAGATCATTTGGTCCTTTTCTAAGGTTGTTATGTGATTTTTACAAGTATAGGGACTAAAACTGTCATTTTTAAAACTATTTAACATTTTGGGGAAAAAGTATCATTTTATGAAAGTATAAGCTATAAGAATAAATATTGGAAAGTTTTAGGTCCTAAGGTTAAATAACGAGGGTTTAAATGCAAATACTAAAACTATATACCTTAGGGGTTAAAGGTGTAATTATACAAAAATATAACCAAAAGGGCTATTTTTGCCAATTTTGAAACTAAAGAAGATTAATCATGAATATGAGGAAGTAATGAAAGTATCATGTTAGTAGGGAACTTTGTACAAAGATGTTCCATCTCGATATTACGTTTTGACTGAGTGGTTGAGTTTACAATTTAAAGTGTCATCGCTCCTCAAACGTTTATAGAATGGCTTCTGAGTATGATGGCCCGAACAATGGTGCTAGAATTACAACCAAATATTAATAAAATAATATTAAACCAACACTTAACAATATTGAACTAAAAATCAAAGACTTGATACTATACACAATGTATTAATCCAGGTTTGTGTGAGATCAAGCTGTTGTTTGTGAGACCAAGCTGTGGTTTGTATGATCAAGTTGTTAATCTGTGAATGAAATATATCTGATTATAGCTCGGATTCTATGGACATAAGGTGAGTTCATATCCTCACTTCTAAATGCTTTCTAAATGATTTCAAAACCCGTAAGGGGGATATATGCTAAATTGGAATACAAGTATTTTTTGTATGCTCTCCATATATGATTCATTGACACTATGTTTACAGCTGCCTATGAAAGTCCCTTTTTAATTGTGAACCGCTAATCATTTCTCGGAATGAGCGCTAATATCGTAAAAAGTACTATTGGAGACTGACATCTCCTGTCTGGGCAAGTCACACTTGCTAGCACCTCAGTGGTCAAACATACATACTTTATTTTGCAAATAAGGATAGTTTGGCAGACTTCCTCATAAGGGCAAACTTTTGGTTCCTATGTCTAGTCGCGGTATCATGAGCTTAGTGTAATTGAATCATCATTTTATTCAAACTTACGAGCAAATAACAACGTAGCTCAGAAAAAGATCTTGTATTCTAAAACTGATTTTTAAAACCTATGAATTTACTCAACCTTTGTGTTGACTTTAAGCATATATTTCAGATAAATGGTGACTGATAGCATGGAGCAGCACAAGGATGGCATAAAGTGGCACAAGACTGAAATTATTCTAGATTTTGGGAACCTCATATTATAAAACTCTGATTTTTCAATGAAATATAAAGAAAGTTGATTTCATCACTCTTTTGAGTTGTTTTCTATTATTATGACTTGTGTTTTATGAAGTAATACCCCAGATAAATGTTCTGCTGCGTAAAGGTAAAATGGGGGTGTTATAAAATTCAACATGTATTTTTTAAGGGCTATTTCAAAAAAGGGTTCAAAAGTGATACTGCACTTGTTAATTGTCCCCAAAAAATAATTAGGCAATTATCTCATTCGACTTATTCGACTCATTCGACCCATTCCACTATTAATAGAAGATGACACATGGCATATGCCTCTAATCATTGGGTTATACACGCGGGTTCCCACAACTACAACCAAGTACACTTTGTGTAAGT
Organism: Glebionis coronaria; assembly: GCA_025667525.1. Classification (NCBI taxonomy): domain Eukaryota; kingdom Viridiplantae; phylum Streptophyta; class Magnoliopsida; order Asterales; family Asteraceae; genus Glebionis; species Glebionis coronaria. The sequence goes on from JANFOE010001638.1 coordinate 409,988, forward strand.
GTACTTGTTATTCGACCGTTAGTAAAATCAAATATTCGACTTGTACTTTTTAAATAAAATAATAATTTTCAAAAAATATTCCCAACTTAAATTTCTTATTGAGCATTATTAAAATTATTTGATGTTCTTCAAAAACTGTTACCGCTACTGAAGCAGTTTTTTAGGGAGAGAGAAACAATTACTTTTACAATGCTAAAGTTTACATCCCACACCCACCAAAATCTTATCCAAAAAATCACCACAACCGGCAACAATAAACAAATCCAAATCACTCATACCTCACTTAATTTCATCACCACCGATTAAAAAAACTCATTACAAATCGTATATTGGTCCAACAACAAAAATAACCACCGTTTCATCTTCAAAAAAGCTTAGGGGCTGTTTAGTTGTGGAAAACTTTTCATATTTTTCTGTTTCTAATTTTCTAGAGAAGGAAATAGTTTTCTTTTTTAGAAAAGAGTTGAAAATTTGTTTAGATGAAATTGTAATTTTCATTTTCCAAATTTCATTTCATTTCTAGATAAGCGAATAATTGACGAAAAATTAAAAAAACTGAGGAAAACGTAAAACTTTACGAGAACGTAAAAAACTGACGAAGACGTAAATAACTGAGGAAACTTAAATTTACGTTTTTGTTAGTAATTTAACGTTTTCGTCGTTATTTTAACGTCTTCGTCAATAATTTTACGTTTTCGTCAGTAATTTTACGTTTTCGTCAGTACTTTTACGTTTTCGTCAATAATTTATGTTTTCGTCAGTAATATTACGTTTTCGTCAGTAAATTTACGTTTATGTCAGTAAATTTACGTTTTACTCAATATTTTTACGTTTTCGTCAGTAAACTTACGTTTTCGTCATTATTTTTACGTTTTTGTCAGTAGTTTAACATTTTCGTTAGTAATTTTACCGTTTCGTCAGTAATTTTACGTTTTCGTTAGTAATTTTACTGTTTTTGTCAGTAGTTTAACGTTTTCGTTAGTAATTTTACCGTTTTGTCAGTAATTTTACATTTTCGTCATTAATTTTACGTTTTCGTCAGTAATTTTACGTTTTTGTCAGTAAATTTACGTTTTGGTCAGTATTTTTACGTTTTGTCAATATATTTTCGTTTTCGTCAGTATTTTTACGTTTTCGTCAGTATTTTTACGTTTTCGTCAGAATTTTTATGTTTTTGTCAGTAATTTTACGTTTTCCTCAGTAAATTTACGTTTTCGTCAGTAAACTTACATTTTCGTCAGTAAACTTACATTTTCATCAGTAATTTTACGTTTTCGTCATTATTTTAACATTTTCGTCAATAATTTTAAGTACTCTTCAGTAAAATTCCTGACGAAAACGTAAAATTCCTGACAAATCTTAAAATTACTGACGAAAACTTAAAATTACTGACAAAAACGTAATTTTACTGTCAAAAACGTAAGTTTACTGGCGAAAACGTAAGTTTACAGACGAAAACGTAAGTTTACTGGCGAAAACGTAAGTTTACTGGCGAAAACGTAAGTTTACTGGCAAAAACGTAAGTTTACTGGCGAAAACGTAAGTTTACTGGCGAAAACGTAAGTTTACTGGCGAAAACGTAAGTTTACTGACGAAAACATAAAATTACTGACGTAAACGTAAAATTACTGACGAAAACGTATTCTGGCGAAAACGTAAGTACTGAACAAAACGTAAGTTTACTGACGAAAACGTAAGTTTACAGACAAAAACGTAAGTTTACTGACGAAAACGTAAAATTACTGACAAAAACGTAAGTTTACTGACGAAAACGTAAGTTTAGAGACGAAAACCTAAGTTTACAAACGAAAACGTAAGTTTACAGACGAAAACGTAAGTTTACAGACGAAAACGTAAGTTCACTGGCCAAAACGTAAAATTACTGACGAAAACATAAGTTTACTGGCGAAAACGTAAGTACACTGACAAAAACGTAAGTTTATTGGCGAAAACGTAAGTTTACTGACGAAAACGCAAGTTTACTGACGAAACGTAAGTTTACTGACGAAAACGTATATTTAGTGACGAAAACGTAAAATTACTGACGAAAACGTAAGTTTATTGACGAAAACGTTAACTTACTAATGAAAACGTAAAACTAATGACGAAAATGTAAAATTACTGACGAGAACGTAAAAATACTGTCAAAAACGTAGAAATACTGACAAAAATGCAAATTTAGTGAAGAAAACGTAAAAATAATGAAGAAAAACGCTATAAGACGAAAACGCGAAAAACTGACAAAATTATTTTTTTTAAAAAAAAAACGCAAAAAAGTGACAGAAACATAAAATATGGTTAGAAAAAGATATGAGAATATGTTTTATTATTATTTGGGAAAAGAAGTAGAAAAGTGTAAAATGGTATTTTTTTAGTTTTTTATATAAAAGTGGAAAATGAAAATTTCTCATTTTCTGAAAATTATTGGAAAAAAGTGCAACTAAACAAGTTTCTATTTTTCCATTTTAAAATGAAAATTTTTCAAAAAAAATTAGGGATTTTTATCCAACTAAACACACCCTTATATTCTAAAAAAACAACAATAAAAAATTCATGATTCACAAATCAGAATATCATCTAAGTTGTATTCATTACAATCTGGTATAAACGGCATAGCCTCATCATAATCCACAAAAATCATCAGAAGAACATAAACCGAAAACCAAGATCTAAATCATAGATCTATACAACCAAGAATCAAATCTAGATTCATCATCTAAGTTGTACTCATTACAAACGGGTATAAACTATATAACCCTCATCATAATCCACAAAAATCATCAAAAGAACATAAACCCAAAAACCCAGATCTAAATCTTAGATTTATACAACCAAGATTCAAATCGAGATTCATCACCTCAATCGTCATCACAAACCAAAAATGTCACAAAAATCAAATAAAAAAGAACAATTTGTTGATGGTGGCCACATTAATGGATTCAATAAGAAATCAGGGTAGTGGTGAGATGAGCTGGGTTGTTGTTGCGGTTTATTAAAAATCGAATGTAGAGAAGATGAGATGGTTTGTGATTGATGTGATGTGCAGCGGTAATGGCATCATCGAAGACATTACCTCTGCACACAGTATTTATATATGAAGATTCATTTTTTTTAACGTTGTGATTCTTCTCTATGAACATTAATTTTAAAACATCACCAGGGCGTATGATGCGGAGGATTCTTTGTGCCTCCGTATCCGGTATGAGATGAGCGATTATGTGTTTTGCATTAATGGCGCTCAATACTAGGAATTACGGTGTTGCCATGACCTTTGAGAATGAGCACATGTACACGAACGTATGCAAGCTTTCTAGTTTATTAAATAAAAACTACTTTTTTTTGGCAACGTTCCAAAAACTGCCGCTAAAATTGCTTTTCATTTGTATTTTCGTGGCACAAGTGAATAATCTTACTTTGATTGTGGTTGATGCTGGAGGGCAAGCGATGTTGCATGCTCCGGTTGTTTTGGACAATAATTAAGTGAGCCATCCTCTATTTCCAACAAATATCCATACATTATAAAAACTATTAGTATATTTACGTGTTACGATGACATGTACCTTTATATTAAAGTTGAGGCATCTATAATATAAAAAAGAACCTAAAAAAACTAGAACAAAATAATCCAATTATGGCCTGGTTCATCTGTTTTTCTCGGTTCTCACTATTTTTATGAGTTTCGTTTGCAGACGAACTTTATTGGCTAGTCGAACTAGTGATGATTCCGGTTCCGAAATGAACCCCGCTGGTCTGGTCCAGATTTTAAAAACTATATGTATCATCAATTTGTTAGCATATAAATTGTACGAGATCTTATGTGTTTTATTGGCTTACGCAATATGTATAATAATTATATGTATTTTTCGTAATAAATATGTTTTAAGAATAACATTATTTAGTTGTATTATATTTATCATGTGTATTGTTTACACAGCCTTTGGCACAATTTCTCTGTTCTTTTGCACGACTTTTATTTTACTGTATTACTCTAGTGTGTAACAAAATGCTAAATATGCAATCTGGTCATGGTTGTTATTTTCTTTTCTTTTTTTGGCTAAAGATTATTTGATATTAAGTTGGATCTGATTATCTAAGTAAGTATACATCTGTATCAGGGGCGGATGTGCTTGGAAGGTGCGGAGGGCGGCGCCCCCATGGCTCGCTAAAAAAATCAAATTTCAATAAAACACCCTTGTTCCTAATGGCGATATCCTTTTCCTTCCATCTTGATCTTTAATCTTAATCCTGTTTAAACACCATTCACCGAATAAGGTTTAATTATTGATGATAGTCATTTTCCTGATCTCTTAATCCTTCGGTGAGTCGCACGACGGTTCATTTGGGTTTGTACTCCTTTCTATGATATTGATCCTGTTTGATTACCCATTCACGATTCATTGGGGATTGTGGGATTGATTCATTGATTGTTTCTAATTTCTCTTTATTTAGTTCGACGTGGTTATTAGGTTATTATTTTTAGATCTCTCTGGATTTGGTGCCCTGTATTCCTTGATCTCCCTTCAATCCAAAATTACTCGGATTGGGCTATCAGATCAATTCCCCATCTTTGTGTTCGTTGGTTGATTTCGTGGCTGGTCATGGGTGACGATAAGTGGCAAGAGGTAAAGAGGAAGACATGTACACAGAGGACGAAGGAAGATGATCTCGTTAAGATATATACTCCTGTCTTTGTTTCGAACTTCCCAGATTATCTTAATGCTAAAGATATGTGGAATACTTGTAAGGTTTATGGACATGTTGTTGATTCGTATATTCCAAATAGAAGATCTAAGGCGGGTAAGAGATTCGGGTTTGTGAGATTTATTAATGTATTTGATTTGGAGAGTTTGGTATCAAACTTATGTATTGTGTGGGTTGGGAACTTTAAGTTGCAAGCGAATGTTGCACGATTCCAAAGAGAACAAGTGAAGAAAATAGACCAGACTATCGATATGGGATCGAAGAAGGATTATGGGGGAGGTAGAAACAGTGGTGGCGTCAACTATAACACCAATAGATCGTATGCAAATGTGGCGAAAAGAACTGCAGATTTTAAGGAAGGTACTGACGATATTCCTTCTATGGTCCTGCATGAAACATGTTTGAATAAGGATGATTTTCAATTTTGCTTATTAGGAAAGGTTAAGGAGTTTGCTTCGCTTAATAATTTAAAGGTGGTTTTAGCTAGAGATGGTTTTGATAGTATACAACTAGAATACATGGGTGGTTATTGGGTGATGATTGTCTTCCAAGATGACGAAACTAAGAAGAATTTTCAGACTAATGAGTCTGTGGGTTCATGGTTCTCTCGACTTATTCAAGCTCATAGCGATTTCATTGTTGATGAGAGGGTGATATGGGTGGAGATTGAGGGGGTGCCATGTAAATGGTGGTCGAAAAACACTTTTTGTCGCATTGCTTCTAGATGGGGTAACATTCTAAACGCGGATGAACTCGAAGAGGGAGATTTTCATAGCAATCGATTATGTATTTGTACGAAGAGTAAATCGGCTATTTTTTAGTCTTTTAGGTTGGTGTACCGTGGTATGTCTTGTTGGGTCTGTGCAATTGAAGTGCCAGGATGGGTACCAGATTTCGAGGATTTTAGTAATGATGAGTATGATCGAATGACGGATCTCACACAGATGAAGAGTTAGGGAGGAAGTCAGAAAAGTTCAATGATTTGGTAGGTGAGAGTGAGATACAGGAAGTTCCTGAAACTTGTTTTGATGATGAACCAATTGATGAAATTGGGGATGAGAATTTGGGTCGTGATAGTCAGAATATATCGGAGGATCCATTTGGTCTCTATGAGTTACTGAATAAAAAGAAAGATGTAGGTGATAATGTAGACAATGTGCAATCTACCCCAACATTTCCTCATGGATTTATGCCTTATGACGAGGGTGGTACTAAGGTTGACGAGCCAAAGGAGGTGGTGGATGATTTTAGGCAGAATGTAATTCGGGTAGATCAAGAAGATAGAGAGTATATGGAGGCATTTGAACCTAACAGGAAATTGGATACTGGTTCTCGAGTATCCAATTGTTCGGGCCAGTTCAGAAAATCTAAGGTAGTGCATTCTGGTGGTTCTATACTTCAATGTCTTGAAGAGTTTGTTCGTGTAGGGAAAACTATGGGATACAACATGTCTGGATGTATTAGTAACATGGAGGAAATCATTGGAACACAAGGAGTGGCTAATGTTTCTCGATGAGTTTTCTATCACTTAATATACAAGGCCTGGCCCAACAGGCTAAAAAAGATTGGGTAAGGGGGATTTGTGTTTCAAACAAGGTGAATTTTTTGTCTCTTCAAGAAACAAAAATGGAGAATATGGAATTATGTGGAATCAAGAAATGTTGGGGTAATCTAACTTTTGATTACGTTCACAGTGATGCTGTTGCCCAGTCAGGTGGGATATTATGTGTGTCGGATCCCAACATGTTCAAGAAGATTACTAGTACTATGTCTGATAGTTTTGTTATGGTTCGGGGAATATGGATTCCTAGTGGGAAAGAGCTTCTTATTATAGCGATATATGCTCCTCAGGAACCTAGAAAGAAGAGGGTGCTTTGGGATTATTTAGGACAGTTTATAGGTAACTAGGACGGCGATGTTATTAGTATGGGAGACTTTAATGAAGTTCGAGTAAGTAGTGAAAGATTTGGCTTGGTGTTTCACAAACAAGGGGCGTGTTGGAAATACGTTTTTACGTATTTAGGAAGATTCGTTCACTCCAACAATATATTAAGTTGTAGCTCGTAGTCTAGATATCTTATACTAATTAACAAGGAAAGGCCTAGTCCATGTTATGTATGGACGGCCCAACATTGTAAGCCCAAGCCCATCTTATGGGCTTGGTATATAAACCCTCTCCTTAGATGGAGAGGGTGTGATTTCATTTTAATTTTACACATAGTTAATCACTTTCTCTTTCTAAAGTGTGTGTGAAATCATCTATCTTTCTATCTCTTTCTCTCTCTAAAATATAAGCAAGATTTACATATCATACAAATGGTATCAAGAGCCATGGGATGATTGTATTGTTTATGTGTTTGTGTTCTTGATTTTAGTAGCTTTTGATCTATATAAACCCACGTCCAAATTTTTTTATGTTTTTTATGGTTTTTTCTTGATACAAATATTCTACATAGTTGTGGTAGAGATTTGGTATATTTACTTTGGCTAAAAACATAAAATTTTTGGGTGTTTGGATCAATTTTTGGCTTAAAATCTCGAATTAGATGTGTTTTGTCCGAGAAAAGTGGAAAAACCATATACTGTTTGTACTATTGCGACAGGTTACCCATCGCAATATCTAGGGTTTTGGATTGCGATCCATATTGCGATTGGGATTGCGATTGGAGTTCTTTTGTCATTGCGATTCATATTGCGATTGGGATTGCGATTGGAGTTCTTTTGTTATTGCGATTCATATTGCGATTCACATTGCGACAGGATTGTTTTTGTGATATTGCGACAGGGTATTGCGACAGGGTATTGCGATTGGAAGTATTGCGATAAGACTTATTGCGATACGTGATATTGCGACAGGGTATTGCGACAGGTTATTGCGATTGGAAGTATTGCGATTGTTTATTGCGATAAGTGATATTGCGACAGATTTTGCAACATTGCGATAGAGTGACAAACTTTCCAAGATTTTTCAAAAACGTTTTTTTGAACATGTGGTATTTTGTCTTGGAGTTTTTGTTTTATCGAGAATATAATTTAGGGGATTTCAACATTATTTCTCGGCTTTAACACACAACAACAAAAACATTTACTTTCTCTCATTGTTCGATCAACGTTTGTAAATCTTAACTTATAGAAATGGAGTACACATCTCTTACGGATAAGTCCATCCTCTCGGGTACGGATAATCGTCCACCAATGTTGGTGAAGACTATGTATGAGGAATGGGCTTCCCGAATGGAACTTTATATGTTGAACAAAGAAAATGGACATCTAATTTGGGCATCGGTGCTCAATGGACCATTGGTATATGGTACTGTGACGGAAGGTGCTGTTACTCGTCCTCGCACAACGGGTGAACTATCTGGAGATGCTAAAATTCAAGACAAGTGTGATAAATAAGCAATAAACATCATTCTTCAAGCCCTTCCTCCAGATGTCTACAAACTCGTCAACAAACATAAAGTTGCCAAAGAGTTATGGGATAGAATTCGTGTTCTAATGCAAGACACTTCGTTAACTAAACAAGAACGAGAGTGTAAGCTTTATGATACTTTTGATAAGTTTGCCTATGTGCCAGGGGAGACTCTCAATGATTACTATCTGAGATTTACCCTATTGTTGAATGAGCTCAATATCTATGGCATGGCAATTCCTACGTTTCAATTGAACACCAAGTATTTGAACACTCTTCCTTCAGAATGGAAAAAGTACGTGACGGATGTTAAATTGGCTAAAGACTTACATAACACCAATGTGGATCAACTTCAAGCTTTTCTTCAACAACACGAATGCCGTGTGATCGAGGCTCGGTTGTCTACACCTCAAGTTCATGATCCACTTGCCATGTATGCTTCTCAACAAAACATGGCTTACACTTATCAACAACCATTATACTTGCAGCAGCCACCACCACACAACTATTAGTAACCACAACAACCATCTTATCAACCACTAATGATGCCAGAGAAAGCATTTCAACAAAGTGTTCATCAACAATCTTTTCCACAGCAACCACCACATCACACATCACCATCACAAGCCAACACTTCTCCAACGGGCTATACTCCTCAGCAAGGATATTTTCCAATTGAAGCACAACCAGCACAAGCCTTCTACTCCAATGAACTTCTACCAATCCAAGCACCGGTATTTACTCCAAATGATACGCCAGCTGATGTTCTAAACCGTCTCACTGCCTACTTGTCAAAAATTGTTGCAACTAGATGATTTCCACCAAAAAACAATCAGCTCCGCACCTCTTCAAATCCTCGACAACAAGCCACTGTTCAAGATGGTCAAGTGACGGTGCAACCTATTCAGGGAAGGCAAACTTCATATGGACCTCCTACAAGGACTATGAATGATCAAGCTGTGAATTCTCAAGCTAATGGAAATGGAAGCCCTATTGGTCCTCAAAAGGTTGTGACTTGCTACAATTGCCGAGGACAAGGTCATATGGCTAGGGAATGCACTCAGCCAAAAAGAAGAAGGGATGCAACATGGTTTCGTGAGAAGATGTATTTGGTTGATGCTTAGTCTAAGGGAAAGATCTTGGATTCAGAAGAGTTAGCATTTCTTGCAGACCCAGGGGCAGCAGACAATGAAGGCATTGCAGTCGTTTCCACTTCCAATGCAGCTTATCAAGCAGATGATCTTGACGCATATGAATCGGATTGTGATGACATTCACTCTGCCCAAGCTGCTCTCGTTGCTAATCTCTCTCACTACGGTTCTGATGTCATCAGTGAGGTACCCACCACAACCACTCTTGGTAATGATGATAACTAACATCAAGTTGGGCATAAAAATGACAACCTCGAACAGCATTCGGGAACTAGTAACTCAAATTATGTGGTACCCAATCCTACACATTTGAGTGAACCTCAACCAAATGCTACGACGGGTATGGAATCTTATGCTCAACATGATTTGGTCATGGTGCCTAAACATATTATTGATGAAATGCATATGGCTCTCAGACAATCCGTAGATACGAATTCCACCCTAACTGTTGAGCTTGCGTTGCATAAAGAAATGGTCAAAACTTTTGAAATGGTCCCTCAAGAAGAGAAAATTAGATGTTCTGAATTGGACCAATTTCTCTTTGAAAAGATTGAACACTTGAAATAAATAGAATCATTAAAAGCTAATCTTTCCAATGAATTAAAAGCAAAAGAGTCGGTTGTCAATGATTTTCAGAAACTTAAAATGGATTTCAAAACTCTCGAGTCTAAAAAGTTTGAATCGGAAACTAATGCTACCAAACTTCTTAAATTCAAAGAACAACAGCTTTTAAAACAATACGCTTCCACAGAAAAGGTTCATCTTTTAACTAAATCATTTAAAGAACTCGAACTTAAGCGTCTTCAAGATTTACCACTAATAAGTGTGAAAACACTTATCCTTTTACCACTTATTTCCAATAATAACAAGACCAAAACGTGTATATTATGTCGTAAAGTCGGAATTATGCGTGGTTTGTGTTTTTATTGTGTTTCAGGATAGAAATATGAAAAAATGAAGATAACACGGGCTATCATGGGCTTTTATCAAAGAAAAAGACAAAAGACGAAGTCAAAAGATCGAGAGTGCAAAAAGAACGGAAGTCCAAGGCATATTCTGAAGATTTATCGAAGAAAAAGTCTAAAGACGGAAGTTTAATGAAGTCGAAGAACTCAAGTCTAATTATAGAAGAAGATTATAAGACAAGTTCAATTTATGTCGATAAATCCCGAGGCGACGTCGAGAAAGACAAATAAATTAAATCGAGTCGAGACGAGAAGAAAGAAAGGAGGAAGCATAAACACTAAACCTTCCCACCTCCTATAAATACCCTCCTAATATGTCATTAGGAGGGTGTTGGTGTTAGTTGTTAGTTAATTTTTAGTCTTTTTAATTTTTAAGTTTTAAGTATGTTTTTATTTTCTTCTCTCTAGTTTTTTTAAGTTTATCAAACATTAATCTTGTAATCTTTTGATCTTAATCTTTAATAAAATCAAGCTTATTTCTTAATTCTCATTCTACCTTTCTTAATCTTTTTAATCTTGTTTAATTTTGATAATCATGTAGTTCATTTAATTGTGTTGATGATTTTATTGTGTAGCTTATTTGATTGTGCTTATTGAATTGGTGATTTTAAAAGTTTTAGATTAAGGTGCTTATTTTCTTAATTTTTATGAGTAATAGTTTTTAAAATAAGTTGATTTTGATAAGTTTAATATTTTCATAAAAAGTTAATTTTTAAATATTTAGATTATTTAGTGTTTTTATAGTTTTTTAATTGTGGCTTATTAGTTTTTCTTAAAAATCTTTTTGGTTTAAGTTTTGGTAAGTGCTTATTTTGGATTTGCTTATTTGTTTAAGTTTTTGTGTTATCCGAGTTTCTTAAACCCCTTTATTCCGAATACCCCAATTTCCCTCATTTCGGATAAGGGTACGTTTTTGTTTATTCCGGATATAGCCAAGTAAAGGATTCCGGATATTGCTCATTTCTACATTCCGGATATGCAGCCTGTTAAGATTCCGGATAAGCTCTAGTAGATAACATTCCGGATAGTCTGCACATTAAGATTCCGGATAAGCAGTCATCAAGAATTCCGGATAAGAGTTTCAACCAATTCCGGATAAGGAAACCTTCACAGATTCCGGATAAGTCCCCCATTTTATGTATTCCGGATAAGCCTCTCAACCGATTCCGGATAAGGAGAAGTTAATTATTGCGGATAAGCTTTCGGAAAATAGATTCCGGATAAGTAATTTTATTTTGGATTCCGGATAGCCTCTTAGTCAATTATTCCGGATAAGTCTTCGATTTTGGGATTCCGGATAACATTCCGGATAGAGCTCCAGTCTCCCAAATTCCGGTTAAGCTGCAGATTTCATTATTCCGGATAACTCTCAAGCTAATTATTCCGGATAAGCTGTACAACAAGGTATTCCGGATAAGGTCATAATCCTTATTCCGGATTAGATTCATTTTTTAGTTTACTGCTTAATTTTTCAAACTTTAATTTTTCCCGCCTTTTTACTTAGCATTATTCTAACTTGTCTTTATTTTTGGTTCAAATTTTCATGCTTTCATTTTTACTTATTTACTCAACGACATTTTCACTTTTAGCTTAAAATAGATAATCAAACCTTTTTATTTTCCACCAAGAATGACTAAGTCGCACTTTCAACTTGTAATCAATTCGAAAAGACTGGAACAACGAACTTTCATAACTAAATTTAGTGAGAGACGCGTTGGATTTTGGGATCCGTTTATTTTTTAACGTTATTTTTCTTGCTTCAATTTTCAAAAATCTTAAAAATAAAAAAAAGTAAAAAAGAAAAGAAAATATATATATATATATAAAATTTTCGAAAATCCAAAAAATACAAAAACATAAAAACCCAAAAATATTTCTTGTCTATCTTTCTTTTCTTTTTGTAGGTGTGTATGCGTACCCGTGCTCGTAAGAAGAAAGCAATTGAAGCCGAAGTCGAAACTCCACCTATTGTCACCATGGACAATCGACCAATGATCGAGCTTTTGCAATCGCAAGTAGAGGGCAACACCGATGCTATTGTCATACCTGAGATTGGAGCCAACAACTTTGAGCTCAAATCCGGCTTCATTCAAATGGTCTCTGCTCAACCATTCTTGGGGCGTACACTTGGTGATCCTCATGACCATATAAAAAGGTTTCTTCAACTCACTAATACGGTTAAGTATAATGGAGTTTCACAAGAGGTGGTTCGCTTGCAACTTTTTACTTTCTCCTTAGAGGGACAAGCCCACCATTGGCTTGATAAGGAACCGCCACAAAGTATTCTTACGTGGTCGGATTAAGATACCAAATTCATCAACTATTTTTTCCCACCCTCACGTACTACCGCTTTGCGGAATGAAATCAATAACTTTGAACAAAAGTACGGTGAGACATTTAGTGAATCTTGGGACCGTTTTAAGGAACTTTTAAGAAAGTGTCCACAACATGGTTTTACAAAAGTGCATCAAACTAATACTTTTTACAACGGTTTAAGCATGAATGACCAAGATTCACTAAATAGTGCCTCGGGGGGGGGGGGGGGGGGGGGGTAATATTTTGGTTAAGTCTTCTAATGCCGCATGGGATATTATTGAGAATAAGTCTAGAGTGCAAACTAAGAGTGTTCGGACTAATGTGGCTAGTGCTAGTACTAGTGACGCCGACAAGAGAATTGATAAGCTTACTTCGCTTGTTGGAACACTTGCTCTACAAACCGCTAAAAATACCAAAAGCATCAATGCGCAAGTTAATGCTATGAATCAGTCATGTGAAATATGCGGGGGTTCTCATTCATACACCGATTTTCCTTCGACTCATGACAATCCGGAAAATGTGTATGCCGCCAACGGTAACTTTGCTACGGGAGGCTATCAAGCACGTCCTCAAGGTGACCGCAACTTGCTCAATTATCATTCTAACAACTTTCTTTCACCACCCGATTTTCCACCTCAAAACCAAAACAACCTCAATCGCAACAATCAAAACCAACCTCGAGCTCCAAATCAATATCAAACCCAAAGAAACCCATATCCACCTCAAGGAAACAATCAAGTTCACCAACCACCCGCTTATCAACCACCTGCTTACCATGCTCTTCCTCCCACCCAACCCACCGCGTTTAATTAAGAGGTTGACACTTACATGAGGACTAATGATGCGAAAGTGCAGAATCTTCAGCGGCAAATCATCAACTTGAAAGGAGATATGGCGAAACAAGGGAATGATCTTCGAGCCGACATGTGAAACTCTTTGAGCAGTCAAACGAATGACTTAAGGGATATGATGGCTAGTTTCTTCCAAAGTAATCAAGCCTCTGGTTCGGGTTCTCTTCCGAGTAACGTCGTTGCTAATCCAAGAGGGAAGATGAAAGCAATCACCACTCGAAGTGGAAAAGGTTTAAAGGAACCCGAGCTTCCTACACCTACACCGGTGATTGTGACAAAGGCAAACGAGTCCCATCCAATTCCTCCACCTTCTATTTCACTAATTCCTCCACCTTCTATTTCACCAATTCCTCCACCTTCTACTTCCACCCCTCCACCAGCCAAGGATGTGAGTGAGAATTCCATTCCAAAGCCTTCATCTCAACCCAATATACCTTATCCCTCAAGGTTAAGGAAAGAGAAGTTGAAGAACAAGGATGATATTCAGGTTTCTAACTTTCTTAAAATGTTTAAACAACTGAATTTCAACATCTCCTTTGTCGAGGCTCTCGCTCACATGCTGAAATATGCTAAAATGTTTAAAGATCTTCTCAGTGATAAGGAGAAACTTCTTGATATCGCTCCGACCCAACTTAACGAGAATTTCTCCATAGTGCTCTTAAGGAAATTACCCACCAAACTTGGTGATCCGGGTCGCTTTCTTATTCCTTGCAACTTCCCCAGGGTAGAGAATTGTATGGACCTAGCCGATCTAGGTGCTAGTATAAACTTAATGCCTTTAAGCGTTTGGAAACAATTGTCTCTACCCGAGCTAGTCCCCACACGAATGACTTTGGAATTAGCTAACAGTACGGTTGCTTATCCGGTGGGGATAGCCGAAGATGTCTTCGTCGGTGTCGACAAATTCACCTTTCCAGCGGACTTTGTTGTCGTTGACTACGAGATGGATCCCCGTGTTCCATTAATCGTTGGACGTCCATTCTTGAGGACCGGTCGCACTCTCATTGATGTAGACGCGGGCGAATTAATCATGAGAGTTGGTGACGATAAAATCGTCTTCAACATGGGTAAACTTTCTAAGCAGCCTTCTGAAAACGAGAGCGTTAATTTCATTGACGTTCTTGATGAGGCTTGTGAAGAACATTTCAAAGACGCTTGTAAAAGTGGTTCTTCTTCTCTACCCATTGTTGAGACCGTTGCCTCTATTGCTCCCTCACTAACTCCATTTGGAGAAAGTGATTTCCTTTTCAAAGAATTTGAAGCAACTTTGGGAGATGTGGACTTAAAATATGACGATTCTCCCACCAATTGGGATGAAGACATTCGTACCATTGAGAAAATTCTCAATGAGGACCATATTTCTCCACCATCTCCTAAGGATATATCTATTGATGATCCGAATTTGACTACGCCCTCCATCGAGAATCCTCCGGATTTAGAGCTTAAGGACCTACCGTCTCATCTCGAATACGTGTTCCTTGACGACAATAAGAAGTCACCCGTCATCATCGCAAAGGATTTGAAAGAAGACGAAAAATCTCAACTTATCGCCGTGCTGAAGAATCATAAGAAAGCGATTGCTTGGAAAATCTCCGATATTCGTGGAATTGATCCTCACTTTTGCACACATAAAATTCTCATGGAGGACGACTTTAAACCCACTATTCAAAACCAAAGAAGGGTGAATCCCAAGATCCATGACGTTATCAAAAAAGAGGTTATCAAACTTCTTGATGCGGGAATGATCTACCCTATCTCGGATTCACCATGGGTTAGTCTGGTCCATTGTGTGCCTAAGAAAGGCGGAATCACCGTTGTGCCCAATGAAAACAACGAGTTGATTCCTACTCGTCTCGTTACAGGGTGGAGAGTTCTTATAGACTATCGCAAACTCAATGATGCTACGAGAAATGATCATTTTCCCCTTCCTTTTATGGACCAAATGCTTGAACGTCTAGCGGGTAATGATTATTATTGCTTCTTAGACGGTTTCTCTGGGTATTTTCAAATTCCCATCGATCCTAAAGTCCAAGAGAAAACCACATTTACTTGTCCTTATGGAACATTTGCTTACAAAAGAATGCCTTTCGGCTTATGCAATGCTCCCGGGACTTTCCAAAGGTGTATGATGGCTATCTTTCATGACATGGTTGAAGAAACTATGGAAGTCTTCATGGATGATTTCTCGGTCTATGGTGATTCTTTTTGTCATTGCCTTGCCAATTTAGAACGTATGCTCAAACGGTGTGAAGACACTCGTCTCGTTCTTAACTGGGAAAAATGCCATTTCATGGTAAAAGAAGGCATCGTGCTTGGACATAAAATCTCAAAAGCCGGTCTTGAAGTGGACCGTGCTAAAGTTGATGTCATAGCAAAATTACCTCCACCTTCAACCGTGAAGGGTGTGAGAAGTTTCCTTGGTCATGCGAGCTTCTATCGTTGATTCATTCAAGATTTTTCTATAATCGCTCGCCCGATGACCCACCTCTTGGAAAAAGATACTCCCTTTATCTTTTCTAAAGAGTGTCTTGAATCCTTCAATCTTCTTAAGGACAAGCTAACTAAGGCACCGGTCTTGGTTACCCCTAATTGGGAGCTACCTTTTGAATTGATGTGTGATGCTAGCGATTTTGCTATTGGAGCGGTTTTGGGCCAAAGAGTAAACAAACACTTTCAACCAATCCATTATGCTAGCAAGATAATGACGGGGGCTCAATTGCATTATACCACTACCGAAAAAGAGCTTTTAGCTGTAGTATATGCTTTTGAGAAGTTCCGCCCCTATCTTGTTCTATCCACCACCATTGTCTATACCGACCATTCCGCGTTGAAGTACTTGTTAACTAAGCAAGATTCTAAGCCAAGACTTCTTCGTTGGGTTTTGCTCCTTCAAGAATTTAAAATCGAAATTCGTGACAAGAAGGGAGCCGAAAACCTAGTCGCGGATCATCTAAGTAGACTTGAGGATCCTTATCAAGGGGATCATCCGACTCAAGAGATCAATGACTCTTTTCCCCTTGAGGCCTTAATGTCTATCAATTCCAATCTTGATGACACCCCGTGGTTTGCGGACATTGCAAACTACTTAGTGGGTGGAATTCTCAAGGAAGGGTTAACGTACCAACAAAATAAAAAGTTCTTTAAAGACATTGAACACTATTTTTGGGAAGACCCTTACCTTTTCAAACAATGTGCGGATCTTGTCATTCGTCGATGTGTTGATGGGCCGGCAGCGTTACTAATCCTTGAAGCTTGCCATAAAGGACCCACCGGTGGTCACTTTGGTCCTAATTACACCGCGAAGAAAGTTTTCGACTCTGGATTTTATTGGCCCACCATTTATCATGACGCTCATGAAATGGTTAAACATTGTGATGCTTGCCAAAGACAAGGCAAGATCACACATAAAGATGAGATGCCTCAAAATTTCATACAAGAATGTGAAATATTTGATGTATGGGGTATCGACTTTATGGGGCCATTTCCATCATCTAAAAGGAACAAGTACATCCTCGTAGCCGTTGACTACGTATCTAAATGGGTTGAAGCTAAGGCTCTCCCTACGAACGATGCGAGGGTGGTTGTGAACTTTTTCAAGCAACTTTTTACTCGATTTGGTGTTCCTCGTGCTATAATCAGTGACTGCGGGACTCATTTTTGCAATGATCTATTTGCTCAAGTCATGGCTAAGTACGGTGTCAATCACCGTCTTTCCACCGCTTATCATCCTCAAACAAATGGTCAAGCCGAGATATCTAACCGTGGACTAAAGAGAATTCTTGAGCGTACTGTGGGAGAGCATCGTGCCTCGTGGGCCGATAAGTTAGATGATGCTTTGTGGGCTTTCCGTACCGCATATAAGACGCGATTGGTTGCACTACATATAGTCTTGTGTATGGGAAGGCATGCCACCTCCCTATTGAGCTGGAACATAAGGCGTACTGGGCCTTGAAGTGGGCCAATTTTGACATCAACAAAGTCGGCGATCTTCGGAAGATTCAACTCAATGAGCTAAATGAACTAAGGAATGAAGCTTATGAGAACTCATTGATCTAAAAGGAGAAGACCAAGATCATCCATGATGCAAGGATTAAGAACCGA
Organism: Glebionis coronaria; assembly: GCA_025667525.1. Lineage (NCBI taxonomy): Eukaryota > Viridiplantae > Streptophyta > Magnoliopsida > Asterales > Asteraceae > Glebionis > Glebionis coronaria. The sequence continues at coordinate 427,485 of JANFOE010001638.1, forward strand.
GAGTTCCACGTTGGTGATCAAGTTTTACTTTTTAACTCTCGGTTGAAGATCTTCTTAGGCAAGCTGAAGAGCCGTTGGTCTGGTCAATTCACCGTCACCAAAGTCTTCCCATATTGCACCATTGAGCTTTCTCAGCCAAATGGGCCCAATTTTAAAGTGAATGGCCAGCGAGTGAAGTTGTGCTTTGGTGAGGACATCTCTCATGAGATGATTCAATCCCTCACCACGCTTCCCTTAAATTGGTTCTGGGTTGAGTCAGGCTCGTGACTCGGTTAACAAAAACAAGCGCTTCTCGGGAGGCAACCCGTTGATCTATCCTTTACCGTTTTCATGATAAGTGTAGGGGGAGCCCTGTATGTGTTTGTTGTCTTGTTTCTTATGATGTGCAGGGATTAAAGCTTTAAAGATCCATTCTCGATGACTTTTGACGAACCATGATCCCGTGTACCCGTCTTCCCAGTTCTATCCTAAACTGTCGTGATTCAATATATCATATCTTATATGTTCACACTGAAATCACTATAGTTGTCCTTTCCTTAACAAGATTTAAACAACGTGCACAATGTCCTAAGTGTACGGGAGTTTACTACCACATGCTTAAACATTGAGGACAATGTTTATATCAAGTGTAGGGGGGACTTCTATCGAAGTAAGTGGGCTTTTCCATGAAATTGTCCTCATTTTAACCGAAAAATCTAATTTTTCGACATTTTTCAAAATTTTTAATCTATTTGGCCTTGTAATTTTCCTTTGCTATTGTTATTTACTTTCTTTGCTAGAATAAATTCTCAATAAAGTGGTTTTAAAATTTTCAAAGTCGTGAATATTTTGACTCAACCCGAGTTTACTTATATAAGTTTACTCTAGATAGTATCCTTAACGTGTTTAAGTCAAGTTTTGCTAGGCTTTTATATATGGAACTTTAAAACGCGAAAGTCTTAACTCTCACGGGTTAAGAACAAGAACTTTTCGCAAGTTCCTATAATTGATCCTAGAGAGTCGTTTATCAAGGGAACTTTAAAATGCGAATTCTAAACTTGAAAAAGTCTAAGAGTTTGCAAGATCCTATAGATGACTCGAAAACCCAAAACTTTGATTTAATTGGCTAAGCATCCACGAGTCTTATTCCTTGAATTTTAAATTGTGGAGAACGAGAGATGATAGAGTCAATTATAAGTTTGGTATTCTTTCGTGAATTTATGTGAGTTGATTATAAGCTTTTTCTCCCACCGCTTGTTAATAAATTTAATTGCAATAAATAAGGTTGTATGATTTGAAAAGTTACTTAGCTTCTAGCCCAAGATCGTTTAAAAGTTGCTCGGTATTAATTAGAGTTCATAGCCAAGGCATAACTTATTGAAACGGGATGCGAAGATTGGCGAGTCCGAAAAGGTCCTAACAAGACATGAGGGCTACATTTTGTTGCTAAAGATCCAAAAGTGATGTGAAGAATCATTTATAAAAAAATCAATATGAAGGATCGAGACATACGACGAAAAGCAAATACTCCCCTAAAGATCATGGAGAAGTCTATCCAAAAAGGCCCTAACAAGGTATGAGGATAAATAGATCCAAGTCCTAAAAGGAGGCGGATCGTTGTATATCAAAGTCCAAAATAAAGATTGGAGAAAAATAAAGAAGTCGTGGTCCAAGTATGAAGAATCTCTCAAAATCTTCAAGTGAAGAAATTTCTACTATGAAGAGAAGACCATAATTTCAAGAACGTCTCTCAAAATTCGAAGTATGAAGTCGCTGCCAAATATCAGTCGGAGAAAGGTCTCAAATCGTGAAGCGAGTTATGCCAAGATATGAACTTTAAGAGGTCCCGAGAAGCAGTTTTAAAAGATTTTATCCTTTAGCTAACTATTGATTAAATCGTCCCACATTATTTTCGGCCTAAATAAACTATCGAAATAAGTCAAACAATGTATCCTCGTGATCATTCGAGAAAAAATTAAAATATAAGAGATACACATAGGAATAAGGGAGTCTAAGTGAATAATTGGGCCACATGCGTTCGTGTTAGTTTGCTAACTTATAATAACAATGATGTCATTTTTAAGCTTGTTATGGGGAACGTAAAACTTGAGGATGATGAACATTCATGACGGCCAAAACCCCAATGTAAGTCTTTGATTTCTTTACTTGTTTTGTTCTTGTAGTTTCCTTAGTGTTTAGTATTTAATAAAGGCCAAGGTGGGTTATTTATGATGAAAAATGTAAACTGTGCTTTGAAATTAATGCATTGCATGAGGGCATTGCAATGGTCAAGTGTAGGGGATTTAATAAGTGTGAAAACACTTATCCTTTTACCACTTATTTCCAATAATAACAAGACCAAAACGTGTATTTTATGTCGTAAAGTCGGAATTATGCGTGGTTTGTGTTTTTATTGTGTTTCAGGATAGAAATATGAAAAAGGAAGAAAACACGGGCTATCACGGGCTTTTATCGAAGAAAAAGACAAAAGACAATGTCAAAAGATCGAGAGTGCAAAAAGAACGGAAGTCCAAGGCCTATTCTGAAGATTTATCGAAGAAAAAGTCTAAAGACGGAAGTTTAATGAAGTCGAAGAACTCAAGTCTAATTATAGAAGAAGATTATAAGACAAGTTCAATTTATGTCGATAAATCCCGAGACGACGTCGAGAAAGACAAAGAAATTAAATCGAGTCGAGACGAGAAGAAAGAAAGGAGTAAGCATAAACACTAAACCTCCCCACCTCCTATAAATACCCTCCTAATATGTCATTAGGAGGGTGTTAGTGTTAGTTGTTAGTTAATTTTTAGTCTTTTTAATTTTTAAGTTTTAAGTGTGTTTTTATTTTCTTCTCTCTAGTTTTTAAGTTTATCAAACATTAATCTTGTAATCTTTTGATCTTAATCTTTAATCAAATCAAGCTTATTTCTTAATTCTCATTCTACCTTTCTTAATCTTTTTAATCTTGTTTAATTTTGATAATCATGTAGTTCATTTAATTGTGTTGATGATTTGATTGTGTACCTTATTTGGTTGTGCTTATTGAATTGGTGATTTTAAAAGTTTTAGATAAGGTGCTTATTTTCTTAATTTTTATGATTAGTAGTTTTTAAAATAAGTTGAGTTTGATAAGTTTAATATTTTCATAAAAAGTTAATTGTTAAATATTTAGATTATTTAGTGTTTTTATAGTTTTTTAATTGTGGCTTATTAGTTTTTCTTAAAAATCTTTTTGGTTTAAGTTTTGGTAAGTGCTTATTTTGGATTTGCTTATTTGTTTAAGTTTTTGTGTTATCCAAGTTTCTTAAACCCCTTTATTCCGAATACCCCAATTTCCCTCATTCTGGATAAGGGTATGTTTTTGTTTATTCCGGATATAGCCAAGTAAAGGATTCCGGATATTGCTCATTTCTACATTCCGGATATGCAGCCTGTTAAGATTTCGGATAAGCTCTAGTAGATAACATTTCGGATAGTCTGCACATTAAGATTCCGGATAAGCAGTCATCAAGAATTCCGGATAAGAGTTTCAACCAATTCCGGATAAGGAAACCTTCACAGATTCCGGATTAGTCCCTCATTTTATGTATTCCGGATAAGCCTCTCAACCGATTACGGATAAGGAGAAGTTAATTATTGCGGATAAGCTTTCAGAAAATAGATTCCAGATAAGTACTTTTATTTTGGATTCCGGATAGCCTCTCAGTCAATTATTCCTGATAAGTCTTCGATTTTTGGATTCCGGATAACATTCCGGATAGAGCTCCAGTATCCCACATTCCGGTTAAGCTGCAGATTTCATCATTCCGGATAACTCTCAAGCTAATTATTTCGGATAAGTTGTACAACAAGGTATTCCGGATAAGGTCATAATCCTTATTCCGGATTAGATTCATTTTTTAGTTTTATGCGTAATTTTTTAAACTTTAATTTTTCCCGCCTTTTTACTTAGCATTATTCTAACTTGTCTTATTTTTGGTTCAAATTTTCATGCTTTCATTTTTACTTATTTACTCAACGACATTTTCACTTTTAGCTTAAAATAGATAATCAAACCTTTTTATTTTCCAGCAAGAACGACTGAGTCGCACTTTCAACTTGTAATCAATTCGAAAATACTGGAACAACGAACTTTCATAACTAAGCAAAATCTAGTTATCAACCACCTGATCCCGGTTATGCAAAACAAGCTCAGGAATATATTCCGTGTCTTTATGATATGACCCTAATTGGCAAATCGAAAGAAGCACCTTTTGTTCGTAGTACCGAGGAGACACACTCACTTGCGGAAGAAACTCATTCTAAAATGCTTTCAAAATTTCATAAGCTTGATTATGATACGTATAATAAAGATCAATTTTCTAAAAAGACACGTATTCGTTTACAAAAGGAATTAGCTGAATTGACAGTTCTTATGCCCCAAAGTTTGTCAAATGAAAACCCTCCTAGTACGTCTCCTACACTTGTCAAAACGGATTTAACGAAGTTAATTCCACCGGTAAGTAAGGCGTCCGTTAGCTTAAATGCGGTACACCAACACTTAGCCGATTTTGACAAGGTCATTTTGGAACGTACGACGGCTTCGGCCATAACGGAAGGTGAATGGAATTTTGAGCACATAAGAGCTGCATTTCGAGACGAAATTGTTTCATTTGTAAACAATGTTAAAGATTGTCTTAGTACTATTGATCAAGATTTGCTTTTGGAAATAGAAGAAGTTAGACGTGTTTTCAATGAAATGGATGATGCTTATGAAAACAGTTTACTTGAATTAGAACGGGTTTCACGCCAAAATGATCAGCTTCTGAAGCAAGTGACGTCTCATGATATAGTTTCCGTCTGTGTGAATAAAAGTGTTGATAATGATTCTATTGTGCATAATATTGAATCTGTGGATAATATGGTAGATAGTACTTGTCACAAATCTGACGCTGAATTTTTAAAGCTTCAAGATTCTTATACTTTGCTTTCAAATTTTTTTGATGAGATCCAAAAATATTGTATTTCGCTTGAATGCAAGCAACAATTTATTCAAGAGATCTTTGAAACTTCATTCGAAGGTGTTAATATAGATGAGGCAAATTTTCAAAAGAATTTTCTATTGAATTTAGAAGCAAAACAGCGTCAGCCGAGTGACAAGGTTGCTAAATCTTTCCCGATAGACATAGAGAAATCTAAGGAGCTTAATTGTGTGAACGTACTTGAGGCCGCTGAGAATTTAAAACTTGATCTAGATAATCGAGTTTCCAAGATTTTGTCCAAAGTTTATAACTTAAAACAGAAAAATACACAACTCTTCGATTCAGTAAAGCCCACATGTGCTAATACCACTACACAGAATCTATCTTTGATTGAACAATTGAATCGAAAGTCGGTGGAAATATCTGATTTGAGGGAACAAATTTGTGATAAAAATCTGGCCTTGGCTGAGTTAAAGGAAACACTTCGTACTCTAAAAGGTAAGAATGTTGTGGATAACGCAGCCACTATCTCAGCATCATCCTCTAGTGCAATCAAAAGGAACCTTATAGCCGTCACACCATTTAATAAGGGCCCTAGGACTATACCATCTCAAACATTGGTCACTAAAGATCAGGCAAAATCAAAACCAGCTTCTAATATTCCCGTGTTGCCTTCTACAGGAGTAATCACCACTACTAAGGCTCAAAGATCTAAGCTTAAAAGAAACAAGAAGATTGATAGGATCTTGCCCCCATCTAGTAGTCAAGTGAAGAAGAAAGTATAAGCCCACCCTAGGAATGTTATTTCTATTTTGAATAAAAAGAATCATGTAGCTAAACCTAAAGGCTCTGCGGTTGTGCAGCGTTCTAAGCCTACTGTGAATTCTAATTTGAAATGTTGAAATTGCAATGAATGTATGTTTTCTAGTCGTCATGATTCTTGCCTTATTGACCATGTCAATGAGATGAATGCCCGGAAAAATGGATTAGAATGGAAACCGACTGGGAAAGTGTTAACCCAAGTTGGTTGGATGTGGCGCCCCACTGGTAGAACTTTCACTATAGTAGGAAATACGTGCCTTTTAACTAGGTTCACTCCCACTAAAGCGAAGACAACGTGCCCTTTAACTAGGAGTACCAAGGCTACCAAAACACAAGAGTGTCCTTTAGCTAGGAACACCGACACTACTGTAGGAACAAAGTGCCCTTTAAATAGGTCTACTCCCACTGTAGTGCCTACTAATAATCCAAAACCTCAGAAAGTTGGAACAATAAAACCTGTTAGTGCTAAAACTCACAATAGAAAACGCAGGAAATATAAGGGCAACACAAATATTAGCAATTCTAATAATTTTATATTTGTATCTGCTAACACTCCGGAACCAATAGTTTCCAATGCATTGTCTACTGTTGTTGTTGAAAACAGGTGGTCCAAATTGTTCTCTGGTATTTGGACTCTGGTTGCTCTAAACATATGACCGGAGATCGCTCTCAGCTTAGAAATTTCATCAACAAGTTTCTTGGTACGGTTCGATTTGGAAATGATCATATTGCAAAGATAATGGGTTACGGTGAATATCATATTGGGAATGTTATACTTTCAAGAGTATATTACGTGGAAGGTCTCGGTCACAACTTATTTTCTGTGGGACAATTTTGTGATGCAAACCTAGAAGTTGCTTTTCGAGAGCATACCTGCTTCATTCGTAATTTGGAAGGAGTTGATTTATTGAAAGGTAATCAAGGGAATAATTTGTACACTTTGTCTCTACAAGACATGATGGCCGCTTCTCCCGTGTCTTCTCTCCAAAGCATCGAAGACTAAGTCATGGTTATGGCATCGAAGGTTATCTCATCTTAACTTTGACGCTATCAATCATTTGGCGAAAAACGAACTTGTTCGTGGCCTTCCTAAACTTACATTTCACAAGGATCATTTGTGTTCCGCGTGTACAATGGGAAAAGCACTAAGAAATCATACAAACCCAAGACTGAAAACACCAACCAAGAGAAACTTTATTTGTTGCATATGGATCTTTGTGGGCCAATGCGTGTTGAAAGTCTTAGTGCTAAAAGATACATCCTCGCCATTGTCGATGATTACTCTCGGTTTACATGGGTGAAATTTCTTACAACAAAAAATGAGGCACCTAAATTCATCATCGGATTTCTCAAAATGATTCAAGTGTGTCTCAACACTACTGTCCAACGCATTCGTACAGATAATGGAACCGAATTTGTGAATCAAATGTTGCGTGATTATTATGAAGAAGTTGGCATATCTCATGAAACATCCATTGCACGCACTCCAAAACCAAACGGTTTCGTTGAAAGGCGAAATCGCACACTTATGGAAGCTGCTCGAAGGATGTTAATTTACGCAAAGGCTCCATTGTTTTTATGGTCAGAAGCAGTATCTACATCAATGTACACCCAAAACCGGTCACTAATTCGTAAACGCCATGATAAAACACCTATGAGCTTCTCCATGGAAAAGTACCAGATCTATCATATCTTCATGTATTTGATTCTCTTTGCTATCTAAATAATGATGGTGACAATTTGGGAAAACTTCAACCAAAGGCTGATATTGGTATTTTCATTGGTTACGCACCCGCAAAGAAAGCATACCGAATCTACAACCGTAATTCTCGAAAGATCCTCGAAACTATGAATGTTGATTTTGATGAGCTGACAGCTATGGCTTCTGAGCAAAGCAGCTCTGAACCCGCACTTCATGAAATGGGACCCATTAACATTAGTTCTAGTTTTGTCCCAAATAACCCTACTTCATCAACATTTATACCACCCACTAGGAATGAATGGGATACATTGTTTAAACCGTTCTTTGATGAATTTTTACTCCTCCAAGTATTGTTGCTCCTGAACCTGAGGTAATAGCTTCGGTAACCGAAGTTGTCGCTCCCGCAACCGTTGCACAATCAGATACGTCTGCACCTACAATTTGTCAAGATATACCTTCAACGAGTAATTCTCAACCAACACATGTTTCAACTACCCATGTCATGCCTATTGATGATGAAGAGGATGACGATGATCATGATTTGGAATTCGCTCAAATGCGTGAACTTCCATTCTTTGGTGTACCAATTCCTGACCATAATCAAGTCGGGTCGTCCACCTCAGAGGAAGCTCCTACTACGGTCTACTTCAATCCACAGATTCGTGAACATGACAGCAAGTAGACAAAGGATCATCCTATAGATTCTATCATTGGTGACCCTAATCGTCTGTATCCACACGCAATCGGTTTCAAGAAAATGCAATGTTCTGTCATTTTGATGCTTTTCTCACTGAAGTTGAAACTAAGACATGGCAAGAAGCTTTTACTCAATCTTGTTGGATAGAAGCTATGTAAGAAGAACTTAATGAATTTCTACGTCTTGAAGTATGGGAACTTGTCCCATGCCCGGATCAAGTGCAGTTACTCACTTTGAAATGGGTTTACAAAGTGAAACTCGACGAGTTAGGCGGAATATTGAAGAACAAAGCTCGACTAGTAGCTCGTGGATACAAGCAATTATTAGGCATCGACTTTATGGAAACCTTTGCACCTGTTGCCCGTTTGGAAGCTATTAGACTATTCCTTGCATATGCAGCCCACATGAATATGATCGTCTATCAGATGGATGTGAAGATGGCATTTCTCAATGGTGAAATCGAGGAAGAGGTCTATGTTCAACAGCCGGATGGTTTTGTGAATCCTAAATACCCTAATCATGTGTACAAGCTTAAGAAGACTCTCTATGGGTTGAAGCAAGCTCCACGCGCATGGTATGATCTATTGTCACAATTCCTCATTACGCAAGGCTGCGCTAAAGGCAAGGTGGATCCCATGTTGTTTATTCAGAAACGAGGTAAAGATATGATCATGGTACAAATATATGTTGATGATATTATATTTGCAGCCTCTACCTAAACGTTATCCGATGAGTTTGGGACACTCATGTCTTCCAAGTTTAAGATGTCAATGATGGGCAAGGTATCATTCTTCTTAGGTCTTTAGATATCTCAGAGTCCCAGAGGCATCTTTATCAATTAATCTAAGTATGCCCTTGAATCGCTAAAGAAGTATAAGATGGAATCTTGCGATCCCGTGGATACTCCAATGGTGGAACGAACTAAGCTTGATGCAGATCCACATGGAATTGTCGTTGATCCGACACTTTATCGTAGAATGATCGGTACCCTTCTGTATATTACAGCTAGTCGACCTGATCTTCAGTTTGCTATATGCATGTGTGCTCGGTATCAAACTAGGCCTAATGAGTTACACTTAGCTACTGTTAAACGGATCTTTCGATATCTTAAAGGAAACATTAATCAGGGACTTTGGTATTCGAAGGACTCTTTGATTTCACTAATGGCATATGCAGATGCGGATCACGCGGGTTGTTAAGATACAAGGCGTGGCACGAGTGGAACATTGCAACTACTAAGAGATCGATTAATCAGTTGGGCATCAAAAAGGTAGAAAAGCACTACAATTTCAAGTACGAAAGCAGAGTACATAGCTATGTCTTGTTGCTGTGCTCAAATTCTTTGGATGAGATCGCAATTAACCGACTATAGTCTAGGTTTCAACAAGATTCCGATGTATTACGACAACAAAAGTGCAATTGCCTTATGCTGCAACAATGTTCAATTCTCCCGGTCGAAGCATATTGACATTCAATACCACTTTATCAAGGAGCAAGTGGAAAATGGAGTGATCGAGCTTTACTTTGTCCGATCTGAGTATCAATTGGCGGATATTTTCACGAAGGCTTTAGATCGTGCTCGAATGGAATTTTTGGCCGACAAGATAGGAATGAGAACTTTCTCGCTTGAGACTCTTAAGGAACTGGCAGATGAAGCGGAAGAATAGTGGTGGTAAACTATTCTCCGTATCCTTGGTGATCACTTGTATATATTGTCTATATTTTTATCCACAAAAGCAAAATACAAAAATATAAAACCATATAAAAACCATAAAAATTGAAAAATCTAGAAAAATCTTGAAAAATCCAAAAAATATTTTTACTTTATTTTTCAAAGGTATGTCTTTTGGTACGATAATATTACGGCCTTAGAAATGTTGATTAATATTGACACGACGCCATAAATAGAGTTCGTACAAAAGTTGTAAATATTTCATAAAACATGCCTATATGGCTTGTAGTTATTTCAGACTGCAACCCGTTTTTCATATTAAAGTCAAGTATTTCTTATGAAAAGGTTTGGCTCACAACAAGAATTAATTTTCTCGGGCAAGGTTTACTTTAAAACTTGCAAGGGATCAAGTTTACTTTATAACTTGGTCTATACATATCTATGTACGCCTCAGTGCATTTATTTGTTAAAACAAGAGAAGTCTTGTTTTTATGAAGTTATCATCTCTACAACCGTAGCTATCTACATTTGGTATCTACATACTCGACGATGCGACTACTCAACCGACGACTACAACTCTTTCAATAGAACACGGGTTAACAATTGAGGGGGATCAATTGTCAAGCATTCAGAATCTTCGATGCCGAACGTTCCAAGTTCACAAGTTGGTGTCAAGACTATAATACCAATCGTACATGTGGTGTCAAGAGATGACTTCAGACGTGACGAGGCGACCAACATTTGCCGACAAGAACCATTTAATCTTATCATATGATGTTCTCATCAATCAGGTCCAACCTTATCAATTTCTTCTAATATGGTGAATATGTGATCATGTTACAAATCGGTATCATATCTCATACTTTTGGTATCATGAAGATAAAACGGACTTGCATTTTTCTTCCCAAAACCTTAGTTAAAACTTCATTAAATCAATTGATATTAAAAACATCGATTGGGTTAATATTTTTAATATGGGAGAGAAAATGTGATTTAATATGGGGAATTATCACAAATGCTTTGACTTAATGTGCTGGCTCATCCCGACATATGCGAAATGTTTTCGAATATCGTGGCATATGTTAAGGGGGAGCAAAATGGATTTTCATGGTGACATATACTTACCCAAAACCCATTTATTTCACGACGATGAAGATTGTGGTGACATAAGGATGGTAGGATAGGTTAAGTCCAATGATTCTTCTTAAACCGGAGGAATCTTCCCAAGGACATTTCATAGCTAGAAATAGTAGTCCTTAGGAAAGATGGAGAAAGATTGTGAACGTAGCTGAATGCCCACCAAGTACTTAAGTTAGCACTGGAACAATCACAACAAGGTGCTAGTTATGACGTATTGGTAAGCATTGAATGGGTTGAAGAATGAAAAAGAATTGTAAAGATAAATGGTGTAAAGAAAGAAGCCCTCTTTACAACTTAGGCAGAAACCGGGTCAATAAATATGCCATTGAGATCATTTTAATGATGCTCGATATTGAAGATAGACATCATGGACCCAGTGATGCAATACACAACCCATCCCAGCTAACTCAGATATCTCTTAATAGATATTTGTTTTAATCACACGGAGACAACGCATTATCTATTGATTTATTCACTCCGAATAAATTGGTATTGAAAAGGTGACACTCCTCTCCAGCCTCCGATCACTAAAATCCAAAGTGCACGATCGAGTCTAGAGCCATTTGACATCGTCAAATATCTCATTAGGACACACTTCCATATTTCCTTGCTTCTTCACACACTGTGAAAAGTAAGAAAGATCTTAAGAGTCCTACGCAAAATCTTCATGATCTTGCCTGAATATCTGAGTAATACGAAAGTATTTAGAATGAAGATGGAAATCCTTCTTGAGCGAATATTAAAAAGCTCATGGTAGGTGACTTGTACGATTCTTTATGAATCAAGCTTGTGATAACTGGAAAGCAACAGTGGTTTAATTCTTAACTGAACTTAAACACGTTCCAGGCCTCTATGCAATGTCTAAGTGATCTTGCCTGAACACTCAGAGTGATACCTTAGTGTTCACAGTGATGAGTGGAAATACTTCTAGTGTTAACCTTAAACAGCACTTGGTAGGTAACTTGCAAGATTCAATATGAATCAAGCTCGTGACAACTAGAAAGCAACGATGGTGCGATTCTTTAATGAATCAAACTTGTTCCAGGAAACAGAATTGACAGATTCAATCATGCGGATAATTTTATCCAAATGATTCACTCTTTACGTTCGTAGCCAGGTTTGGACGGTCGAGTAAAGAGAACGGGTTTACCCGCGAAATATTGTCAAGAAGATTTTTAATTAAATCTACCTGCCACAAGTACGATATTTTACATCGTCCAACGGTCTTCACCGACCGGAGGTAAAATGCTACCGAATTAGAATGAAATGTTCAAAGCCATTTCGTTCGTGTCTACTTATGTTGCGGAATTTGAATACGGTGGCGTTGCGGAATCCGAGAAGAAGTCGTCCCTGCATGCTTATACTTTATGCACTTAATACCTCATCTAATTCAAGAAAGCCTAAAAGTTAAGTCTTCCGCTATATCGAACTCTGAAGCTTTCAAGAATTATAAAGGTATAAGTATGTGGGACATGAAGTCACGAAGAGGCGAAGATCACAAGTGATGGATGCACAAGATCAAGGCAAGAGATTAATGCTCAAGATTGATATCAAAGATCACATCAGCATGTTCACCAGAAAAGAAAAAGAAAAGAAAGACGAAGACTACAAGCTCAAGACAAGCATAGTATGCTAGGTTTATTTTATTATTGTAACTTGGGTAACGCCCATGTTTCGAGTGACCTCCCTTAGGGGGAGATTGTTGGAAATACGTTTTTACATATTTAGGAAGATTCGGTCACTCCGACAATATATTAAGTTGTAGCTCGTAGTCTAGATATCTTATACTAATTAACAAGGAAAGCCCTAGTCCATGTTATGTATGGACGGCTCAACATTGTAAGCCCAAGCCCATCTTATGGGCTTGGTATATAAACCCTCTCCTTAGATGGAGAGGGTGTGATTTCATTTTAATTTTACACATACTTAATCACTTTCTCTTTCTAAAGTGTGTGTGAAATCATCTATCTTTCTATCTCTTTCTCTCTCTAAAACATAAGCAAGATTTACATATCATACAGGGCGAGGATTTTCAATGACTTCATTACTAAGGCGGGCTTAGTGGAGTTTCCCCTTGGAGGTTGTTCATTTACATGGTGTCATAAAAACGCTTCAAAGATGAGTAAACTTGACCGATTTCTTATTTCAGATAGTCTTTTCCGTACATGTCCTAGTATTTCTTCGGTATCATTGGACAGATTCTTATTTGATCATCGTCCGATATTATTGCGAGAGGCTCATCATGACTATGGCCCGACTCCTTTTAAATTATATCATTATTGGTTTGAGTATGACGTATTTGATCAGTTCATAGAGGATGTTTGGAAGGACATTCATGTTTCTGATAACAATGATTATTTGAAGTTTATGAAAAAACTTTGAATATTGAAAGGTAAGATTAAATCTTGGATTAATGTTTATAAGGAGAAATCAAACGGTCGGATGAATAGTCTCAAATCCGAACTTTATAATATGGACGCTGTTATCGATAAAGAAGTTGGATCTGAGGTTGAAGTCAAACACAAAACTGAAATTATTCATAATATTCTAGAGTTGGAGAAATTAGAAGTTTTGGAAATGGCTCAAAAAGCTAAAATCAAATGGGCTGTCGAGGGAGATGAGAATACCAAATTTTACCATGGAGTTATCAATAAAAAAAGAAGCAATCTTGCCATTCGAGGGGTATTGGTAGACGGAAATCGGGTGGAGTCTCCTTGTTCTAGTAAAAAATGCTTTTTTTTGATCACTTTAAAGACCGTTTTGAGAAACCAACTACATATGATATCTTACTCGATAGAGAGTTTGGTAATAGAATTAAAGCTGATCAAGTTGAAGAGTTGGAAAGAGCAGTTTCTAAAGATGAAATTAAAAGAGCGGTGTGGGATTGTGGCATCGACAAATCTCCAGGTCCGGATGGTTTTACGTTCGGCTTCTATCGTCGATATTGGAAATTCATTGAGGATGATGTTGTTTGTGCTGTTACATGGTTTTTTACTCATGGTACTACTCCGAATGGAGGTAATGCATCTTTTATTACGTTAATTCCTAAGATCCCAAATGCTAATTTGGTGAAGGATTTTAGACCCATCAGTCTTATTGGGAGTATGTACAAAATAATTGCTAAGATTCTTACCAATAGACTTGTTATAGTTTTAGAGGATTTGATTAGCAATACGCAATCTGCATTTGTGAAAGATAGACAAATTTTGGATGGTCCATTCATGTTGAATGAATTGGTGCAGTGGTGTAAAAAAAGAAGAAAAAATCTATGTTTTTTAAAGTAGATCTTGAGAAGGCGTACGATTCTGTTAGTAGGGATTTTATTATCAACATTTTGAAGAAATTCGGGTTTGGAGATAGATGGTGTACTTGGGTTGGTGGTTGTCTTCATTCGTCTAGAGGTTTAGTCTTAATAAATGGGATTCCCACTTCTGAATTCCAATTTTTAGAGGCCTCAAACAGGGAGATCCAATTTCTCTTTTTCTATTCATTTTGGTATTGGAGAGCCTTCATGTTTCGTTTCAAAGAGTTGTGGATGCAGGTCTATTTAGAGGAATTAAGCTGGATACCTCGATTAATGTTTCTCATTTATTTTACGCAGACGATGCTATTTTCATGGGAGAGTGGAGTCGAGACAATATTGATGTTCTAAAAAGAGTGCTTGATGTTTTCTATCGTGCGTCGGGTCTCCGTATTAATATGCAAAAAAGTAAACTAATGAGGATTTCAGTTGAGTTTTCTAAAGTAGAGCAGGCTGTTGAGAAGATTGGTTGTATGGATCTTAAAATGCCATTTAAATACCTTGGATCTAAAGTTGGGGATTTAATGTCTCGGACCACAGCTTGGAAGGAAGTTCTTGATAGTTTGAGGGCTAGATTATCTAGATGGAAAATTAAAACTATTTCTATAGGAGGGAGATTAACCCTTCTTAAGTCGGTGTTAGGATCGATTCCGATTTAGTATATGTCAATGTTCAAGGTGCCTAAGACGGTGTTACAATCTATGGAAGGAATTCGTGCTAGATTTTTTAATAGGGCGGATGGAACATCTAGAAAAGCTTGTTAGGTTAGCTGGAAAAAAGTAATGGCTTCGAAAGATGCAGGTGGTCTTGGAATGGCTAGTTTATTTGCTCTAAATAGAGCCCTCGTGTGTAAATGGATTTGGCGTTTTATTACTCAAAAGATTTCCTTGTGGACTCATGTTATTACTGCATTTCATGGTGTAGACGGTATGATTGGTAGGAAGTTAAAGCGTAATTATCCGTCTATATGGCTTAACATTGTTCACGAAGTCGAGAATCTGAAAGTTCAAGGGATTGATATTCTGAGTCATATAAAGCGAAAATGTGGTGACGGGGTCAATACTTCTTTCTTGTGTGACGTTTGGAGAGGCGAAGTAGTTTTTAAAGAGTTGGTGCCGAGATTATACATGCTTGAAAATCTGAAGGATGTTACAGTGGCGGATAAGATGTCTCATAAGGATTTCATTGGTCGTTTAGAAGGAAGGCGAGGAGCGGGGTTGTCACACCCCACCATGGCGGAATATGGGGCACGACGTATGGATATCATCACAACAATAGCGTGTCTATAGAGATAACTAAATGATATAAGAAATGTCATAAAATGGTGACACAAATGTCATGACAATATCTCAACAATGCAGGAGTCTAGGTAAGTAGGTAACAGTCCTACCACTTACCCAAGACAAACAATAAACATTAACCAAACAAACATATAGGTGCCAACAGTATCACTTAATAAACAAACAACAGAAACTAAGAAGGAACGGGGATCTCCTTCTAAATGCATATCCTACGCTCTCCAAATCCTAGCCACTTATGTTCTCAAGCTTAACCATAATATCACCTGAAAGAGACACTAAAACACGTCAACATAAAGTTGGTGAGAGTCATAGGTTTAGACTCCAACGCTAAATCAATTACAAGCTGTGAATAACAATCATCAACAAAAGAACATATGGACAATGTGCTACAATTATGTATTAACAACTAGCATTCAAGTTCAATCATTCCAAACCAAAATCCAAGGCTCCTACCTTGCCAAACAACATGGTACCATAGATGATCACACTATGTACCTATCCCAAGGCCACTACCTTGTCAAACCACAAGGCCACTACCTTGTCAAACCACAAGGCCACTACCTTGTCAAACCACAAGGCCACTACCTTGTCAAACCACAATAACTGAGACGGCACGTGTCCCCCGATCCAAATCATACACAATCAAAAATCACATAGCAGTTAATCACATAATGTACACACAAGTCCATCTCAAATCACAAACACATTCACAGCATCAATTTAGAAAATAACTCAACACAGTGTCTCTTCCATCCCATCTGGAAGTCAAAATCAATAGTAAACATGGGACTATGAAACTCACCTGATAGCTTCTTCACAAGTCCTCGCACTAGCAACAAGCTAACAAACCAAAAACACGCAATCAATACATGAACCAATCACTAAGATGGCTCATCAACCTATGATGGACATCTAGCCTATTCCCATGTAAATACCTCATTTATAAGCTCTAATCACCCTATTACCCTTCCTTAACAAGTCCTTAACTTGGTTAAGTTTAATAACTATCCCGTTCATATTTTACACAAAACAGTCTCAGTTTTTAGGTCTCAAAACTTTAAGTCAAACGTCCACTTAAACATACCCATGGTTTCTGTAAAAGGAATATTCATACTTTTACATATGTTAGCTAAAACCTCCCACTTGCTCTAACCTTAAAGCTACTGTTAAGGCCCCGATATATGTATATATATTGCTACCTATCCAGAATTCACTGATTTTAAACGTATGAAAAGTTTGTTACCATTAGAGGGTCTTACCCAAAACCACAATCTTAGCCCAAGTGCAGATCCTTCCTACAATATATAAACCATCTCTCATGTTCGTGAGAAGATCCCAATGCAACCCTAAGTACCCCAAACAACCCAAAACTTAAAAAGAAAACAGGCTGAATTCAAAACTGTTTTGACCTCCTACTGTTGTAACCTGTTTTTGACCCACTTCCCTACCTCCAATTTAGTTCTTGTTTCTTGCATTGGAAAGCCACTTCAATTAGCTTTCCAGGGATATGTGGATCGTAAAATAAGAGTTTGTAGAACTCCCTATATGATCAAAACAATGACTCAAAATTCTGCCCAGTTTTTAAAAACGGGTTTAACTAAATTAACTTCATTAATTAACCCTAATCCCACTAATTACAAGACCTAATTTATGTAATCATCATGTTATGATTAGTATAACATTAATTTACTGTTTTTATAATAAACCCTAACTTTAATCCATCATAAGATTATTAAAGAAAACATAAAAACAATTTAATTAAAAAGGGTTTGAAGATTTTACCTTAGATTTTTTTGGAAAACAAGATTTTTGATGAAGAACCCTAATACCACCATTGATGCCGACTTGAAGGTGATCTCCAGGGGTTTTATGAAGTGTTTTGGTTAATAAAAAGTATTTATATAGATTCCTAACAAGTCCTTGGCCCATTACAAAAGCCCGGTTCCCTTTTTCCCTTTTTCCCCTTTTCTTTTCTTTTTTTCACATAACCGACCTATACCCATTTAATTTCGTTTTTTTTTCTTTTTATTATTAATATTTGTATTAATAATATTACCTTAATTTTCCTTAATTTATTTCAGCTCCTAAAGCCTCCAAAACCTCAAAACCGTAAAACTAGTCAAATTTACGCGTTTTACCGTAAAAGACGTAAAATATACACTTTTATAAAAAATCTCAAATTTTGAAATAAACTTTATAACTAAGTCCTAAATGACTTAAAACCATCCCGAAAAATATCCATATGACTAATTACCTCCTCCGAGACCTCTAAATGCTAAACCGTAAATCGTAAAAATACGATTTTCTATAATACATATACGTATACGTAAAACCACTAAATAACACCATCTCACTTCATAGCCACTACCATGTGAACTCATGAACATGAAATCATCACACATCGTTTCACTCACAAGGTACCCCGTACCGGAAACGATATCTAAACCACAATCTATATACACCAATTAGCACATAAACACGTAAAGACACGTAACTAGCACAAAATAAAACTAAGTGACGAACCTCAAAACCAGGGTTGTCACATCACTCCCTCCTAATAGAAATCTCGTCTCGAGATTTACTCCTTAGGATCAAACACACAAACAACAAATCACATGAGGATACTTGTTCTAAACGAACTCCTCTGATTTCCACGTGAACTTTAGTTCAAGTTTCAAATTACCACATATACAATCCAAAAATAATTAAACTTGTTGCCAAACTTTTGACCTCACAGTCAATAAATCTCACAGATGACTCTTTGATAAAACAAAGACTCTTATTAACACAAGTCCCGAATAACCGTACATGCAAAATGCATTCTCAAACAACCTTTACCAAATCTCAATACATGAAATGTATCATGTATACAACTCATTTTCCCCAGGTAATTCTATGCTCATAAGCTAATGGTACGATCTTTCCAAAGATCATAAATGGACCTACAAAACTCTACATCAACTCTTCCATTTTACATACCACCCGTTACTATGGGTGAATCTCCCTACATAACTTTGTCACTAAATCTAGTGGTTTCCTCCTTTTCTACATATCATCCCTTGTTGCTCTCATTCTGTCCACAAACACCATTACCACATTAGTAGCCTCTTTTACCAATTCTAGTCCACAATGGGGACAACTCACCCTATCCTTTCATATAGTGCCTCAAATGGCATTTATCGACTTCTAGTATGATAACTATCATTATATGAAAACTCAGCCATCGCTAATGAGTTTCCTAACTCCCTCTAAATCAATCACTCATGCCCTCAGTATAACACCTAAGGTTGTATAAATATCTCACTTGCCTATCCTTTTCCAGTCAGCTGGATATACTCATATCCAATCATGTTTCATCAACCCCTTTAGTCCGTACCCCAACTACTTGAAATTCCAGTCTCCTTCCAAAGTGACCTATGACGGTGTTTCACATATCCATTAGTTCTTCCAAACCTTCAGTTCCTGCAACGTATAAGAAATCGCCTTTCTTGTCGTTCTCGTACACATCCAAATCCTTGCTCCACGTATCGTCATGCTTCGTGAATTCATCCAGTCCTTCCGATAATGCCAAGATCGGCTCATTATCCAATCCACCTCTTCAGCCTCCAAAATGCTTCCTCATCCTTCTTCACTTCGCCCATTGCTGGTTCCATGATACGCCATCATCTCTAACTACTCATCATGGTAGACTTAATACTAAAACTCACACTTGAAAATCTCACGTATAATTCCACTCCAAAACCAACACATACTTCGCCTCACTCTCCTTCTTAGACTTTGAGTAGATCAAGATGTCGTCGATACTCCCGATGACAACTCGTTTATATACGTTCATGCACCCTCGGTTCATTGACTCCATGAAAACCGCTAGTGCTTTGGCGAAACCAAATGCATAACCGTAAACCCAAAGCGTTCATACAACATCCTTAGCAGTTTCCACTACGTCCTCCTTGCACCCTCTCCTAGAAGCAATACGACTAAATTCCTACCTCGTTCTACTTACAAAATTCTACCCACATCTTAAAAGACCGGTACTTCCTCTCATCAGACCACTCAACCGCTTTCCACATCCAAATCTACAACTAAGCAACTCAACTTCTACCTTGCATCCGTTGCAATTTCTAACAACTCTTGTTCTTAAAATCATTCCATCAACAATTGCCTTGGAAAGGCACTAACTACAACTCCTCTCACTTCTCCTACTTGCTCTACTTATGGTTCTACCTCACAGTAATAGGCAAACCTACTAAATTTCAGGAAATTTTCGGAAAACTTACATGCCCTACGAACAATCATAAATACCTTTGAGGTATTACTTCCCCTTCCAACACTCTCTATGGCGCGTTACTTGTGCTAATATCCCACAAATCTCTATTCATCTCCTTGGTACTCCTAAGAGACCTCATGACCACACTAGTTCGTCTACGAACTTTTTTCCTCCCCACTAAGAGTATTCCGACCGTTCTCTCATGGTCACCTACTTAAGCGTGTAGGCGCGACCAAGACTTTCATATGACTACTTCAACGCTCCCGAACAATACGAAACTACAACTACATCCTGAATCCACCAGATACAATCAACGAATCAAACCAACGGATAACTAAACAACATTTCACGTGCACCAGTTAAAACAAGTCAAAAACCATGAGACTCAAAAGAAAACTCAAACCCAAAACGTGTATCAATTCAAAATGACCCATCACAACGAAAAATAATCCAAGAAACACCCAATGGCAACAAAACATATTACGCCCCGTGACATATTATTTAAACCGTGCAAAAGATCGACTTTTCCAAAAGAATTTATATCTTTTTTTATTATTTATTTATTATTACCACCCACATCTATGTGACTCAAACAATCTACAAACAACCCTCTTGACGAACTCAAAACTCAACTCAAAAACTAGGTATCCCGTGCATCCCAAATCATAAAAATAAACTACTATTCAAACTCAACCTTTAACCCGACACTTGTACAATAATTTCGGCCAAGATACTGACCTCCCATGACTATACATTCCGAATATTTGAAAAGTACGTTCCGAGTGCATAATTTTAGGCTTTTAAATCATCCAAAAAGCTTTAAAAACGAACAAGTTACGACCAAAACAATTTTATACTAGTTGTTTTAAAAACTAAAGAATAAACTTAGTGATTAATGCAATCCTTTTAAATGAAAGATATAATAGTATGTGTAACCTTCATAAACTCAATTTAACCTCGTATTAATAATTATAAATGACGTGAATCGGTTATCCAATTATATAAACTATGTAAGTAGAAAGAAATTTTACTTCGCTTTATTTTAAAGAAAGTCTTTTAGAATTTGAAATAAATAAGTGTTGATTAAAAAAAAATCTTATGTTGCACCTTATTTCAAACACGACTCCAACACCTTACCCTTATTTTACCGAATACAACCAACTATCTAACCCTATCATAGATTTCCAAGTCCCCCTTTTTCTCAATATATACCGACCAAAAGAAATGCAAGACCCGACACAAAAGAAGATTTCATTATCTCAATGAAATCCCAAGTTATATCAATAGACTTAAAACCAAGAACACCATTTTAAAACGTACACGTAAAATACGAAACTCAAAGAATACGCTACAAGACACACTTCAAAAGATTCAAAACGTCGTTGGAACTCCATCAAACTCCAGCACCATAAAAACACGAGCAAACACAAGGTACGTTCAGGTTATAATAACTACTGAACGACCATAAATCATAACATAACGTCTACTAGTATATATACATCCGTATATGTATACCTATTGAATCTCCCAAACATACTCGTTATCATACATGTCAAGTCAATCAATCGCTTTATACGCTCGTTTTTCCATACGAGTAATCACCATCTCACCGTGCCACAACAAGGCATAAAGCCCACCTCCAAAACCAAACCATATCGTATGACCCCATAATCACACAACACCACTATAATCCCAAAACATATAACACAAAAAGAACAATAGCCATATCATAGGCAGCCATTACATAAACCCATATATATACGTATACCCAAATTCTACATATCATCATATACAAGCATGTATTAACCTTCTTTCATGCAATCATACTTGAGAACCCATTGAAGTTGTGGTACTTGTATAACTATGTTGGCCACCATACTTATACAATTACCCTTTCCCCAATGCACTCCCTCCTATGATGACACTTATAAGAATCAATACAACATATAACACATAAATCCATCTACTCACATAAGCTCATAACCACATAAACAATAAAGTCCAAAACTCCATCTATTAAAATAACATAGTAATACTCTTGAAATACGTAAATCCATAGTATAGCTAAAACAGCATATACTAAATCCAAAACGAAAACATAATCAGTTATAAGTCATGTCGCCCGTAAGAGTGGAAACAGCTTAAAACCCTTCCTATCCACCTACTCCTAGTAACTCGAAATACCACACGATTCTTAGGGAACATGACTTAAACATCAAAAGAAAAATAACATACCTCAGGTATGTAAAATAACTCGATAAAAGATAGAAACTACCTTGTACTAAATTATGTACTATAATGTACAATTTAAGCAAAATACAACAGTGACTAGCGTGGACGATTATGGTTCAACCCGCACTAGTCACAAACCCGAAAAGAAAATAACATGTGACTAAGTATGAACATACTACGGTTCAATTCATACTAGTCAAAACATCGCAATAAATAATATCCAAACACATTAATTATTATAAAATGCACACATACTCCTATGACGCCTATATACAGGGACCCTTAAGCTATAGACTAGGCTACGCGACTAGGCAACATAATTCTCTATAACCATTGTCTCTGATACCATTCTGTCACACCCCACCATGGCGGAATATGGGGCACGACGTATGGATATCATCACAACAATATCGTGTCTATAGAGATAACTAAATGATATAAGAAATGTCATAAAATGGTGACACAAATGTCATGACAATATCTCAACAATGCAGGAGTCTAGGTAAGTAGGTAACAGTCCTACCACTTACCCAAGACAAACAATAAACATTAACCAAACAAACATATAGGTGTCAACAGTATCACTTAATAAACAAACAACAGAAACTAAGAAGGAACGGGGATCTCCTTCTAAATGCATATCCTACGCTCTCCAAATCCTAGCCACTTATGTTCTCAAGCTTAACCATAATATCACCTGAAAGAGACACTAAAACACGTCAACATAAAGTTGGTGAGAGTCATAGGTTTAGACTCCAACGCTAAATCAATTACAAGCTGTGAATAACAATCATCAACAAAAGAACATATGGACAATGTGCTACAATTATGTATTAACAACTAGCATTCAAGTTCAATCATTCCACACCAAAATCCAAGGCTCCTACCTTGCCAAACAACATGGTACCATAGATGATCACACTATGTACCTATCCCAAGGCCACTACCTTGTCAAACCACAAGGCCACTACCTTGTCAAACCACAAGGCCACTACCTTGTCAAACCACAATAACTGAGACGGCACGTGTCCCCCGATCCAAATCATACACAATCAAAAATCACATAGCAGTTAATCACATAATGTACACACAAGTCCATCTCAAATCACAAACACATTCACAGCATCAATTTAGAAAATAACTCAACACAATGTCTCTTCCATCCCATCTGGAAGTCAAAATCAATAGTAAACATGGGACTATGAAACTCACCTGATAGCTTCTTCACAAGTCCTCGCACTAGCAACAAGCTAACAAACCAAAAACACGCAATCAATACATGAACCAAGCACTAAGATGGCTCATCAACCTATGATGGACATCTAGCCTATTCCCATGTAAATACCTCATTGATAAGCTCTAATCACCCCATTACCCTTCCTTAACAAGTCCTTAACTTGGTTAAGTTTAATAACTATCCCGTTCATATTTTACACAAAACAGTCTCAGTTTTTAGGTCTCAAAACTTTAAGTCAAATGTCCACTTAAACATACCCATGGTTTCTGTAAAAGGAATATTCATACTTTTACATATGTTAGCTAAAACCTCCCACTTGCCCTAACCTTAAAGCTACTGTTAAGGCCCCGATATATGTATATATGTTGCTACCTATCCAGAATTCACTGATTTTAAACGTATGAAAAGTTTGTTACCATTAGAGGGTCTTACCCATAACCACAATCTTAGCCCAAGTGCAGATCCTTACTAAAATATATAAACCATCTCTCATGTTCGTGAGAAGATCCCAATGCAACCCTAAGTACCCCAAACAACCCAAAACTTAAAAAGAAAACAGGCTGAATTCAAAACTGTTTTGACCTCCGACTGTTGTAACCTGTTTTTGACCCACTTCCCTACCTCCAATTTAGTTCTCGTTTCTTGCATTGGAAAGCCACTTCAATTAGATTTCCAGGGATATGTGGATCGCAAAATAAGAGTTTGTAGAACTCCCTATATGATCAAAACAATGACTCAAAATTCTGCCCAGTTTTTAAAAACGGGTTTAACTAAATTAACCTCATTAATTAACCCTAATCCCACTAATTACAAGCTCTAATTTATGTAATCATCATGTTATGATTAGTATAACATTAATTTACTGTTTTTATAATAAACCCTAACCTTAATCCATCATAAGATGATTAAAGAAAACATAAAAACAATTTAATTAAAAAGGGCTTGAAGATTTTACCTTAGATTTTTTTCGAAAACAAGATTTTTGATGAAGAACCCTAATACCACCATTGATGCCGACTTGAAGGTGATCTCCAGGGGTTTTATGAAGTGTTTTGGTTAATAAAAAGTATTTATATAGATTCCTAACAAGTCCTTGGCCCATTACAAAAGCCCGGTTCCCTTTTTCCCTTTTTTCCCCTTTTTTTTTCTTTTTTTTCCACATAACCGACCTATACCCATTTAATTTCGTTTTTTTTTATTTTTATTATTAATATTTGTATTAATAATATTACCTTAATTTTCCTTAATTTATTTCAGCTCCTAAAGCCTCCAAAACCTCAAAACCGTAAAACTAGTCAAATTTACGCGTTTTACCGTAAAAGACGTAAAATATACACTTTTATAAAAAATCTCAAATTTTGAAATAAACTTTATAACTAAGTCCTAAATGACTTAAAACCATCCCGAAAATATCCATATGACTAATTACCTCCTCCGAGACCTCTAAATGCTAAACCGTAAATCGTAAAAATACGATTTTCTATAATACATATACGTATACGTAAAACCACTAAATAACACCATCTCACTTCATAGTTACTACCATGTGAACTCATGAACATGAAATCATCACACATCGTTTCACTCACAAGGTACCCCGTACCGGAAACGATATCTAAACCACAATGTATACACACCAATTAGCACATAAACACGTAAAGACACGTAACTAGCACAAAATAAAACTAAGTGATGAACGTCAGAACCAGGGTTGTCACAGGGGTAGAAACACATCAGATGATTATGCTTCAAGAAAAGCTTGAGGGTTGTATCCTTAGTAACTCCCAGGACAGATGGATATGGTCATTAGAGGGATCAGCTGTTTTTTTGGTTTCTTCAATTAGAAAGATTATTGATGCTGTATATCTTTGTGGTGGTAGTGTGAAGACAAGATGGATTCGAGAGGTTCCTATCAAGATTAATATACACGCCTTGAAAGTGATTAATGATTATCTTCCCACCAGATTTAATCTGTCTAGAAGAGGTATAGATGTGAACTCCATTATTTGTCCCTTGTGTAATAGTATGGCTGAATCATCTAGACACCTATTTTTTACTTGCGAATACAGTGTCCAGATCATGTGTAAGATAAGGAGGTGGTGAGATTTGGACTATAGGGAGGTTGATTCGGTTGAAACTTGGGCTGATTGGATTTTAAGGATTCGTTTCACGTCGAAACTTAAGAAGGTGTTTGAAGGCATTTGCTTTATTGCTTGGTGGTTTATTTGGAGCTGGCGAAATGAGGTGTTGTTTGGCCATGGGTACCCTTCTAAGAGCTTGATTTTTGACGAGATTGTTTCCAAGTCTTTTTACTGGGTTCGTTCTAGATGTGAATCTAATTTGTCTTGGATCGATTGGGTTAAATGTCCTAGTCTTATTTCATTGTAATTTTCTAGCACCTTGCTAGGTTTTAATAAAAAATTTCCATTCAAAAAAAAAAAAAAAACAAATTTCAGTGTAAAAAAAATTATGACCATTTTATTAAAATCCACCCCATTGTATAATTGAATTGCCCCTACTCGAAAACAAATCAATGTAAAAACCTTTAAATTGCCCCCCAAAAGAAAAAAAAACAATGTAAAAACCTTCTATTTGTATCTTATTTTGGTGTATATAACGACTTTTGTCAAAAAAAAAATTTCCCCCACTTCACTAAGTTTCTGGTTCCGCCACTGATCTATATACTTTCTGCCGGAAAACTTCTCATTTTATCATTACTTTTATGCTTTGCGTGGATAATTATGGGTATTTGGCAATTAGTTTCTTTTTGAGATGTTACAAAAGAGTTAAATTGAGATTACAAAAACATATATAACTAACTTCAAACTAATAATTGGTTGGAACTCTTCAAAAAAGAAGAGGCTTCCCGTAAATTGGTGTATGACAACTTTATGCAACAAGCACACGGAATTTTTTAATAAAAGAGGAAAAAATTATTCACTTTGTGCTTCCTACGTTGATGTGAGCCTTTCAGCATATCTAGTAAAAATTTTTTTTTTTGAACGGCAGCATATCTAGTAAAATTAGAATCACTACTTCAAAATTAGTAAACGGAAATGATCATACCCCTGAAAAAGTTTTTCGGTGCAACGAGTAATATTCTTCCGTTCCGTGTATGCAGAATATATAAGTCGTTTTGTCAATTCCAGAATCTCTTCATAAGGTGATACCAAACCTTTATAACGTGTACATTGTTACGTTCGAGCGTACCCGTCAATGGATAACTATCTTTATTTAAGTTATGTTTGAGTCTATAGGAAAGTGTTATATTTTTAATAATTATTTTGTATTCAACTTGTGGTGCAAGTTAGTGTTATTCAGTATAAATATCGAATCATTGTTATGAGTCAATCAAGTTAATCAAGTTTAAAGAAATAAACAATGTCTAGTCTTCTCATCTCAAGTTCTTAAGGAGGCAACACACACGCTATAGTGGTGTCTTATCCCAATACTACCCGAGAGGGTCGTATCAATTAGTGCTTTCATTGAGAGCCCTCAACTCGTTGAGGGTTTTTGATATAAGATTCCAATCATTAAAAAAAACCAAAAAAAAAAGTTACTGTTCATATCGAAAGTTACTATTCATCAGGAGGAGTACTGTTCACCAAAAACTGTTCATCTCGACTACTTATCATCCAGTTACTGTTCATCGACTACTGTTCATCCGGTACTATTCATCAGAGAAGAAAAAAATATTATTATTATTTTTTTTCCGATTTATTGTTTATGGCATCGAACATTAGTGATCGAGATGCATTATCTAAACTCTTGCAAATAGATACGGCAGTCGAATATCAAAATGAGTTTAAGTATCTTATAACTCGAGTAACAGGTATATCCGAAAGTTTACTTGCCTCGAAACCGAAGCTACTACTAGAATTATTGAGGTTTTACCCGAAACCTACAACATTAGGCGAAGGCTTCTACTTAGCCCGTATAATAGAGACCCGTCATGAGGCAATTGTAGAAGAAAAGCAGACCATTGAAAAGAAAGCGGTAGATTCTTCTATAAAACAATAAAAAGGTGGTCGAACTAATGCGAACTTAAGTATATTACTGAAGTTAAAAAAATATAAACAAATACAATTTGCTAATGTAGTCGATAGAGAATATTACTGAACTTGAGACATTAACATCCTTATACAAAACAATCAACTAAAAGAAATTCGAATATCATTTACAAAATTATCATTTACCAAAATAGTTGTCGTGCAATGGATATAGCTTAACTGTGACTAATTTAATCTTTATTTCAAGTGTATGCTATTGATATTAAAAACGGGTCATATTGATTATTAAATGAATGTGCTGGTTGTTTGAGAAGATGTAACGCGATGCCTAGAGCTTGTAACAAAGGTAATTTCAAAAAAAAGGGACCATGAATCAAAGACGTACAGAAAATATGAACAAATGTGAGTTGATAGTATAACTATTAATAGTTGATCGAACAATATGAAGCTCAAAAAAGTCAATCGATAAAGGGTCATAATTGCATTCATATTGTTGCAGCAAGTAATTTCATTCTTTGTGCGGTAAGTGAGTAGGCAAGAAACAGAACCACACTTACATGGTGCAGAGGAAGTGTGCCTTTCGTCTCCTAAACTATACCTACAAAATCACAACAATGTAGCATTACTCACTTACCGATTATACAAAAGACCAGACCATGACCCTTAATGTAGGACTGTCGGAACAAAAAAGTTTCAGGAAGCATCACATTAATGTAAAACTGCTCACTGTCACAGATAGAGAAAGCGAAACAATTGCTTTTAAGTATCTTAATTGAACCTAGTAATGCACATTTATAAAAAGCCATTCTCCCTTCGAATTTAAAAAGCTCAATTATAATGTGCTTTTCCATTTATCCTAATAGCTTTCAAAGGTTTAAAATTGGGATTTTAAGGGTTCTTTTTTTTCCAAATGGTAACTCACAAACCTGAATGAGATGAGTACCATTGCCAGTATTAATCAACTTTCCTGATTGCTTTTAATTGTCTTTGCTGAAAACATAAGATCATTAATCTGAATGCCGATATACTTAAAAAGAAATGTACTTAAATATATAATGGATACCATGAGTTATTCAGCTCTTGAGTAAAGTAAATAAACAGGTGAATAGCTAGATATATAGACAACCCTTTTTAATATGAATTGTAGGCTTATTTGTGCCCTTTTTATCAACTTCTCATCAAAATCGAATACCAGATATCAATAAATAGTTATCGCATGAATGATACCATGTTAGTAAAAAAGTGAGAGTATGTTGAGTTCTTACCGTTGCCAAGCGCAAGAATAACTTAACTCTTTCACACCTCTTAAGTAACATCTAGAAAACAAAAACATTGAATTAACAACAAAACATCTAACAATTGGCATATCCACAAACATTTGGAGTGCATCAAAGATAGCAAGCTCATTTTCCTCGTGGTTTATCGAAATTGTAAAATTGACTACATAATGTCGCAACCTCAATTCACCACAACAAATAGAGAAGTACAAAAACATTCAAAAAAATGTTACCTGATTGAGAAGATCAACGGGTGAATTAAAAAAACAAAAAACGTTCTCTGACTATTGAGAGATGTGTTCATTTTCAAATTAAAGATACTCAGTATATGATATGAGAAGATCAGATCTCGAGAATAGGGTTTTGAATTTGAAATCTTGAAGGGAGATAAAGGACCTGCAAAGGTGTGGCTTTGATGCATATGATCTTTAAATACGGTATACTTTTTTTTATAAAATGTTCAAGAATTATGACATCAGCCATTTCAAAATAAAATGCTGATTGAATGACACGTTAGATAAAATGAGGTCAGCCAAAGTGCTCTTTAATATAATGTATAGATTGCAAAAATATAACAGTGAAAAAAGATCTTACGACATGGTCAGGCGAATAATGCAAACTACAAACTATTTATATGTTATGGTTATGGACTTATGGGGCAACTAACAAAAAATTGACAACTACATATCTAAGAAAGTTTTTGATATACATGTATGCAAATAAGTGTACGACCCATTTGACACATATGTTCCCTCTTAGTTTCTCAGAATAATTCTTGGTAGACCCGGTCTTACTTTGCAACTTGGTCTAGCTCGAACGAAACAAGAATCATACTTTCTTTATTGAAATTTAAAACATGTAAATATTATTCTTGACCTTATTATTTGAAAAATTAAGAAATCGACGAAATAAAATTTGATAAAAAAAAGCTATAAACAACGGTTGTTATACGCGTGGTACTCAGCTAAATGTTTATATTTTGCATGAGTTTAACTGTTTAAGTAATGCTCACTGTCTCCTTTGTATATTATGAAATTCTTTTATTTCTCGAACCTAAATGTACTCCCACTGTAGTGCCCGCTAATAATCCAAAACCTCAGAAAGTTGGAACAACAAAACCTGTTAGTGATAAAACTCACACTAGAAAACACAGGAAATCTAAGGGTCACACAAATGTTAGCAATTCTGATAATATTATATCTGTATCTGCTAACACTCCGGAACCAATAGTTTCCAATGCATTGTGTACTGTTGTTGTTGAAAACAGGTGGTCCAAATTGTTCTCTGGTATTTGGACTCTGGTTGCTCTAAACATATGACCGGAGATCGCTCCCAGCTCAGAAATTTCGTCAGCAAGTTTCTTGGTACGGTTCGATTTGGAAATGATCATATTGCAAAGATAATGAGTTACGGTGAATATCATATTGGGAATGTTATAATTTCAAGAGTGTATTATGTGGAAGGTCTCGGTCATAACTTAATTTTTGTGGGACAATTTTGTGATGCAAACCTAGAAGTTGCTTTTCGAGAGCATACCTGCTTCATTCGTAATTTGGAAGGGGTTGATTTATTGAAAGGTACTCGAGGAAATAATTTGTATACTTTGTCTCTACAAGACATGATGGTCGCTTCTCCAGTATGTATTTTCTCCAAAGCATCGAAGACTAATTCATGGTTATGGCATCGACGGTTATCTCATCTTAACTTTGACGCTATAAATCATTTGGCGAAAAACGAACTTGTTCGTGGTCTTCCTAAACTTACATTTCACAAGGACCATTTGTGTTCTGCGTGTACAATGGGGAAAATCTGTAACACCCCTTTTTGATAAATGGAATGTCACGCGTGATTATGGCGTGTCATCAAAGCATACAAGGATAAATGTATAAACATTACATGACCATAAAGGAAATACCGGAATCAAACATCGGTATCCCAAAAGTAGAACTCATCACACACAAACATAAGTACTGTAAATGAAAGGATTAAACAATGTCCATGAAAATGAGTATCAAAGTATAAGAAAATGCATAAAGTAAAGAAGGCTAGAAAGCTTCCAATCCATATGCACGTACGCTTAAAGTCTACGAGCGTCCCTGAGTACCTGTCGTTTTGGGAACATGAAAAGGAAAACGGTTGAGCATAACGCTTAGTGCACGGATATACAAGTAAATGATGAATAATATAAGCATATAAACATGAAGCAGCGGAAAAGACTAAGTCCTGGATAACCTGGTTATATCTTAGTAAAACTGGTTTTATAGATTGAAAAGCCTTATGTTTATCTTGTAAAAACTGTTTAATATATTTACCATTTAGCCAATATACGTCATGAATTATCAACGTGCATGAATACTTGGAGGGGTGACCTCGTCATGCAAATTAGAGGGGCTGCCTCTAATTTAATATACTGGTTTTGGGTAGGAGGGATCAGCTCCTTGTGAAGGATGCAAGGCACACACCACATTCACACTGAGTAATCTGCTAAAAAACATGTAAACTAGGATGCACCCATACGCCCCACCTAATAATAATAATATGGCCAAAAGCTGAAAGGGACGCCACGAGCTATCACTCCGCCGTGGTGAAGTCATAACACTGGTTCCTCCAGTGTTATGGTTATGGTACCTCCATAACTAGGTGAAACTGGTCATGCATGTATATGGCTTTAGGTATTCTAATTAAACATAAGCAATTCAAAAACATCTAAAACATATACTGGGGAAAACAGTTGGCTGCATACGCGGAAATCCTAATAAGGAAAGAATGTCCATACTGAAAGGACGGAGAATTCGTACCTTATGTCCAGTGAACGAAGAAGACGAACGGAAGAGAGTCCTACTTCGGTATCATTAATGCTACATAAATACATACGTGTATAAGTATCTGATTACTGAGTACGTAACTGGTTTTATATCATGTCTTAGCTTGTTTTATATGTTCATGTCATGTTTTACTGATTTAAGCTTTATACTGTGTTTATCATATATTATGTCTATTCTGATTAAGTATTACTTGTATTTCATGTATTATTATACTTGTGTGTAATAATAAGTAACTTTCTAAAAATAGCAGGTTTCCTAAAATAGAAAGTTTCCAAAAATAGAAAGTTTCCAAAAATAGAAAGTTTCCAAAAATAGATTTACTGCTTAAAATAGATAAGTTTCTAAAAATAGAAAGTTTCCATAAATAAATTAGCTGCCTTAATTAAATAAGTTTCTAAAAATAGAAAGTTTCCATAATTAGATATAAGCTGGATAATTAAGCTAATTATATAAGCTTAAGTGTTTTCTAATTAATATTCTAAGTCATGTGATTATATAGTATAGTTTATTAATTATTTCATGTAAATTATATAAACTATAGGTTTAAGTATTTAATTAAATATAACATGATTTAATTAAATAAAGGTAAAATAAATACTTAGGTTAAAACATGTATTATTATCTATCGATAATATAACCTAAGTCATGTCAATTAATTAATTATAGATCATGATTTTAATAATTAATTAATTATATAGTCTAATTAAATGGAAAAACACTTAGGTTAAAATTCATGTATTAATAATAAAATTAATAACCTAAGTCATGTAAATTAAATTAATCATGTTCATGTTTTTAACTAATTTAATTTAAGTCTTGTAAAAATATAACTGGTAAAAAAAATAACTCATGAACCGGATCGTGTTTTAAATCTAAACATGTGTGAACCGGACCCGTGTTTTAACCCGTGAACAGGACCCAAAAACACCACCATACGCCGACCTAGGTCGGGGTTTCCCTTCCTTGCTGCTGCCGTGACACCACCACCACCAAACCGAGACCATGTGGTCTCGGTGGTGCGAGTTAAGCCAAGCCGAGACCCCCTTGGGGCTCGGTTAGGCGTCGGCCACAAACAAACACCCCCTTTAACACTTAATAATTTAACCTCGATTAATAACTTGTTTTTAATTTATTATTAAAAACATTCATGATTTTATGTGATTAGTGAATCAAAACATAAAAGAAAAGAGGTTAGGGTTTATACCGATCACGTGAAATCAAGAGGATGAACACACTAACGATCCTTGCAATAAATCTAACACCAAAATCAAACCGATCACACCCTTGGTGTGATGTAAACCCGGCGGCCAAAGGAGAACCAAAAGGAAGAACTAGGGTTTTTCTTGTTTTCTAATTTTTGTGATTATGAAACATGTTTTCCTTTAATTTCATGTTTAGTAAAAAAATAATGGGCTAGGCCCTTTTCTCTTGTTGTAGCCACGGGTAGGGCCCACATAGGGGTAACCCAAACATTTTCCGTGTCTAAAAACTAAGTGTGTTCTCGTGCTCGTGTTTTTACGTGATTTAATTAGTTATCGATCGTGACTTAATGTATTTATTCGTGATCGTAATAAATATACATACATACGTAATATTAAGCTCGTGATTAATTTACGTTCATGATTTCATGTTCGTATGTTCATGATTATAATTATTATTGAAATAATTATCGTGTGTTAATACGTAATAAATAGTTATCGTGTTATAACACGTACGTAATACTTGTAATTCTTGTTCGTGAAACGTAAACGTGCTATAAAAGGAAAATTCTAATCATGTATGTACTATCGTAAGGGTACTATTCATGGTAAAATCATGCGGGTTTTACAACTCTTCCCCCCCTAAAAAGAATAATTCGTCCCCGAATTATAGATAAAGTAAACTGGAAAAGAAGAACATACATGAATTCATAATATGAAATGAGGGTAAGAAGCCCGGATAGACTCCTTTGTTTCCCAAGTGGCTTCCCGCTCGGTATGATACCTCCAAAGGATTTTGACGAATGGAATCGTATTCCTTCTCATGACTCGTTCTTGTCTGTCAAGAACTCGTTCGGGTTCTTCTATGAAAGTGAGATCTTCACGAATCTGTTCCAGTTGATACTGAACCATGTGAAGGGGATGATACTGGTACCCTCTGAGTAAGGACACATGGAAAACATTGTGAACATGAGAAAGCTGCGGAGGTAACGCTAAACGGTAAGATACTTTACTGACTCGTTCAATGATATCAAACGGTCCGATGAATCGAGGAATGAGCTTCCCTTTTATTCCAAAACGTCTAACACCACGTGCCGGCGAAACCTTAAGGAAAACGTGATCTCCTACGTTAAAATGTAAGTCCCTACGATGCTTGTCTGCGTAGCTCTTCTGACGTGACCGTGCTTCTTGCAGTTTCTGCTTAGCTACTGCGACCTTCTCATTAGTCAGCTCTATTATCTCTGGTCCTTCAAGTGTTCGCTCACCAACCTGAACCCAGTAGATTGGGGCGCGACACTTCCTACCATACAACATCTCGAAAGGAGCACACTCGATACTTGCGTGCCAACTGTTGTTGTATGCAAACTCCACCAAACAAATGTAATTGTCCCAATCACCCGTCCATTCCAACGCACATGATCTCAACATGTCTTCCAATGTCTGAATCGTTCGCTCTGACTGCCCGTCTGTTTGAGGATGAAAAGCCGTGCTAAGCTTAAGTTGTGTACCCCAAGCTTTCTGTAGACTTCTCCAGAATCGCGAAGTGAATCGAGGATCTCTGTCTGAGAAACAGAATAGTTAAACTTAAGAATGACTGTTGATCCATGTCTAAAGTTTAATAGAGTATCTGAAACAAAAGGATGACTAATATCTAACCATTTAAATAAGATGTTTGAGAAACTATCCCCATACATTTCTAGGGGCATTGGTGTGTTGCTAGACGCTAACCATTGCTTGTATAATTACATGATTATTATGACGTGCGCAAGTGGGAGCTGTTGGAGTATGCTCGTGTCATAACAACTAATTATACGGCTAGACACATATGGGCCTATGGGTCACACACATATACACTGAGGTACCATTTCAATATATCGTTTTTATCGTATTTACGGTATATAAACAACCTTCGTAACTCGAGATCATTATTGGGCTTCTAACGACTAGTAGTGTACTTAGTTATTAGACTTGTAAAAGTGTATGGCAAGGCCCATACAAAGCCCATTGAGTCCGGCCCATTAAGATGAAAAGAGGAAGGAGTTACATTTGTGATAAATATGAGTTATTAGGTAAAAAAACTCTAATTATTACATTAAACACATTACCAAAAATCCTCCCTCTTTCCTCCAATTGGGATTTGCACGGTTTTGAGATGTAAAAACCGTGGGTTTATGTTTTGTAATGATCTTCATCTTTGAATCTTGTTTATTAAAAGGGTGTTACTAAGTTACGGGGTTTAAGACTAACATCTATTGGTATACAAGGATGTGTGGTGTGGATACATCATAGAGGTGATCTATTTTGATCACTTGGTTTCATATTTGATTGGTTTCTTGGTTAGATCATGTGTTCGTGATGGTCTCCGTTCGATCTTACCGAAACACGCTACAAAGGTATACTTTTATGTCCCTTTTATTGATTAATCATATGACTCTATGGATCCGTTGATAGGTGATCTTTCCGGTACGTTTATTATTTATTCATATCATGTTTATATGGATAATCACCTATAATAAAAAACTTAAAAGTACGAAATTAAAAACGATAAACGTACTAAATAAGAAACGTAAACTAAAAATATAAATTTCACCTCTCCCTGATACCCGCCCTGAGATGTTCATGATATGCCCGTGAAGACCCACTCAAGTGATTATATATAGAAAGATAGTTATTCATGTCTTTTCATTTTTCACGATGTTCTTCTATTGTTTACTGTCGGGCATGATTTTCAAATTCTGCTTGACGACATTCTAGTTTCCTCCAAAAAAAAGCTAGCGGTTCGTCTCAACCCAGATTCATCTTCTCGGATACCATCATCCTTGCTTATTCTTCATCATTCTCACTTGTCGAGCATGATGCTTGGTTCGCTTTCTTCTTTGCAGCTTTCGCTCTATCCCTGCCGATTATTCGTTGAACTTCGTGCTCCCCGTCATCGCCAACATTTTGATTTACGTTGGGGTCTCTAGACTCTGATGTCTGGACCTCTTGCTAGCGCTGCTGCCTTGATATTTTACAAAAAATCGCACAACCTCACTACCAACAAACTTCTGGCTACCTTTTAAAACACCCCTGTAACACCCCACTTGGATAAGTGGACTGTTACGTGCATTGATGGCGTGTCATCAAAGCATGCAAGGAAATATGTAAGAAAACATACATGACCACAAAGGAAAACCAAAATAAAACATCGGCTCCTAATCATAAACTCAAAAATCTGCTTAAAGTAAATGAAATGAAAAAGGAATAGAAGTATAAGGTAGCGCCCATCCTATGCACGTCCACTAAATGCTAAAGTCCGTCCTTGGGTACTTACCGTATGAGTCATGGAAAGAAAATACGGCTGAGCAAAACGCTCAGTGAACGGATATAATGACAGAATATCTGGAATATAAAAGAAAGATCTGGATTACTAAGATGAACAGATAAAAGTACTGAAGCTGAAAGACTGATAAGTAAAATACAGCGGAAAACTGTGAAAGTCCTAGAAAACCTGGTTTATAACTGGTAAGACTAAAATATTAACTGTTAAATCTGAAAACATGCATTTACTGTATTTTAAGTGCCAAGAGCTTATATAGGTCATGTACTGTAACAACGTATGCATGAATACATAGAGGGGTGACCTCGTCATGCTGTAGAGGGGTGACCTCTAACTAATAAACTGGGTGGAGGGATCAACTCCAATGTGAAGGATGTAGAGACACACTACATTCACCTGATAAGATGTAATTAATAAACTAGGATGCACTCATACGCCCCGCTGATAATACTAATAAAATGGCCAAGCTAAAATAAAAGGGACGTTGCGAGAAATCACCTCCCCGAAGAGGATTCATGACATCGGTGCCTCAAGTGTCATGGTTACGGTACCTCCGTTACTCGATATAACTGGCCATGCATGTATATAAAGCTCAGGTAATTTAACATAGTTATCAAGGTAATTAATGTAAAGTTCATAACATATACTGCTGTAGACGGGTAATCTTAATCATGCATAGGAAAGGAAGTCCATACCGAAGGATGGGAAATCCGTACCTTGTGTCCAGTAACTGACTGCAAGCAAAACAGATGGAACTCCTACTCTGACTTCACAAAAGCTACATGAATAAAGGACGCGAATGAGTTGTCTGATATCTGTTTACTTTTACTGATTCTTACTGTTCTTAATTTGATTTATACGTTCTTGTATCGTTCTACTGTTTGTGTATAATTTGGTAAATCTGACTGTTCTGGTGTATTTTTTATAAATCTGATTGTTCTTGTGTATTACTGATTAGTGTATATCCTGTACTTCTGATTTCTGTATAACATGTATTCTAGTATTATTATTATACTTGTATAAGTCACCTGCTACAAATAGGGAGTTTTCTAAAATAGAAAGTTCCCAAAATAGAAAGATTTTCTAAAATAGAAAGTTTCTAAAATTGGTTTCTATGAGAATTAAATCATTTATATAAAACTAAACATTTTAATCAATAAACTAATTAAATCATCTTAATTTAATTTACTAATTAAATTAATAAAACATTTATAATTTAGTTAATCCATGATATGACTTAATTGGTAAAAATGATTTAATATAAATTAAATAAAACCTTTGCATTTTATATCGGACGTGTATTCGAAAACCTGAGCCAAAACTTTCCCCGAGACACCCATGTCTCGGGTTAGCCCAAACCAAAGAGCCACCACAGCCGGTTGGTTGTGGTCTTGCCGCCGACAACCAAAGAGCAGCCACCGGCTTAAGCCATCAACCCCTGCTGCTCCTGTGGTTCCCGCTGTTGGGTCAAAATACCCACTGTCCGGTTCCCACTGTTTACACCAAACACCTCCTGCGCGCCAAACCAAACACCCCCCTGACTGCCTTTTCCTTCCCACTGTTTAATAAAACAAACACCCCCTGGTGGCCTAGTGTTGCTGCCTTCTCAATTCAAAACAACCCGCCTAATGGTTGGACCAAAATAAACAAACCGAGACACTTAGTGTGTCTCGCTTTCAATGTAAAACATCAAAACTGACCCCAATTTATTTCATTTCGTGATTAACCTTTTGATTAAAACTTTTTTCTTGATTACAACAAGTGGGATTCGTGATTACAAGAGAGAAGGAAAGGAGTGGATTACCTTTTTCGTGATCTTGGATACACGACAAACACACAAGAATTACATTCAAGTTCAATCCGTCACCATTTTCTTGATTATGGCCGGCGGGCGACGACCCCAAGCACAAAACCCCAGTTTTTTTTTGGTAAATGAAAGTGGGATGTACTCTCCTGCTTGTTTATTTCGGCATGGGCCGGCTCATGGACCTTTCTTGTTTTCCGTTGTTTCCTAACGGCCAAAACATCCCTCATAAACTATTTCGTATTTTCGTGTTTTATTTATTTAACGCACATGATCGTGTATAAATTCTCGTGTTTAAATCTTGACTTGTATAAATTATTAACTAAATAAATACATATTACGTGATACTTGACTAGCTAATATCAATTACTTTTCTGAATAATTAATTTCGTAAGTTTTAATTAGAGCTGACACTGCGTATAATTAATGTTCATGGATTTTTAAGGCGAATTTTACAACCCCAATAATGAAGATTTTAAACCTCGCCCCAAACTCAACTTCATAGTTCTCAAGTGCCCTATTCATATGATCCTCGTCGACGGCTCCACTCTGGATCGACATACACGCATCATGTTATTGTACACTCCAACAAAGCGACACACTTGAGGGCGTATCAAATTACATTCCTGTTAATTCTATCGTACGTCCCTTTATTGTACTCTCCCGTTTTACTCTCTAAGTACTTCAAAACCTCGGTAAAAAAGTTAATGATATTCCTATCGTTATCTTCCACGGTGTTTTCGGAAACAAAAACCCAACCTTTACACAATTCTACTTCCTCCTCATGTGTCCATCCAGCGTGTCAACCAACGTTCGGATCACGTTGGTTTGTCGTCCTCTACTCGCCCTCGACTTTGTTGGTCGTAGGGCCGAAAATTCAACAGCGAGAGTCTTCTCGAACAGTCTCTTCTTGACTTCCCTAAAAAGGGGCCGAAAAAAGGCATGTACAAGTCTTCGGTTGGGAATGCATGTATGGTAGATGTGGGTAAGTCGACATGTGGTTGTGATAACGAACCACCAACGTAGTTAGTAAAAAGGAACGAGGATTGTTGTGAGCAAAAATCTTGAAACCCGGGTGTTTCGGAGTATTGAGTAAAATTATATGGGTTTGGATATGGTTGGTTCGTGTATGATTCCGCATCAGTGCCAGCATCCGGTTCGATATTCGGTTCGATACGATGGGTTTGGGTATGGTTGGTTAACAAAGTATGGTCCGTATTGTTGGTTCGGTGACATATTCCCTAGGTTAAACGTTCTCGCGGGCGTCGATGGAGAGTTGGTGGTATTTTTCTTTGGCCGGTTGGCGAGTTTTTTGGCCAAACGTATTTTTGTAGTAGTTATGTAGAGAAAATAAGAGATTTGTGTGTATTTTAAAAGTGATAATATGTTGGGTTTTATAGGAAAAAAAATATTTGAATTTTTTTTATTTAAATATAGTGAAACGGTAAATGGGGGCTGGGCTTACTTTTTTTGTGTTTAACTAAAGGTGAGTAACTTGAGAGATGTGCATGCCTTCGGAACAAAAAGTCACGCGTGAGTTTTGAGAGGAGAATAGAAACCCATGCGTAGATTTCGGCCACATGAGAAGTCACCTCCCAACCCACCTTCCACTCCCTCCGGCATAAGGCTCACTGAAATGCTTGCGCGCAATAATCTATTGACGATGTATCTAGCTATCAACAAACAG
This sequence comes from Glebionis coronaria, assembly GCA_025667525.1. Classification (NCBI taxonomy): domain Eukaryota; kingdom Viridiplantae; phylum Streptophyta; class Magnoliopsida; order Asterales; family Asteraceae; genus Glebionis; species Glebionis coronaria. The sequence continues at coordinate 466,917 of JANFOE010001638.1, forward strand.
TTTCCAGATCTTTAATACAGTAATTAACTTCAGATACTGTGAACAATGGTTAGCGAATGCTGTTCACTACCATTACAATACAACACTGTAAAATTCCAGATAAAGGACCAACAAAATCTCGTCAACTTTCCTCAACTCTTTAAAAGTATGGTTTAATAATTTTTAATAATACAAAACTTACAAAATTTGGTGACACAAACCATTAAATTTACATGTAATAGTGTTCAAGAATTCAAAGTGAATTTATACAGGAAACCTTGCCTTGTCTGCAACTGCATCGCGGTTCTGCACCATATCGACATAGAAAATAAGCAACAGGAACACTTTTGAACATATGGGATATTTATGATCTGATGGTTTCATTTGACCATTACCAAGTACATAGTGGTGAGCCTTTTTAATTATCATACATAGTATTGTTAATTACAAATGATCATTAGTATTTGCTTTTCGTCAAGAGTATTTCATTCTTGCAGTATTTAGGGGTTTATGAGTTTATAGCAACTCAAGTACTAACGAGTGGGTTGAGTAGTAAACTACTAAAAGATCATTAGTGCTTGTGTTTTGTTAATTACTAAATTATTATTAGCTAGTATTTGGATATTATCAATATCATTCTTGCATATGTTTATGTATAATGCTTATGATTCTGTCCATTTGACCCGTTAGAGATAATCATAAATTCAACCTTATCCTTCAAGAGAATGGGTACACATGAGAATAAATTATGATACTTAGATTGCGTTCTTGAATAAATACGAAGAAAAAAACAAATTTTACTTTGTTAGAGTAAGAGATTCAAGACAAACTGTAGAACTAAGATCTAGAAAAACAATGTGACATGCGGTTTTTATCCAAAGTGGCCCAGTCTTGCAAGCATAATCGTTGTATGTTTGTAAAATTATGTTAAAACTTGTTTACAGGAAAGTAATTTTATACTTGAGCAATCTGGATGATAAGGAGGTGACAAAACATGCAGGTCATTTTTGTTTTGATTTTTAGTAGTTAAAAATAAAATTTCGACAATATGTTCTTATTCTGAACGACGATAAGGCACTGAAACAAATTTACGACATTATAAGTATTTCAATTATTGTTACGGAACTTTTGACCCATTTGACCCATTTTCACTCGTTTCATCTTAAGCTAAATTGATACATTTGATCTGTTATAAATTTCCATCCAAAAAGAAATACCAAAGAAAAAACTTTCAGCTGCGTTAATGGTCACTAGTTTTACTTTTGAAGAGTAAAGGTTAAAATAATGTACATACCAATATGTCAATGGCTACTAGAGCTTCTGGCTGTCAGTCATCCATGTTCTTCATGTATTCCTTTGATAATTTATTTTCCATTATCAGCTGCTGTTCTTTGATGAGTGAATACCCCGATTCAAGTAAAGCTTCCACTGTTTGCTGATCAAATCATACACAAATTAATGGTTAACTTTTGAACACTTGATACAAACCACTTGAATAAACGTGACAAGTTGGCTGCAGCTGGTGCGTTGGTAAAGTTTAATCTTCGTAGGCAGAGGCGGAGATAGGCAGGGGTCAAGGGGGTCGGCCGACCCCCCGAGCGAAAAAATTGTAATGTAAATTTTCGAAAATTTTCGGGTTTTTTCGATAATTTGACCCACTAAGAACCATTTTATAGTGTAATTTATAAAAAGTATTAAAGTTTGACCCCTCGAGCAAAATTTTCTGGCTCCGCCCCTGTTCACAGTGGTCGGGTTTGCAGAACATACTTTTTGTCCAGAATTTTTAATTATTTAAAACTAGCTTGTGTGTCATATTTTTGTTACAAATATTACATTATTTTAGTAACATCACATATAAAAAGTTAATAAGTGGTTTTATGCAGCAAAGATACAAACATAACCTAAATCGACCCGTTCATCAAATATGGTTCGAAATAATTTTCTATACTCATTGATGCTAAGTGAATCTGATAAAAAAAAAAATTAACATACCTCTGGAGGCACAAACACAGGGAGATTTTCATCTTTTTTTCGCCTGAGAAGTTTACTTCCAACAACTTCAGGACCACCGATATCATTGACCCACTATATAATACAATAAAAAGCATCAGCCAGATTGAAGATCAGGGTATCAAAGTACTTCGCAATTTTGGTGTGTCTGATCGAATAACATAGGATAAAAAAACACTGGTCACGTTAAATACCTTCAAGATTGAGTTGTCATATGTTCGTGACCTAAGAGCTCCATAGAAGTCCAAGGCTGCAAGTAGACATAGTTTTCAAAGATACATACACAAAAATCAGGATACTGAAGCATACTTATAGTTAAAATGACAGTTAATCTGGAAAAGTTTATCAAAACGGAAATAGGTGAACCATTTTTGGGTGTGTTTGGCATTCTTAAGAGCTGGAGCGGATTGCTGGAGCGAGTTGCTGGAGCTTGGATGCTGGAGCATGTAGCTTGAGCTTATTTCACATGTTACTTTAACTAGCATGCTATTTAAGAGCTTATTTTTTTAACAAGCTCCCTCAAGCTCTGTCAACCAAACGAGACTTATTTTTAATAGTAGCTTATTTTTTAAAAACAATAAGCTCAAGCTACGATAAGCTCTAATAAGCTCACGCGCCAAACATACCCTTTGTATTCGTATAGTGGTACTTACATTTTTACCCCTCCTACGGTTTGCTTAAAAAATCTTGCCACATTCTTTTGTAATCATGTTAAAATATGTTAATTACACTCAAAAAAAGAAAAAGGTCAAAAGAAAATTTCAGCGGGTCAACCCAATCCGGCCTGTTTTGACAGTCTAATTTGTATCATTTCACCTTAACTACTTTCTATCTACTAGCATGGTACCCGCGCAATGCGGCGGCGAATACCCGATGATAAGTTTTGCGGCGAACAAATGTTACACTCTTATCGTCAAGTTTGTATTTTAATTAGTGTTAAAGTTGTACAAAAATTGAATCAAAATAAACCCACTAAAAATGAAAAAATAAAAAATTATAAATATATGTTAAAATGGGTGTTGAATTAAAGAGCAAAAAATTTTAAGAAATATGGTGAAATTAGATTTTGAAAAAAATAATTAAATAAAAAGATATTTTCAATTTTCAATTTAAAATTATTTTTTAATAGGTTGTTGTAAAAGTTTGTTACAAATTGTTGTTAGCTTGGTTCATGATATATAATGTGGGAATGACATCAATAAATTGTTTTATTTAGTAAGAAAAAATGTCTTAAAATTCAGCCTTTCTTTTTATAGGAAGTCTCAAATGCTTTATATAGTAGTATAGTAGTATAGATAAATATAAATGTTGTCTTAATAGAGGCATTTACTTCTCCTTTGCTCTTTGTTAGTGGTTACATGACGCTTTCTATGGACTATGGTAAATTACAAAATCATGTTTGATTTAGTTACTATGCTACATTGCAATACCAAAGCATGTAAATTTGTCAAAGCACGAAAAGAAAAATGATGTATGGGTGTCAAATACATTTTAGAATGATAAAATGTACTGTATGATGCAACATACATTGAAATAATGTCAAAGAGTAAGTACATACCTTGATTAGGAAATTCTTTTACAATGTTTACAACATCCTTCTGTGATAGCCCATCTTTCTCATACATTCTGTGAACAATATTTATGATATCGTCGATGTTAGGCTGCCTGCTCCACAAACAATACTTCTAAGAGAACTCTTGAAGAATGTATAACTTAATAATTGTGTAAAACAAGTAATTTAGCAGTAAAAGTAAGATAAAGGATTTTTACAAATCATGTACAGTGTAAAATTAGCATTCGGGCTGGTTGTAGAACAGGTCAAAACAGGTAAATTTGGTTGATCTGTGCCAGGTTGGGTTCCGTTGATCCGAATTACTTTTTACGTTCTTTCTAAAAACAGGTAACATGTCAAATATGGTTACAGTTTTAATAACTAACTTAGCTCTTTAACAACATGATTGAAGAGATTTTGGGCATTAAATACGCGGTTGGTGCCTTTCAGCCCGTGCAACACATTTGACCAGTCTCTTTTTAAGCCAAAATTTGTTCATCTACCTGTTTAACCCGTTAGAGATATAAAGTTAGCGCAATTGCCACCTATGCTTAATATTATTTTAAGTGTACAGATGCAACTAAAGAATAAAAAGTTACAAAAAATTGAAAATTTATCAAGTTTAGTCAACAGCATTATTTTATGAAATTAAAGTAAAAGGTAATTCTAAGTAGAAAAGTGAGACGCACCAGTAAAACTTGTCCATCCGCCCATCACGAACCAATGGAGCATATAATGTTGAGAAATCATTTCCCGTAACAATGACAGGAACTCTATTTGTGATATCTGACTCTCGCCAATCTTGTCCAATACTAACTCTTGTAGGATTATCAGACAAATTCATTAATGTACCGACAACTATCTGATTGTTGACAGTCATTTGAGTGTTACCTGGAATAAAACATAAAGGAAAATAGCTTCATTAACAAAACTCTAGCAACATGTGCATCTGGAATATAGGTTTGCTAATTGCAACAAATCGAAAGTGTGGAGATATGATTTTCATCGAATGGTGAGTACAGGAGTGAAATGGAAACTAACGTTAGCTCACCAAATCTACCAAGACCCGCATCAATATCATTAATAACCAAACAGCTCATTTTCCCCTGCAGAAGCAAAAAGAAAAAGAGTAGCATTTGTTAAATGTGAAGAAAACATACTTTGGGCAACTTAGAATTGAAAGATGATGCATAATATTTGAAGATTCTAACCTGATTTTGAACCACTTGAGATGCTGTACGATATCGATCACGTATCAGCCTTCCTGGTTCTCCTGTAAACCAATAATAAACATGGAAGTTTATAAGGTACATGTGTTCTGTTATCTTTTGCTAAAAAGACGCATTAGCTTATGCTTAGAGCATTTCGGGTTAATGATATCTCAAACTTAGTAAAGAATGAAATGGGTCGAATGGGTCAAACAGGTGAGTTACGCCCGAAGTTTATTAATAACGCTTACAAATCTCTTAAATAGCTTCACTCAAAAGTTAAGAATTTCAGATTGTTATTGCAGTATAACATAGTTATGATCAACTTTGACAACTTACTTGATAAAAAACAATTAAAAAATGGACAAAAAAGTGTATGCGGATAACGTAACACGACCCGAGCCATTTCTACTCGTCAACAACATTACCTTGTTTTGACCCAAACCATTTTGATATGTTACCAAACTCTATCATACTTACAGCTTAAACTACATTGCTCTTGTTTAGCGGCAAACACACATGAGAACAACACGGCTAATTTGACTACATTCTTATTTTCGTTCTTTTGAGTGAAAAGTAGAAAAAACAGGCCCATTTAAGTTAACTAGTTCATGCGTTCTACCATATGTATATGGCTAGTATTGGATCTAACAAAAATGCACACAAAGAAAGCATTCGTAAAACCATCTTACCAGCTCTCTCAGATTCCAACTCTCCAGCAGACATGATTATCGGTAAAATTCCCATAGCCTGGAATATTAGTTCAGTTTGAAATGTTTTTCCCTGCCCTTTTCCTCCCCAAATCCCTGTTAAAGAAATGCAACATTTATAAGAACAAGTAAATATACCCGGTTTTACCAATAATATGATTCTCACATTTATAGTCTTAAGGAATATTTACCTAAAATCAATGGAACGTTGGTATTTAGGATCTGAGCAAGATAATTTTTCGCAATGTGAACCACTGCACGTTTAAGGTGAGGAACCAGAGAAAAATTAGCTTAATAGCAATATACTTACAGGACATTCAAAAGTAATAGTTACTATGATTTCCGAGTAGATGTTCAGCATCTTGAACATAACTAGATCAACAGAACTTACCAACTTTATCCTGTAAAAGGAAATATGTTGGTAAACGTTAGTATAGATAAGTAGAGCACATTTTGACTGTTTCAGCAGATAAGGAAAAGAATATCTACATAACTGACTCGTACCATGAAAGCGGGTGCGATGTAATAATCCCCCTGGAGGTACTCAAACGACCTTGTTACTTTTTGGCGATAATCAAACACAATATCAGCTGCAGTGCAATAAGGTTTCAAATCTATTAAACTCAAATTCCATGCAGTGCATACTCTTAACTCACTTTTGTCAAAATTAGAGTGGTTTTACCCTGATTCCAGCTCAAATTTGTGAAGCTTATCACTAAAACAAGCATTGAACAATATTCCTACCTTGATCTTATGGTTTACAGTTTTTTTTTTTTTTTTTTTTTTTTGAAGGCAATAAAGTTTCTTATCCTTTACTTTTGTACTTAACAAATATAATCAATTGAATTATAGTTCATCGAACTTGCAATATTTTTAACTAATTGCAGGCAAAATGTATGTTTAGCATATAATGCAGGGAAAGCAAGTCGTATACGCAACAGACAAATTATCACAGAATAAGGCAAGAAAATTCACAGTTGTTTATTTGATTGGAATATCTAATTGGTATGCTTAGTTTATATGCCTAAACTTATGTGTCGGTATCCGTTGGGGACAGCCCGGGAACCCGCTTCTTCATAAACCAATAATTTATTGCCACGTCTATTAGGCACATAATTAGTCACCCTTTTTAGGCCTCGCAATCAATTTTCCTTTGCTAATTACATTTTTTACAGCTGCCCGTTTTTGTAATCTCGGGTTTAGGAGACCTAAAAGTACGTCTAGTTTTGCGCCTGCAACCACCAACTGAATATCGCCACCTAAGTTTAGGCATACTTTTAAGCCTCCCAATAAATTCTTTTGGTACTTGGCGTTTCTTTCTGTTTACCCCTATCCGTCAATTACTTGTTTAGTACCCAACGATTACAAAATTCCTTCGTTCAAAACTAATAACGAAACTAACAACAGGAACACATAAAATAGACCAAAGGTTAAAGTTAATCGCTACGTACTCTATGACATTCAGCCAACTGAAACTAATGAAAATCAAACACGAACTTCCTACATTATTCAAAAAACAAAAAACAAAAGACATACAATCCTTTCCGAGAAAATCGCCAACAAACAAATCATCAATAACACCAGCTCTAGCACCAACAGCAATATTCATATTCTCAGACTCTTTCCCAAGCCTATACAAATAATCATTTCCTTCTGCATCTTCCGCCTCCCACGACGACTGCTTCGACAACTTCTTCTTCGCTTTCCCGACACCTTCTGCACTCGTTCCTTCGCCATTCGTCTCTCCAGAAGTTGCAACTGAACGAACAGCAAAAGGTGAAACTTTTGAGAAAAGTGACGAGGGTTTGGAAATGAGTTTGGAGTGTTTGGTTAAAGGGAATGACGTGAGATCAGGTAAGTTGAATGTGTGATATAAAGCCATTGATGGGTTTTAGTGACTGTGTGTTAGTGTGTGTGTTTTTTTTGTTGGTTATGGTTGTTGATATCGTTATAGAATTGGAGCATTTGGCGCCACATACATTATTCCTTTTGAGAAAAGTTTAAATGGGGACAAATCCTCGCCTTTTAACCTTCTCTTATTTTGATTTGATTTTAAAAGTAAAGATTAACTTAACATTTAAAAAAGAGTCCGGTTATTTAAGATACCTTGTATCCTTTGGATACAAGGGGACAAATCTGGACCGTCCATCTCATCTTATCCAACAACCCATATTAAAAACAAAAAAAAAAAGCAGAGGGGTAGTTTCGTCATTTTACCCCTCCCACCTAACACCACCTACCACTCTCACAGATCTGGGATCGATTTCTTCTTCTTCTTCTCTCTAAAACACACATAAACACACACACACACACACACACACACACACACACATATTTACATCTTAATTTATCAACACAAACATCAAATCCATCGATCATCACCGTCACAAATCGATCATCCTCTTCATAAATAAGGTAAAGTTCATTCGATCTGTTTTGATTCATCTTCTTTAGCTTATTCGATGTGAATAAGCTTATAACTCATCTTATTTTTTATAGCTTATTTTATAAGATACATGAATTTAACATGTCAAGTGATAAGGTAACTTGATGCTTAATGTGAATAAGCTTATTGATAATCATCACCTTTATTATGATGAATTATAAGCTAACTTATTAGCTTATTTTCATGAATTATAAGATTTTTTAGCTTAATCTCGCTGAACATATTTAGTGTAACCTGTTTGTGAAGTATCATATATGATATACTATATCATATATGATATAAGCTAAAATATCATATATGATGAGATATATCATATATGATAATGTGGTTGAAAATTGAATTAACTCTTTTTTTAATGGATTAATCTGGCTGAACATATTTAGTATGACTTGCTAATGAAGTATCATATATGATATGCTATATCATATATGATATAAGCTAAATATCATATATGATCAAATATATCATATATGATTATGTGCTTGAATATTGAATTAAATCTTCTTTTTTGTGTAGAGAAGGTTGTTTACAAGGCGTGTTGAACATTACAAGCATCCAAAAGGCCAAGAAGCTTAATGAATAAGCTCGTGAATTTTTCTTTTACGTTTATTGTTTGTTTTTTCTTGTAATCTCCTAATGGAGTTTGAAGTATATGGACGATTTTGTAATCAATTGGTATCTCGTACAACATCTTGTTAATATGATTTAACTTTCTTGGTACTATGTCATGATGCTTTTTATAAATTAAGTCATACGGAGTATATGATCATGCACTATCATATATGACACTCAAGAAAAACTTGGATTTATTAAATAAAGAATCTGATGAATTCATGATTACAACAAAGAGTATGCACAATTAATAATCAAACACTTGTTCATAACATAAAAATGTACTTTTGAACAGAATCATATATGATAATTCAAACCGAACGTAACCTAATGTAAAATCATATATGATATACCTCTGATATCATATATGATAACAATTTATACAAAATCAAAAAAATGCACAAAAAAACAGATTATCAAATGATGAATTCATGAACAACGCCTACTCCGTCTTGATCCTTAAAACATATCCATGCACATCCTCTTGTTATAATCAACATCCCTCTCTGCTTTGCTCCAAAGCTGCCAATCGCACCATCTCTGTCTGACTGCATTTATAAAAGATAAAAAGAACATATTATGCAACATTTTAACACCAAAATAAATTACTCATATATATGATAGAAGACAAGTTTCAAGAGTTTATATTGATTTTCTAAAAAATACTCATACAGAATCTGTTTTTCCTATGGTTTATTTGATATATCATATATGATAGTTATATCATATATGATATATCATCAGTTATCATATATGATATATCTATCATATATGAAAAGAGATGATATATCATATATGATATATATATATCATACATGATATATCAAGCTTATTGCAGCCTACATCAGCAAACTTAATCCAACTTACATAAAATACCTTACGATTTGTCAACATAAGCTAATAAGCTAGCTTATTCATAACTCTCGTGTAATTTGTAAGCTTATTCACATAACTCCTATCTAATTCTCAAGATTATTTATAACTCTCATATAATTAAAAATCTTATTCAAACAAATAAGCTTATTCACATAAATCACCTAAATAAAAGCTAATTAGAATAAATTGATCAAAATAAAAACAATCAATCGGAATAATTCGATCAAAATAAGAACTATCAATCGGCATATTTCGTTCAAAAAAGCTAATGAAAATAAATTAATAAGTTTATTCAAAATCAAATAAGCTAAAAAAAATAAGCATAGATTATAAGAATACAAACCTGAAATGAATTCGTGTTAAGTAATCGATCTAATTAATCGATTGTGATGGATTCATGATGATGTTGTGATTGTTCGCTTCAAATTTTAGAGAGAGAAAGTAGATCGGGGTAGAGAGAGAAGTGAAAGAACGGGGTGTGTGTTTTTATGAGAAAGAAAGGAGAAAGTTGTGTAAATTGGGGATTTAATCTCAGCCCTTGAATGAGATGGAGATGGATGGTGGAGATGAGTCCCCTTATATCCTAAAAAACTTTGGTATCCAAAAGAACTTAAATCTTTAAAAAAACATAGATAAACTATTTGAGTCCGGTTATTTAAGATACCTTGTATCCTTTGGATACAAGGGGACAAATCTGGACCGTCCATCTCATCTTATCCAACAACCCATATTAAAAACAAAAAAAAAAAAGCAGAGGGGTAGTTTCGTCATTTTACCCCTCCCACCTAACACCACCTACCACTCTCACAGATCTGGGATCGATTTCTTCTTCTTCTTCTCTCTAAAACACACATAAACACACACACACACACACACACACACACACACACATATTTACATCTTAATTTATCAACACAAACATCAAATCCATCGATCATCACCGTCACAAATCGATCATCCTCTTCATAAATAAGGTAAAGTTCATTCGATCTGTTTTGATTCATCTTCTTTAGCTTATTCGATGTGAATAAGCTTATAACTCATCTTATTTTTTATAGCTTATTTTATAAGATACATGAATTTAACATGTCAAGTGATAAGGTAACTTGATGCTTAATGTGAATAAGCTTATTGATAATCATCACCTTTATTATGATGAATTATAAGCTAACTTATTAGCTTATTTTCATGAATTATAAGATTTTTTAGCTTAATCTCGCTGAACATATTTAGTGTAACCTGTTTGTGAAGTATCATATATGATATACTATATCATATATGATATAAGCTAAAATATCATATATGATGAGATATATCATATATGATAATGTGGTTGAAAATTGAATTAACTCTTTTTTTAATGGATTAATCTGGCTGAACATATTTAGTATGACTTGCTAATGAAGTATCATATATGATATGCTATATCATATATGATATAAGCTAAATATCATATATGATCAAATATATCATATATGATTATGTGCTTGAATATTGAATTAAATCTTCTTTTTTGTGTAGAGAAGGTTGTTTACAAGGCGTGTTGAACATTACAAGCATCCAAAAGGCCAAGAAGCTTAATGAATAAGCTCGTGAATTTTTCTTTTACGTTTATTGTTTGTTTTTTCTTGTAATCTCCTAATGGAGTTTGAAGTATATGGACGATTTTGTAATCAATTGGTATCTCGTACAACATCTTGTTAATATGATTTAACTTTCTTGGTACTATGTCATGATGCTTTTTATAAATTAAGTCATACGGAGTATATGATCATGCACTATCATATATGACACTCAAGAAAAACTTGGATTTATTAAATAAAGAATCTGATGAATTCATGATTACAACAAAGAGTATGCACAATTAATAATCAAACACTTGTTCATAACATAAAAATGTACTTTTGAACAGAATCATATATGATAATTCAAACCGAACGTAACCTAATGTAAAATCATATATGATATACCTCTGATATCATATATGATAACAATTTATACAAAATCAAAAAAATGCACAAAAAAACAGATTATCAAATGATGAATTCATGAACAACGCCTACTCCGTCTTGATCCTTAAAACATATCCATGCACATCCTCTTGTTATAATCAACATCCCTCTCTGCTTTGCTCCAAAGCTGCCAATCGCACCATCTCTGTCTGACTGCATTTATAAAAGATAAAAAGAACATATTATGCAACATTTTAACACCAAAATAAATTACTCATATATATGATAGAAGACAAGTTTCAAGAGTTTATATTGATTTTCTAAAAAATACTCATACAGAATCTGTTTTTCCTATGGTTTATTTGATATATCATATATGATAGTTATATCATATATGATATATCATCAGTTATCATATATGATATATCTATCATATATGAAAAGAGATGATATATCATATATGATATATATATATCATACATGATATATCAAGCTTATTGCAGCCTACATCAGCAAACTTAATCCAACTTACATAAAATACCTTACGATTTGTCAACATAAGCTAATAAGCTAGCTTATTCATAACTCTCGTGTAATTTGTAAGCTTATTCACATAACTCCTATCTAATTCTCAAGATTATTTATAACTCTCATATAATTAAAAATCTTATTCAAACAAATAAGCTTATTCACATAAATCACCTAAATAAAAGCTAATTAGAATAAATTGATCAAAATAAAAACAATCAATCGGAATAATTCGATCAAAATAAGAACTATCAATCGGCATATTTCGTTCAAAAAAGCTAATGAAAATAAATTAATAAGTTTATTCAAAATCAAATAAGCTAAAAAAAATAAGCATAGATTATAAGAATACAAACCTGAAATGAATTCGTGTTAAGTAATCGATCTAATTAATCGATTGTGATGGATTCATGATGATGTTGTGATTGTTCGCTTCAAATTTTAGAGAGAGAAAGTAGATCGGGGTAGAGAGAGAAGTGAAAGAACGGGGTGTGTGTTTTTATGAGAAAGAAAGGAGAAAGTTGTGTAAATTGGGGATTTAATCTCAGCCCTTGAATGAGATGGAGATGGATGGTGGAGATGAGTCCCCTTATATCCTAAAAAACTTTGGTATCCAAAAGAACTTAAATCAAACTATTTTTGCTAAATGGTTTAAAAGTTTTAAAAATTGGGCTGAGAAATTAAAGTTATAAATTTTTAAACTTATTTTTATCATTTTTGATATTTCACTATTAATAAAACATTGAAATATCATTAGTGATAAAACAATGAATATCCTTATTGATATAACAATATGTTTTTAAATATCACTAATTATGTTTCATTGTGTTACTAGTAGTAATATTTCATTATTAAATATCACCATTGATAAGTATTTTTCTGTCAAATTTATTATTTTAGTTAATCTGTCGACTTTTAGCAATTTTTAGAAATTATGTTAAAAATACTTTCATGTTTTTTATAAGATTTAATCTTAACTAATAAATTACTAGTCTCGTAAACTGTAAATAAAAACAAAAATGATAAAGGTTTGTATTTTACTGTAATAAATTTTACAGCTAAAAAAATGATTATTACTATTATTTTGATCCGGATTTCACTTGTCACGTAATTGTTTTTCCCTCTGCCTTCTTCTCCTCTTTCTTATCTGAGGAAGCTTCTTTTTTAATTAGAGAAAAAGAAGAGAAGAGACAAAAATGAAAAAAAAAGGAAATGAATGACATTTTAATTTTTTATATCATGTTTTCGAGTTAGAAAAAAAAAGATATATAGTGATTTTACAATTATACCTTTTGTTATATATAAAAGTTATGTTTTGTATTAGGTCGTAATTGTATTTATTTAAAGCTTCCTTATATAACTTTCTTCCAAATTATCCCATTTTTGGGAAGAAGTTTTTGGAAATAAGTTAAGGAAAATTTCTTCTCCTTTTCTTTTCTCTTCTTTCCTGAAAAAACTCTGGAACATAAATTTATTTTGTTTTCATCCAACTTCTTTTCTCTTTTTTCGAAAATAAAACTCTGGAACGCAGTGTTTAGATTGCTTTTGATTTATAGATGGGATTGAATCGGATTTGGATTCAAATAGCTTTTTGTTAGGTCCGTTTTGTAATTTGATGGTTAGGTCTCTTGTTGAGGGTTTGTCCCATGAAATGTTTATCTAGTTTGGTAACACATTATGCCTTTAAAAAACACTCGAATTTTGATTTAGAAATGGTATAAAAGAAATTATAAAAAATATCCAATAAAATATAAATATATATATTATAATTTTAAGTTTATATTATTTTTTTTGTAAAATAAATCTAGGAATAAGAGAGATTTGTAAGAGAATAGTGGTGTAGGATTTTTTTTATATATGGGTCCGTTTGGTTTGCAGTTTGGAATCATGATCGGTAACGATTTAGATATAGGGTGGAATGGGAATCGGTATGAGTTCGACGTATAGACACGTTTGGTTTGATGATTAGCTTTTCGCATCACAGTGTCACTATGAAAAATGGATAGATGATATAAATTAAGACGAAAGATCAAGTTTTTAATCATATTACAAAGATTCTACGTTAGAACAAGCTGGTATAATCAAATTGCAGAAAATTCTTATAAATTCATCACGTTAATGGTTTGTTGTAAATCAACCGAGATATTTATTTTCAAAATTTATTCCAGAGTAAAATGCATAAATGCTCCCTGTGGTTTGTCAAATTTGCAGATTGACTCCCTAACTTCGAGAAAGTGCAGGCGGCCTCCCGGAGGACGAAGGTAAGTAGTAAAGAACCTCCCTGGACCTAACCATCGTTAAAATTTCTCGGTAACTTTGTTTTGTTCAAGGGTACTTACGTCTTTTTCTTGTATTTTTAGGAGTCTAGTTTATGTTTATTGCACATTTACTCCCTGGCTAACACTCAAATACTCATTCCTCGCTAACACTTTGGCAAACCACACACATAGGATCAAAATCCCCTTCCCTAAAAACACATAAACCCTAATTACTTACTGATAAACAGCTTTTGTGGGAACCAATCAATTATTCGTACATCATGGACAAACACTAATCCAGGAAGAAGATTTCTTTGTTGGGCGTCTAATACTTGTCCATTTTTTGTGGGTTGATCCCTCAATGTGTGCTCGAGCTGTAGCGATTATTCCAGGTTTGTTAAGATCAAGAAATGCAATTGAAGAATCACTGAATGCAATGGAGGCTGTAAATCGAAGGTTGAAGATTTGTTTGATTTGTAGTTGGATTTTTTTTGTTCTACTACTTGATGTAAGTGTCAATGGTTGACTAATCTTATGGTGTATTGAACTAATTGACCAGACAATGTAATGGTCAATAATTTTCCTGGATTAATGAAGTTCAACATTGAAATTTATTATGAGTTTTATTATGTTCTTGTTCATATGATAAGCTAATGCATTCATTCATTTATTAAAAACCATTACATGATTGTCCCAAAACAGAAAAACATTAGCATACTTAACATGAACCTAAAAGGAATAAAATTATACAAATAGCAGTAAGAGCACAGAAAATCAACATAGCACATTAGATTTTGCCTTTTCCCTTGTCCTTTTCATCCTTTTTGATAGTCACAGGCCTCTTCCTAAGTTTTTCCTCAATGGAAGACCAAGTCCTTTGACTGGCAAGTCCAAGCACGACCCCAGTTATGGCTTCAAGGCTTTTGATGATTGGCTTTGAGGATGTAATTTTGCAAACGGGAATGTACTTACCAGCTTGACTGGATTTTCTAGAAGGTATGATTGGCTTTGATGATTGGCCTTGATTTGTAGTATCATCTAAGCTTTCACCACTAGATTCACTAGCAACATTAGAGGGCTCGTACCAGTAATCATCATCAAGATACTCAAAGTAATCTACATACCCATACCAAGCTACCAACTCATCTGAAACATTGCCTTCCTTAAATCTTTTTGTAACACATGTTGTGACAATAGGTCTAGGTCTCTGTGCTGATCCAAAAGGTGGAAGGTGTGCCATTGATACAAAAGTTGTTAAGAAAGAAAGTGATGAAATAATGGTCTTTCCAGTACTAATTATCTTGTGTGGTTAGTGGGGAAGTAAGTGTGAGAATTTACTCCATCTCTTCAACTACTTAGTCAAAAGTATAAATGGGTCAACCAAATTGTAAGAACAATGTGACACAATTTACAATGGGTCAAAATGAAAGAAATACCAATCAAATCATAAATTTGACCAAGACATAAAATATTAACCATACCCAAACGTTTGAATAAGCAAATAACAATTGTCTTACAACTGTTTTAAAAAAACAAGGAAATAACATAAGTCTAGAACATGAAACATTCAACAAATTGTCTTAAGCAAGAAATTAAACATGACTTTTAAAGTAAGTCTACAATCACTCTTCTTTGTTCTTTTGCTTCGGCTTCTAATCATAGCATCTTGTGAAGGTTGAGTGTTAGCCTGTGAAGCTTGAGTTTTTGAATGTGAAGCTTGTCTTGGTTGTGTGGGCTGTGTAGTGTTTGTTCCAGCAGTAGAGCTTGTACCAACAAAATCCTTCTTCCTTTGTCCTACATTGCTTGCACTCTCATTGCTTGTTCCGGCTGCAGGTTTTTTGTTCCTATCACAACTTCTTTTGTTGTGTCTCTCACTATTACACAAACCACATGTAATCCCTTTACCAGCCCTGGTTAGTTTATTACTTTCACCAACATAATCTCTCCTTTACTCTTCTTTATTTTTTTGATGGTCTCCCAATCTGTGGATGTATTTTTGGTGGCAAAAGAGTAGTTGGACAGTTAAATTTGGTCCATAAATCTCTGCCATTAATAGGGTTAACCTTGTATGAATAAACAGCTTTCCAAGTGGCCAATTTGTATGATTCATGGACCCAATCCTCAGGTATGTCTACATCATAACCATTGTCTAACATATCATGTATTGCAGCAACTGCATGCTTGCATGGTATGCCTGATATCTCCCACTTCCTGCATGAACATGTCTTTTGAGGCAAGTTAACAACATACTATTCTTGTAGGAAACGCTTAACCTGGTAAAGATCAGAACCATTCCAATCAACAATGCACTCACGTGCATCAGTCTTAATCTTATCAAACACCTTAGCAACAGCAGGAGCCAATGGCCCATCACTTTTCTCAATAACTTTTTGCACAATTACAATCCTTTTCATAAGATATTACCTCACATGTTCTAAGGCTGTAATTATAGGGTTGTCTCTAGCATCTAGCAATTGTCTATTGAAGACCTCACAAACATTGTTTATTAACATGTCACAATAGGCTCTACCTAGAATTTTTAGGAAATGCTATTAATTTGACAACATATTAAGTTAACATATGATTAAGGTTTAAATTTTATAGGATATGACACTTACTAGAGAAATATGCTCTACTCCAATGCTCAGCTGGTATCTTTTTAAGCCATTGATATGCTTTTAGGTTAAAATCTTTCAACTCTTTCATATTCTGTTCAAACAAAACAGTAGTTGTTGCTGATGCACACTTCCACAACATTTCCGTGTACTCAGCCCCTTTCCATGTCTAGTTCATGTTTTCATATATATGCCTAACACAGTACATATGCTCTACACTAGGAAACAACTTTTCAAGTGCAGGTAACAAACCCTACAAGAATCATCAGATATGTTATAAATACAACAAACTCACAAATAATCAAAACAATTACAATTCATTTTAAAAGATGTACCTATTGTGTATCTGTGATGAAGGTAAAATTAGAGTTGGTGTAGAGATCAAAGTCATCAGCTAGACACTTTAAGAACCATGTCCATGAATGTTGATTCTTTGATTCAACTATGCCATAAGCAACAGGGTAGATGCCATTATTTGCATCCACACCCACTGCAGTCAACATTTGATCTGGATAATGGTCTCTCATGAAGGCACCATCTAAACCAAGTAATTCCATTCCACCTTCCTCAAATCCCATTTTCAGAGCCCCTAAACACATATAGATTCTCATAAACATCCTAGTTGAACTTTCATGATTTTCTTCACCATAAACATCAATCTTACAAGTTATATCCGGATTACACCTCTTTAACTCTATTACATAGTCTCTCAATAGAGAATATTGAACCTTAACATCACCTCTCAAATACACTTCTGCTTTTGCCTTAGCCCTAAAGGCTTTATCCTTTGAAATAGCCACATGAAACCTTTTTGGCATTTTTTCTTGAACAACTTTAATAGGGATGTTTGGATTCATAGTTAGTAGATCTATGATGTGTTTTGAAAGAAAAGTTGATGTACAATATTTTATCGTTCTAGATTGCAAGCAATGGTGATCATCCTTGAATGTTTTTATCACCCACTTTTCTTTTTTTACTTTTGATAAATACAACAACCAGGGACATCATATTTTGTCCTTTTCTGAAATCTCATTTAACTTATTAGAACTTATAGCATTGTCCTCATCTGGCCCTTGTATTTTCTCAATTTTCTGATTTTTGCTAGGAACAAAACCATTACAAACCACCCTAATTCTTATTGGATCATTCCTCCTAAAATGAAAGTTTCTCCTACTCTCAACAGCATGGCTTCTCATCAACTCTTTAGCAACATCTCTGTTAGCAAACTATCTACCTACATAGAACTTGGCTGATGGACTGCAATTTTTTTTTACATTCTAAGCCCTAGTCGTCTAGCATTTTCTAGGACATCCTCTATGTCACTTTCCAGTGAATCAAAATCAAGAACCTCCAAGTTATCTTCATTCACAGTAACATTAGGTGCCATAGGATCATTGCCATTTTTCAATGCTTGAATCACCTACTTCAAAATGGAACTCATTCATGTTAACTTCTACGTCCTCAACTACATGATCATCATCTACAAAGTCATTTTTAGGCTTATTTTCCATTTCAGACCCACTATCACTTTCATCTTCATACTCATTAATTCAACATACACATACATAACCTTGTGCATATCAACGTAACTTAAAAATTTTTGGTAATCACTTTCACTAACCAAAGGTTTTACACCAACATCTAAAGTCTTAAGTGGTATCTTATAGTAGTAAAACACTTGTTGGTCCATCTCAAAATCTTAGCTATTCACAACGGTATTCAAAATAGCATCAAAAAACTCATCCTTATTCACCATATCAACAAAATAAATCTCACCTTCAATGTATTCCATTTTTGGACCATCACTAAACCTTCCATAGTAGTGACATTTAATGCTAAACAATTGTTCATACACATCTGTTTACATAGAAAATAACGAGTGTGATTATTTTATACAAAATAATTAGGTCGAAATAAACAATGAGGTTATTAATCAAGAAGTTAAACAATGAATTAAACAACTTACCATAAAGAGAAATGTCAAAATATTCACCTTCGGGTCTGATGAAAAAGTCTGGAACAGGATCATCCATTGTTAACAAACTTTGGGGAGGCAAATGAGAGCAGATGTAGAATATGAAACGGTTGGTGCAAGTTTGGGTATAAAAGATCGGGTTATAACCAGGAGAATCGGGTAACACCAAGGACCCAAGCCGGGTATATTATATTTAATACGAGAAATGAAAAATTTACCCCCACATAAATATTGCCTTTTAACGATGGTTAGGTCCAGGGAGATTCTTTACTAATTACCTTCGTCCTCCGGGAGACCGTCTGCACTTTCTAGAAATTGGAGAGTCAATCTATAAACTTGACAAACCGCATGGAGCATTTATTCATTTTACTCTTTATTCAACCATCGTTGGTTCTTCATGCATTCACTTTTTAGTTCATCATTTATGATCAAAGTTAAATGCCAAAAACAAGTAGTCAAAACATAGATTTTGTATTTATTGAAGACAACAAGGCAACAATGGCAGTAGGTTGTTGTAGAAGCCTTACGGCCGTGAGAAATAGAGGCAAAAGTTTTGCCTCTCTTTGGTGCGGTTTTTGACTAAAACCGATCCGCAACCGTATTTGGAGTTTTTATAAAAATGGAAACTGCACCGAACCAAAAACCGCGGTTTCAGTTTTGCGGTTTTTTTGCGGTTTCTACGGTTTTGCGGTTTTTAACCGCACCGAACCATTACTTGTGACTTATATAATAATTGTGGCTTTTTGCGGTTTTTTGTTTAAAATGTTGATTTTTTCGGTTATAACAATGCGTAAATTGAATCTAACAAACACTTTACTAATAACTTATATGAATATCAATGATAATATGCACTAAAAGTCTTATAACTCGCATAAAATAGTCGATGTGACATTTTTTAGTATAAATAATTATTGTGTGGTGCGGTTCGGTTTTGCGGTTCGGTTTTACGAGTGAAAACCGCAACCGAACCGCATTTGCGGTTTTTTATTTTTCTTAAGACCAAACCGTCGGTTTTTGTCGTGGTGCGGTTTCTGCGGTTTCTGCGGTTCCGGTTTTTTGCGGTTTTACGGTTCGCGGTTCGGTTTCTGCTCACCCCTAGGCAAAACAACACAAATATTGATGAAAATTAATGATGGTTGGAGTCAAGTCACAAACCCTACTATTTTTATAAAAGAAAAGAAAGTAAAAAATACATGAAAACCATGCAACCTTGAGTGGTATGGTGTATAGAATATTTTAAAATTTTATATTCATATTTAATACATGAGCCTACTAACCAAATCACATGAATCGAATATAAACCAATTTCTTTATTCCCATTTAGCTATACCAAACGGGGCCTAAATTAACATGGAATGAGATTTTGGATTAAATCATTGGAAAATTATTAAAAGGTTTAAAAATGAAAACATTTTGCTTATGTAGCTTTAAAATCTTGTCTTTCTCCTATTAGTCTAAGGCAACCGATTAAATGTGACAATTAGTTGTAGAATTCACCAAATGTCAAAATAAGTACGAAAAAGTGAGACAACAGTGTCAGAGAAACAGAGAAAAATAAGGCATGGGGGACAAATCGCTACGTGTCGTATTCTGCCATGAATTACCCAGCTTGGTCTCATTACCTCGAACCCATATGAGAAAAACATCTTTTTTGAGTTACAGCTCGAAAATCACGTGGGGTAACGGTCCCTTTTGATAATTACCTTTTAAATAATTACCGTTGATTCAAAATGAGCTAACCAAACTACATTTTTACAAAGTTATTCGAGTCCGATAGTTAAAACCATTTAACCAAACGCACCCTTAATCTTTTCTTTCATAATATAATACTTTAATTTGACATTTAATTGTTTCGATTAGTGACTCAGTTACATCTATCTAAGATACAATTATCTTTTTTTCAAAAGTTTATCGTGATTACTTTAAATTGTTTCACCTAATAAAACAGAATTTGAAACCTTAACACATATTTAAACTGATAACTACAAATCCTCTTAAACTAAACCACTCTTGAGTGATTATATAATTCTTTTAATTTAAGATTTAATAGCTTCAATTTTACAATAGAATTTTTTAATTCTTCTCAAAATTTCTTTCAAATTAAGTTCAGTAAAACCAAACTCACCAATTTCTCATCTTTTGTAGTTTCTTTAAGATTTTATTAAAAATTCAAACAAATAACGCGTCTACAAGTTGTTTGATGACACGACTTAATGTTTTTTTCTCTCTTTAATTGACGCCTTATAAAGTGTATTATTAAACTAAAATACTTATTTGTTCGCGTATCTAGCCGCTCGACCATATTCATATAGACCATCTTCTAAAAGCAAGAGTGGCCTTGTGGACCTGACAGTACGGCCCACCTGCCAAGAGCACGGGTCTAGAGGGAATCCTCAAAAGTAGTGCCACAACATTGAGAAGGAACGGCGCATCTTACTATCCAAGGTACTCTCGCATGTCACCCGGATTGAAGGTTGACTCACCTGCATACCTCAAAAGCAGGAAAGATTCCATTGGGAACAATCGACACACCTTATTATCCAAGGACCTCACATTAGCTGTTGGACCAAAGACTGGCCTGTCATGTCACAGGCTCGAGGAGAACAATCTCCAAGGAGGTACAGTAAGCTACATTATTCTCAACACTATAAATATCCCCTTGTATTCAATGTAGGTGAGACATTCTCATACACACATTTATTACACGCACTTATTACATACTTTGGCCATCCGTCTCTCGAATAGATTCTTACTCTCACACCGGAGTTGGTCTCGGGCCTCCCACTCGAGGTGAGCTAACGTGTGCTACTCTTTTATAGGCTTGTGGATAAGATAGCCTAGACGGCCCAGAGGCGTATTCAGCCCATTTAGTGGCCCAACGGACTTTTGCATCTACAAACTGGTGCCATTCGTGGGACCCTAAATTCGATCTACCAAGTAGGGTTCCGCACCAAATTCACCTGAAAACAAAACTCATGATAACACCGATAAAAACCTCACTAATGAACATATCATTGAAGGACACCTTTCGGCTTTGAAGGAGCTGTTGAAGGAGAAAAGTAACCGGGAATACATCAAACCAAGGCTAATTAGTTTTGATGAGAAAGGAGAAACCTCGAGAGATCGTGAGAAGGGGAAGGAGGACCAAGGCACAGGGGCAAAGAAATACAAAGGAAAGAATGTGGCAGATGACAATTTGGGAAAACCGTTCAATTCGTTGGCTAAATGCCCCCTTAGTAGAAGGATCATTGAATACTCTTCCCCTAATAATAGGATGCCAGCCAACGTGAGGATATACGTAGGAAAGGGAGATCCGGCCGACCACATCAACCATTTCAAAGGGATGGGAAACCAAGGAGAATGGCACATGCCCGTATGGTGCCGAGTTCCAGCAAACGCTAGACGACAAAGCCAGGGCGTGGTTCGATGAACAGCCACCGGGAAGTATTGATGATTGGGACGATTTAGAGGCCAAATTCCTCACACGATTTGGAATGTTGAAGGTATGCGCAAAAGATCCTACAGAAATCACGAAGATCGTCCGGATGGCCAACGAAAGCCTCCATGTGGTTAAGGAGAGATGGGTAAGTGAATCTAACTCCATCCCTAATGTACCAGACCTTATGAGGATCTCTTCATTTATGTGTTCACACAAATGTCCTGGGTTGGCCAAACGGTTTGTCGATAACATACCGAAGACGGTGGATGAAATGTTGAAGCAGGTGGATGATTTTGTTCGCCCGGAAGCAACGTTTAGGGACGCCGAACTACCTAAAGGGGAGTTTGTTCGAAGGGACACGTCCCCAACGGGAGGCCAAATATATGATCGATCCCAGAGGGGAGGTTTTGGAGGAAGAAGGGGCGGAGGCCGAAGCGCCTATCAAAACAAAACCCCTTATGCTCAGCCTTACACTTTGCCTTACCGACCCCCTCAACGTCCACAAGAAGTGAACAAGATATTCACCCTAGAAAACTTGTCTAGCACACCCAAAGAAATCTAGGCAGCAGAACACCAGCTGAACCTCCTGGCCCAACCTCCATTGGTAGGGACGCCAAGGAAGGAAAACATGGACAGATATTGTGAGTACCATGGGGCAAAGGGACACCACACAAATGATTGCTTCCAGTTAAAGAGACAATTGGAAGCTGCTTTGGAATCTGGGAAACTCAACCACCTGATTAAGGATGTGAAGCAGAAAGGGAAGGGCGCCAGAAAGGCCACCCACATAAGGCCAATGTGATCAATATGGTATCTGGGTGTAGCAACAACCGGAAGAGGAAATAAAGATGGCTGAATGAGGACTGGATGAACGTCCCTATAACATTCCCAACATGCCCAGATGAGGATTTGTCAAAGGAAGCAATTGTGGTAGAGGTCGAAGTCGAGGGATACCTTGTAAGAAGGGTGCATGCGGATGGTGGAGCGTCCGTAGAAATAATGTACGATCGCTGTTTCAACAGCCTCCACCTAAGTATACAGGCCATGATGACCAAGACGTACAGTACGGTGTCCGGATTCTAGGGGAAAGTGTAAAGACGTTGGGAAAGATAGAGTTGGAGGTATGCTTTGGAGATGGAGGGATATTCCGAAGGGACATGATGAGGTTCACCGTCATACCCGCCCCTTCTCCATACAGCATCATCTTGGGAAGGCCAGGAATAAGGAAGCTTCGAGCCATCCCCTCTACCATCCATGCTATGATGAAATTTCCAACATCCTAAGGTATTGCAACTTTTGTCACCTCTTCATCAATTATTAATGAATGCAGGGAATTGGGAAAAAGAAAGATGGCAAAAGAAGAGCCAGAAAAGGAGGACGGCCAAGCGGTCAACTTAACAAAGGAGGTTATGATCAACCCGCCCTTCCCTGACCAACTTGTTACCATTGGGGGAAACCTATCAAAGGAAGGCTCGGAGCAGCTAAAGCAGTTGTTGAATAATAACCTGGATGTTTTTGCATGGGAGCCGCAATACATGACCGGAATGCCAAGGAGGATAGCACAACATAAAATTAATGTAAATCCCTCAGTGACACCAGTGAGCCAAAAACAAAGGGTATCTGCTGAGAAGAGTGAGGCCGTGGCCAAGGAAGTAGAAGAATAGATGAAAGCAGGGATAGTAAGGCCAGTCAGATATCCCACGTGGATATCCAACTCGGTCTTGGTCAAGATGGTTGATGGAGCATGGAGGATGTGCATAGACTTTAAGAACTTTAATGCTTCTTGTCCAAAGGATTATTATCCTTTGCCAGAAATCGATGCCAAGATAGATGTCGTCATTGGATACAAATATAAGAGCTTTCTGGATGCCTACAAGGGCTACCACCAAGTTTAAATGTCACAAGAAGACGAAGAGAAAACTGCCTTCTATATCGACCAAGGAATATTGTTACACCAAAATGCCCTTCGGTCTAAAAAATGTAGGGCTCACATATCAAAGGTTGGTGGACACGGCCTTCGAGTCACATATTGGTCGAAATTTGGAGGCCTATGTGGATGACATGGTCATAAAAAAGCAAGACAGAAAAGGAAATGTTGACCGATATAGCTGAAACGTTCGATAACCTACGAAAGATAAACATGAAACTTAACCCTAAGGAATGCTCATTTGGTGTGGAGGAGGGTAAGTTTCTAAGTTATATGGTGACGTCGGAAGGAATAAGATCCAACCCGGCCAAGATTAAGGATATCACGGATATGCAGTCACCCAAGACACGGAATGACATGCAAACCTTAGCTGGGAAGTTGGCCGCACTAAACCGATTTCTCTCAAAATCGGCCCAAAGGTCGCTACCTTTCTTTGATACATTGAGAAACATTACCAAGGCCAATAAGGAGGAGTATAGGTGGACAAAGGAAGCTGAGGACGCTTTCTAGCAGATGAAAAAGATGGTGTTGGAATTACCATCACTTACCACCCCACGGCCCAAGGAAACACTTTCAATATACCTAGAAGCCGCAAAGGGAGCAATCAGTGCAGTATTATTGGCTGAGAGGAATAAAATCCAAAGGCCAGTCCGCTATGTCAACAGAACACTACACGAAGCGGAGAGAAACTATGCGTCGCTAGAAAAGCTGGCCCTGGCCCTTCTAAGCACGTCAAGGAGGTTGAGGCGATACTTCGAAGGTCACCCAATCAAGATCATCACATACCAACCCGTGAGGCAAATACTGAATAAGGTCGAAGCATCAGGCAAGCTTGCAAAGTATGCCATAGAATTGGGGACATATTACATCACCTACGAACCAAGGAGTGCAATCAAAGGGCAAGTCTTGGTAGACTTCCTAAACGAAGTTCCAGTAGGAACGGACACTTCAAAAGACCTTGAAATGCATGTCTCCAAAGAAGAAAAAATTGATAAGAAAGAAGAATGGGTACTGTACACCGACGGAGCATCAAACCCAAATGGCTCTGGCGCGAGGCTAGTTTTAATCAGTCCCAACGGCATAGAGTACACATATGCCCTAAGATTGAATTTTAGCAGCACGAACAATGAGTCGGAATATGAGGCCCTGCTAGCTGGTTTGAGGATCGCTGAAGAAATGAAGGTGGGACACTTGGCAGTGAAAGTGGACTCGAAACCCGTAGCTAGCCAAATAAATGGAGACTTTGTGGCAACAAATGAAAGCATGATCAAATACCTAAGCAAGGCCAAAGAGCACGTGACAAGATTTAAAAGCTTCAAGATCATGAATATCCCGAGGAGGCAAAATCAAAAGGCCGACGTGTTGAGCAAATTGGCATCAGTGGCATTCAACCACTTGACAAAGGAGGTACTGGTGGAGGTGTTGAACAGACCCTCCACAGACCGGGAGGAAGTGAATGCCATTGTTGAGGAAGAGGGGGATAACTGGATAACCCCCATAATAAGATGCTTGGAACAAGGAATATGGCCCGAGGACCGCAACGAGGCACGTGCCCTCCGAATGAAGATCAACCAATATGTAATGGAAGTAGGGGTGTTATTCAAAAAATATTATTTAATGCCAATGATACTGATTGTGGTAAATTACACCTCTTGTTTAGGAAAACAAAAGAGCGTAAATGAGCGGTAAGTATTAAGTGATGATTTAGGAAAATCAACCACTAATGACCCAATGAAGTTCCAAGTTCGTTTCCCAAGGAGGTATATGTGTGTGACTAAAATGTAGCAAGATTTGAGATTAATATTGGTTAGAAGGGGATGAGAAAAGAGGATGACGAAGACGTGAAATTAATTACTACTACGACTACACGTAAAACCGTAAAATAAGCAAAAATAAAAATTAATTCTAAAAATTACCAAAAATTCACCAAAAATCAAAATAAATAAACTAAGAGTTTACCAATGATCAAAACTTTTTCAAACCTTTTAATTAATTAAATATTCAATTTTTAAATGCTAATTAAAGCCCTAAAAATCAAATTAATTATCAAAAAGCCCAAATAAAGATTTTTCAATTGGTAAACCTCGAAAATGACCTAAAAAGATTAAAAACTATTTTTATAGATTTTTAAACTAAGAAAAACTATTTAAAATGATTTAAAAACTATTAGAACTTAAAATAATTATAAAAATTAATCTAGAGATGATAAAATTAATCTCAAAGTTGCAAAAATCCTATTTTAATGTATTTAAGCTAAGAAAAATATAAAAAGTGCAAAAATGTGAAACTTGAAAAATAATAGAAAAATAATATTAAAATAATATTAAAAATCCAAAAATTATAAAAAATTCTAAAAACTTGCAAACTAGTTTATTTTGACCTAATTAAACAAAAAATGAAAGTGAAAAGACCAGAATACCCCTATTGGGCCCTCAAATGGGCCAAAACCAAAATCAGTCAACACAAATGGGCTTTTTAGCCCAAAAAGTCAAACTTGGCCCAATTAACTGGGAAAAGCCCAATCTGACTCAAAATTTAATTCTAAACACAAAACTCTAAAGGCCCAAAAGCTGAAAGTGAGCTTATCACAACTTATTAAGCAAACAGCTTATCCTTATTGAGCTTTTTAGCCCATTAAGCAATAACCTAATGCCATAAGCTCTAATTTGACACACAACCTTCTTCTGGGATGCTAAAGAGATCTGTAAAAAGAAATTTTGAAAAAGCACACTCAATAAGCCAGAAATAAGCAAAGTACAAATCTATAAAATGACAAAATAGTCGGGTTTGAGATTTAGGGCACCTTAGGACTTGATTCAACTTGCAAAATGTCACAAATGACTTCAATAAGCCAAAACAATCAACAAAATACCAATAAGCAACACCAATAAGCCAGAATAAGCCAATAAGTACTTATGAAAAAGTCAATTAAGTTGGTTTTCTAGTCAAACCCTAAAGTCAACACACCAAATGCTCCAGTATGAACAAATGGGTAAAATAATGAGCACCTATTACAAAATCCAAGTTGTTGCTGGTTAAAATAACCTATTATAGCTTATTGATAAGCTGAAACCCAAAATACACTAGCAGTGGCTAGCAGCAGGGGAAAGGAGTTCCCACTGCTTTGACTATTTGACCAAGCTTTTTAGAGAGATTTAGTATGTTATATTGGAAGACAAGGGCACCCAAGTGATCAGTTAATCACTAGGAGTCACAATCAAGCACAAAAACACACTTTGGTTCACTCAATAAGCACAGAAAAATCAAACAATGCTTAGATCTAGCACAGACATGGAAAATAAGCTGTTATGAACAAATAAGCAGATATAGCATGAATAAGCCAGCCAAATTCAACAGGATGCATACACAAGCTATATAAACTATGATTAAGCATAAACAAACTTAAATCAGCCACTAGATCAAAGTATGGAACAAGATCAAAGCAAATTTCACCTTCTGATATGAACTACAAGTACTCATACACACTTTGCTGATCTAATTGACCACAGATCCAATTTCAAGCACTCAAATCTCTTTCCCTGGTGTTATTAACTAGGTTTAATCTATTGTTAGCCCTAGTATATGATTAGATCTAGGTGTCCCTTAAACCACAACCAATTTTATCAAATAGACAAGATTTTATAGCACTTTATAGGATCTAGGTGTTTCAAACCACAAAACTTGCAGACAAGTGATACTTAGCACCTATGAGATATCTTCCAACACAAAGCATCCACTCAAAATCACACAAATCCAAATCAAGCTGTTATCCCAAAGAACCCTTAATCTACCATTTTTCAAAGCAACTTGTGATTATCACTAATAACCTACTGATTTTATGAATCAAAAACACTTCCTAGGTAACAACTAACAGAATCAAACACTCAAATCACCACTTCAAACACAAGAACTCAAAATCAAAGCACCAAATCCAAAACAGGCAGTAACATGAAATATTTAGGGGAAACTTAAACAAGAGATTATACTCGCCCTCCACAACATCCTAGGAGGGCCAGCTATGCTCCTTGGACCCTGTTCAACAACTAGAACAAGACTAAGGTTCTTCAAGAAGGAAGATCAAATCCTGCTGATGTTCAAAGTAGAACAAGGATTTGATTATGAAATTTCTTCAACACAAATAAGCAAACAACTCAACCAAGAGCTTACAACTCTTCTTAGGCTTGGTGTCAACAAGCTTGAAGGAGCTTAAGGCTTTTGGCTAAGGGTTAGTACAAGTATATAACCAAAACTAAAACTAGGATTTCAAGGATTTTGAACCTTGAAAACCTTCAAACAAAGACGTGCTTTAACCACAAGATTAAGGTAGGTCTTAATGATCAAATAGAACTCAGATTAAGGCTATTCTAACACCAACTTTTAATAAACACAAAAGAGAATTCAAAGATTTTATGAAATTCAAATTTTATTAACTTAAAAAGTAATTACAAAGATTGATAGCCAAAATCTGGAACAAAGGGACTCTCACAGGTTGAGGTATCCTTTTATTGGCAAATGGATACAAAGCACTATTCATAAACCCTAGAACTGAATTCCCAAAAGTGCCCTTGAGGTCTTCTAGATGATTCTTTGATGTGAGCTGTCTAAAATGATCATAGACGTTTATCTTAGCTTTGGGGTTAAGCTAGGAGTCTTGGCAGTTGATCCTGACACGTGGCAAGCCTTGGAGAGAAAGTTGTCATGTGATGGGTGAAACGGTTTTGGGTGTGGGACCCTTTGGTGAGTGGAGAAGAGAGTTTTAAGATTGGGATGAGTTTCTGCTTGTGTGAATCACATGGGGGAACAACTAATTGCAATTTACCCTTTGTTGGTAAAAAGTAAATTATGGGTTCTTACTTGCTACAGTAACATGTTTTGATCCGCTTGTTTAGGAAGGGATTTGTTTGGCGCGTGTTTAGGAGTTTAAACTTCTAAATATGCAGCTTTGGTCCTTCTTCTTTGGCAAAAGGTGTATATCAAGTATTTCAGCCCACAAAACTTGTTTCCTTTGTTAATAAACTTTCCATCTTCACACTTTTGGCACAAAACTTTTCCAAAAAGGTTTAAAGGGTTCTTTTTGCCATGTTTTCATAATTGAAGGACTGATTTTGGACATTCTTGATCTTCAAAGGTCTTAAATGTATCTTTGACTTCATGAGGGACCATAATTGACAAATTAGATTTTATGAGGGACTAATCTTGCCATTTCTTCAAAGTTGAGGGACCTTTTTGCAATTTTGACAAATTTAAGGGACCAAACTTGTAATTATGATTTCAAAAGGGTTTTAAGTGTCATTTCTT
Organism: Glebionis coronaria; assembly: GCA_025667525.1. Taxonomy (NCBI): domain Eukaryota; kingdom Viridiplantae; phylum Streptophyta; class Magnoliopsida; order Asterales; family Asteraceae; genus Glebionis; species Glebionis coronaria. The sequence continues at coordinate 496,302 of JANFOE010001638.1, forward strand.
CATTGTTTGAGGATTAATCTTGCATATCTTCAAGTCTTCAAGGGTAAAAGTTGGATAATTCATGAACTAGGGCCCGGTTCTTTGTACGACTTCGTTTCTCGTGTCCGTTTTTCCTTGTTTCTTGTGATCTTTTGTCTTTTACACGATATCCATACCTAAAATACACAAGTAAACAAACACAAGAATATATGGTATTTTATGACTTTTTTATGCATTGAAAGCCCGAAAAGAACGATGAGATCATGTATAAATGCCATCTCATCACTCCCCCATACTAAGCCATTGCCGTGCCCTCACGCAATGCTAGAATAAAGTATCTAAGTATCACAAAATCTCAATTTTATTAACCTTTATTGGAAAGTAAAAGACTTGCAACAATACTACGAAGATGTGTAAAGACATAATGTATGATTTTCATCATAAATGTGACTTTTAGGGTCAAAGAATAGAAACAAGTTAATGTCCCTTAGAGTAAACTTCGTCATCCTTGATTGTCATACATTCCATGCTAAGTACAAAAACGAGATCATTGTTGGTACAAGTCACAATGCTAACACTACTCATACGTCCAAATTGTGTAATACTTTTTCTCCCCGCAATCCTAGTTATTATAAAAGGAAATGGGTTACTAGCAATTTTTAACTATTTGTCATGGATCACAAGTGATTCATATTGACTTATTTGAGTAGTTATTAATCCGAAAGCAAAGTAGCACGGTTTAATCGATAGTTAGCCGAAGGACAAAATCTTTTAAAACGGCTTCTCGTGTATCTCCTTAAGTTCATATCTTGGCATAACTCGTTTCACGATTTGAGACCTTTCTCGGACTGATATTTGGCATGTACTTCATACTTCAAATCTTGGGAAGACGTTGTTGAAATTATGGTCTTCTCTTATATATTTGGAATTTCTTCACTTGACGTTTTTGAGAGATTCTTCATATTTGGACCACGACTTCATCATTTTTCTTCAATCTTCATTTTGGACTTTGATATACAACGATCCGCCTCCTTTTCGGACTTGGATATATTTATCCTCATACCTTGTAAGGGTCTTTTTGGATGGACTTTCTCCATGATCTTTAGGGGAGTAATTGCTTTTAGTCGTTTGTCTCGATCCTTCATATTGATTTAGGAATAATGATACTTCACATCATCTTGGATCTTTAGCTACAAAATAGGGCTCCTCATGCCTTGTTAGGGCCTTTTTGGATAATCACCAATCTTCGCGTCCCGCTTCAATAAGTTATGCCTTGGCTATGAACTCTATTCAACCCCGAGCAACTTTTAAACAATCTTGCGCTAGAGGCTAAGTAACCTTTCAAATCGTACGACCTTACTTATTGCAATTATTTTTATTCCTAATGCATTGATCTTATGGGAAGAAAAAGCCACAATTAAAAACCTATGAGTTTTTGAAAGAACATATTCATGTTCTACGTTTAGCATGATCACTTGTCTAACTCTATCATCTCTAGTTCTTCACTATATAAAGACCTCTAATTAAAGAGACTCGTGAATACTTAGCCATGCAAGTCAAAATTAAGCCAATTTTGGATTAGCTTTCATTAAGACTATATTAAATCAAAGTTTTGGGTTTTCAAGCCACCTATAGGATCTTGCACTTTCTTGGACTTATTCAAGTTTAGAGAATGCATTTTATAGTTCCCTTGATAAGTGACTTTCTAGGATCAATTATAGGAACTTGCGAAAAGTTCTTGTTCTTAACCCGAATGAGCTAAGACTTTCGCGTTTTAAAGTTCCCTATATAAAAGTCTAGCAAAACTTCAATTGAGCGGGTTAAGGAATGTAAATGGCTCCAAATGCCCATCAAGTCAAAAATTAGCTCTTATTCTACCCATCAGAAAATATACATTCGTGTCTTAAAAACACTTATGAAAACTAAGAAAGATTTTAAAATTTGGCCATTTTTAGCCTTATTAGCAACAAAACAAAACCTTAAGAAAAAATTTAAAATTTGGCCATTTTTAGCCTTATTAGCAACAAAACAAAACCTTGAAAGTTGGAAAACGTGAGGGCGTAGCAAAGCAAGTATCTATTCACATCGGGTTTGAGATTTAGGGCACCTCAAGACTTGATTCAACTTGCAAAATGTCACAAATGACTTCAATAAGCCAAAACAATCAACAAAATTCCAATAAGCAACACCAATAAGCCAGAATAAGCTAATAAGCACATATGAAAAAGTCAATTAAGTTGGTTTTCTAGTCAAACCCTAAAGTCAACACACCAAATGCTCCAGTATGAACAAATGGGTAAAATAAAGAGCACCTATTACAAAATCCAAGTTGTTGCTGGTTAAAATAAGCTATTATAGCTTATTGATAAGCTGAAACCCAAAATACACTAGCAGTGGCTAGTAGCAGGGGAAAGGAGTTCCCACTGCTTTGACTATTTTACCAAGCTTTTTAGAGAGATTTAGTATGTTATATTGGAAGACAAGGGCACCCAAGTGATCAGTTAATCACAAGGAGTCACAATCAAGCACAAAAACACACTTTTGTTCACTCAATAAGCACAGAAAAATCAAACAATGTTCAGATCTAGCACAGACATGGAAAATAAGCTGTTATGAACAAATAAGCAGATATAGCATGAATAAGCCAGCCAAATTCAACAAGATGCATACACAAACTATATAAACTATGATTAAGCATAAATAAACTTAAATCAGCCACTAGATCAAAGTATGGAACAAGATCAAAGCAAATTTCACCTTCTGATATGAACTACAAGTACTCATACACACTTTGCTGATCTAATTGACCACATATCCAATTTCAAGCACTTAAATCTCTTTCCCTGGTGTTATTAACTAGGTTTAATCACTTGTTAGCCCTAGTCTATGATTAGATCTAGGTGTCTCTTAAACCACAGCCAGTTTTATCAAGTAGACAAGCTTTTATAGCACTTTCTAGGATCTAGGTGTTTCAAACCACAAAACTTGAAGACAAGTGATACTTAGCACCTATGAGATATGTTCCAACACAAAGCAACACAAAGCATCCACTCAAAATCACACAAATCCAAATCAAGCTGTTATCCCAAACAACCCTTAATCTACCATTTTTCAAAGCAACTTGTGAATCACTAATAACCTACTGATTTTATGAATCAAAAACAATTCCTAGGTAACAACTAACAGAATCAAACACTCAAATCACCACTTCAAACACAAGAACTCAAAATCAAAGCACCAAATCCAAAACAGGCAGTAACATGAAATATTTAGGGGAAACTTAAACAAGAGATTATACCTGCCCTCCACAACATCCTAGGAGGGCCAGCTATGCTCCTTGGACCCTGTTCAACAACTAGAACAAGACCAAGGTTCTTCAAGAAGGAAGATCAAATCCTGCTGATGTTCAAAGTAGAACAAGGATTTGATTATGAAATTTCTTCAACACAAATAAGCAAACAACTCAACCAAGAGCTTACAACTCTTCTCAGGCTTGGTGTCAACAAGCTTGAAGGAGATTAAGGCTTTTGGCTAAGGGTTAGTACAAGTATATAACCAAAACAAAAACTAGGATTTCAAGGATTTTGAACCTTGAAAACCTTTAAACAAAGACGTGCCTTAACCACAAGATTAAGGTAGGTCTTAATGATCAAATGGAACTCAGATTAAGGCTATTCTAACACCAACTTTTAATAAACACAAAAGAGAATTCAAAGATTTTATGAAATTCAAATTTTATTAACTTAAAAAGGAATTACAAAGATTGATAGCCAAAATCTGGAACAAAGGGACTCTCACAGGTTGAGGTCTCCTTTTATAGGAAAATGGATACAAAGCACTATTCATAAACCCTAGAACTAAATTCCCAAAAGTGCCCTTGAGGTCTTCTAGACGATTCTTTGATGTGAGATGTCCAAAATGATCATAGACGTTTATCTTAGCTTTGGGGTTAAGCTAGGAGTCTTGGCCGTTGATCCTGACACGTGGCAAGCCTTGGAGAGAAAGTTGTCATGTGATGGGTGAAACGGTTTTGGGTGTGGGACCCTTTGGTGAGTGGAGAAGAGAGTTTTAAGGTTGGGATGAGTTTCTGCTTGTGTGAATCACACGGGGGAACAACTAATTGCAATTTACCCTTTGTTGGTAAAAAGTAAATTATGGGTTCTTACTTGCTACAGTAACATGTTTTGATCCGTTTGTTTAGGAAGGGATTTGTTTGGCGTGTGTTTAGGAGTTTAAACTTCTAAATATGCAGCTTTGGTCCTTCTTCTTTGGCAAAAGGTGTATATCAAGTATTTTAGCCCACAAAACTTATTTCATTTGTTAATAAACTTTCCATCTTCACACTTTTGGCACATAACTTTTCGAAAAAGGTTTAAAGGGTTATTTTTGCCATGTTTTCATAAATGAAGGACTGATTTTGGACATTCTTGATCTTCAAAGGTCTTCAATGTATCTTTGACTTCATGAGGGACCATAATTGACAAATTAGATTTGATGAGGGACTAATCTTGCCATTTCTTCAAAGTTGAGGGACCTTTTTGCAATTTTGACAAACTTAAGGGACCAAACTTGTAATTATGATTTCACAAGGGTTTTAAGTGTCATTTCTTCATTGTTTGAGGATCAATCTTGCATATCTTCAAGTCTTCAAGGGTAAATGTTGGATAATTCATGAACTAGGGCCCGGTTCTTTGTACGGCTTCGTTTCTCGTGTCCGTTTTTCCTTGTTTCTTGTGATCTTTTGTCTTTTTCACGATATCCATACCTAAAATACACACGTAAACAAACACAAGCATATATGGTATTTTATGACATTTTTATGCATTTAAAGCTCGAAAAGAACGATGAGATCATGTATAAATGCCATCTCATCAGTTACGATGTTTGGGCCCACTACAGGCTAACTATATAATCTGAGAGATACACAGAGGATCTTGTGGGATGCACCTAAAGACAAGATATGTGGTGGCAAAAGCACTAAGACATGGATACTACTGGCTCACGATGCACCAGGACGTAAGAGAAGAGATGAAAAAATATGATGCATTCCAAATCCATTCTCCCGTGCCAAAAATGCCAAAGACGCTTATGACATCAATCATGGCCCCATGGCCTTTCTTTCAGTGGGGCATGAATGTGTTAGGCCCATTCCTTGCAGAGCCAGGTAAAGTAAGGTACATCATTGTGGCAATTGATTATTTCATTAAGTGGTTGGAAGCAATAACCTTGGCCAACGTGAAAGGCAATGATGTGATCAAGTTCGTGTGGGACAACATTGTTTGTAGATTTAGCTTACCACATGTGATAGTAACTTGGAATGGGACTAACTTTATGAATGATCCATTTAAAACATGGTGCAAAAAGCTCAACATTAAGCAAATGAATAAAGCAGTGGCATACCTAAAGGCCAATGGCCTCGTGGAAAGAGTAAACAAATCACTAATGGAAGGGCTAAAGACAAGGCTAGGGCATGATAGGACCGGATGGGCGGACGAGCTCCCAAATGTACTTTGGGCACACCAAACCTCGCTGAAAACAAGCAATGAGGAGACTCCATTCAGCCTCACATATGGAAGTGAGACAGTGCTCCCTACAGAAATTGGCATGCAGACCCATCGGACGTTGATGATCAAGGACACAGAGGCTAACGATGAAGAGCTCAGACTCAAGTTAGAATTATTGCAAGAAAGACAGGAGGCCGCAGCCATCCGGGAGGCCAAATATAAGAAAAAGATGGAGCAATACTACAATAAGAGAGTCAGAGCCAAGTCCTTCAAGGTAGGAAGATATGTTTATAGAAGAAATGAAGCTAGTCGTGTGGAAAAGCCAGGAAAGTTGAGCCCAATATGGGAAGGTCCTTACAAAGTGAATGAGGCATACAGGAATGGTTCGTACAAATAGGAAACAATGAATGGTAAGACAGTACCACGAACTTGGCATGCAATCAATTTAAGGGAATGTCGTATGTAGGCTGACATTTAAACTTATCATGTTGTTGTAACATTTGAATGTTGAAACCAATGAAAGCTATCTCCTAGTTATAGAGTAGAAATGTTCCATCTTATGATAAAGGAGTGTTAAACATAAGTTAAAAGTGGCCCCCTCCGAAAGGCCAATCGCATTCGATAGGAATGTGTGGCCAATGCTTACCACCACCCTTTTAAATGAACAAACACACAAGTGGCTCCGCGTAGTCAATGTTCGTAGATAAATAAAAAGCGATTCTCTGTAGTCGATATCTAAACTAAAATAGGCAAAGCATAAGCGACCTCGACGGAAAGCTCGCAACCTCCAAAATCAAAAATATGGTCGATGTCTATGGAAGGGAATAAAGGATTAGGTAGCTCCGGGTGGAACTTAGATCCCTCCACCCGATATATGTAGTCAATATTCCCCAACCAATATTGGGATTTGGATAAATATTCAAGTGGCTCTGGAGGACAGGTGATTCCTCCCGGCCGATCTATGTAGCTAAGGTTCACTCTTTGCGTGGTAAATTGAATATAGGCCAAAGTGCCTAAAAGGGCATAAATGCAAGGCCAATAACATATAAAAACATAAGGCATAAGCAAAATGGCACAGCGACCAAGGCATACAAATATAGCTAAGTGTTTTAACAAGAACACATAAGGCCTTAGGGCCATCAAATGTTATCATAGACAGAAACAAGAGTACTAATGCAAATCAAAGTAAGTTGCTAAGCAGAGGCACAATCATGCGGCAAAGGCCCTTGGTCGGGAGTAACTTCTCCATCTGGCATGACATTTTAGAGCTCCATGGGACTCTTGAAGCAGGATCGGGAGACCTTGTCCACGTATGGATACTTCTTTACAAACAAAGCATTGTAAGCCTCCACCAAACGGGTTTCCATAACGGAAGAGTCAACCTCTAAAGCCTCGGCCAAGATGGCAGCCACATCCTCCTTTGTCCTGCCACGGTTCATAGCTTGCATGAAACCCAAGGAAATAGCAAGGCTAAATACCTCCCCATGAGCAGACTTGTACTCATTGCTGATCAAAAGACGTCGAATGAGCACAGGAAAAAGGTCCTTCACAAGATTTTTTCATAATGTGGCTTCACGACCAAGATCGACGACCAACTTGGTGTTATCAACCCTAAGTCCCTGAGCATCCTCTTCAGAAGTTTTCTATGCACTCTCCAAGGCAGAAATCTTAGCATCTTTGGCCGCAAGAGCCTCATCTTGAAGCTTCTTGTCCTTCTCAAGGGCGGCCAAGCGCCCAGCCAACTCCATCTTGGAGGAAGCAACAGCATTATGCTCACCAAGGAGTTTATCATAATCATAGTGGCTCTTCAACAAGTCATCATTAGCAGTGGCAAGGGACTTTCGGCAGTCCTCCAATTCAGACTTGGCAACAAAAATGCACTATGATCCTCTAGCAAAGACTCAAAACAAAGCAAGACACTAGATTACATTTGAGTGCTTTGGGCCAAGCGACGCTAGCCAGACCGCACGACCATATGATGGTCAACTCCCTCATTGAGGTAAACTTGATCAGCTGGAGTAAACAAGTTGGAAAGCATATCACGTCAGTCTTTAGATTTATCCACACGACAGGATTCCGTGAGACCCCACTGGGGGGGGTGAAAGGTTGATTACCAAAGAGTGCATAAGGATCACCTGCCAAAATGAATAGTATAAGAAAGGATGCACACCTCAGCGTGCGTAGAACAATAATTAAATAAGTGGCTTTACGAAAAGAACTCTCAGCTTCATCAGGAACAACCTCAGCATCCAAGTTGATGGGCTTCGAAGCATTACCTGGGAAGAAAAGTATCAAAAAAACAAACAAACAAACAAAAATATGTATATATAAAAGAGAGAGGAAAAAGGGGGAAGACAGAAAAAGGAGAATTTACCTCCTGGGAAGATAACATCCTCGCCACCAGCACCAATAGATATATGGTTGTTATCAGGCACAACGGATGCAGTACGAGGAGGGGATGAAGGAGAATGTTCCTCCACATGGGGCTCCTCTTCAGAAACATGAGGGTGAGACAAAACATCATCAGAATTCTCTCGAATATCATTCATAACATTATGCCCCGCAGCTGCAGAAGGTGTGGGAGTATGAGATCCATTCTCATCAATTGGTTTACCAACAAGGATGGAAGGCTCAACATGGGAAGCAACGGTAACTCGAGTAGCCTTACTCTTCTTATAGGAAGAACCCTCACCACCGGCCTTCCGTTTAGACTTCCTTGTGTAAGTGGTGCCTCAAGTGGCCACAGTACCAGCGCTATGAGACCCGTCGGCCGCCATGTCCTCTCGAGCAGCCTTCTCTACAGCACGCCTCTTTTTCCTCTCTCGGTCAGCAATTACCCTTGAGTCAACTTGCTCAGCCTGCTCCATGGAAATATTTTTTGCAGGGATGGGAGCACCGTGGGGCAAGGGGGTGTAGTATGGGTAGCAATAACCGTGCCCTCCAGCAAAAGGTTCCCTTGGCGAATGGCCGCGCCTGAGAAGCGGGGAATCCTTAGAAACTCAGCCATAGTAATATCTACAAAAACAAGAAACAAAGTTAGGTGGTGCATATGATACGAAAGGCCAAAAAAAAGAAGGAAAAAAACATTACTCTCCCCAGCCGGGCCGTTGAAGGAGCAATCAAAACCTGGATGCCTCCAAATGAAAGTAAGACGGCCAGCAAATAGAAGGCTAAAGAATGGCTTACGAAGAGGAATAGTAAATTCACAAAGTTTCTTTGCATCCAGCGGATTATACTCAGAAAGCCTAGGAAGAGGGTCAGTCATACTAGAATCATGATGCCTCCAAGGCATGGCAATAGGAGCGGCCCCACGGTCAACAAGAAAAAAGAGACCTTTCCATCCCTTCAAACCCATAAGTCCATCTTTAAGGAAAGGACGATAGGGTTTGGAGCCTCAGATCAAAAAAGAAAACCAATCACCCACCTTGCAAAGTTTGTAGAAAAGGCGAAACAACGGCACCGAAGGATCAATACCCAAGCTACGACAATAGATTTCAAAAATAGTGGCTTTATTTATACCAATGGGCACCAATTGTGAGATATGTACACCAAAGTGCTCAACAACGCGAAGGAAGAAATAAGAAAAAGGGATGTGAAGGTCCCCTTGATCGAAGTGATGAACATAAAGACCAATAAGATGAGAAGGGAGTTCATTCATGCGAAAGTTGGGGGGAGGTGCAGAGGGTTTAAGATCCAAAAGAAACTGATAGGCATCAACCACGCGCCGCACATGATCCGCATTAAAGTCAGATGTATAGAGGTGCATGTCAAACTTTGGCATCACTTGAGCCTCATTAACAGTGTCACGTTGCTCCTGATTAGGGAGACCCAGCTCCAGAGACCCATCAGAGGACATAACGACGGGCCGAGGAGAACCAAGGAAAGGAAGGAAAAAGAAAGCAAATATAGAAAGAAGGAAAAGACACACCTGGAGGAAAGGATGTACCTCACAGCTCTCGACGATAAAAAAGAATGTAAGAAGTGAGAAGGAAAGGGGGTTATTTATAGAGAGCCATGGGTCACTCAAAGGTAACCTCAAGAACAGTGGGTACACGTGGCGTAGCAACAGCCACATGATACACAAGTGGTGGACAGATGGTAGACAGGATGCAGAAACATTTAATTAGGCGCGACTATCCATAATTTTACTTAAGCTAATTATGAGGGCAGGTGCGACCTTTGAATATTTAAAATTTTTGTTTTTTTAAATAAAGTTATTATTAAAAGATGGGAAAAGAAGAAAGAAAAGGCAATACGACTTAAAGTATTGGACCACCAATATTTCATATTGATAATCCAATACTGGGGGGACATGTTCGCGTATCAGGCCGCTCGGCCATATTCATATAGGCCATCTTCTAGAAACAAGAGTGGCCTTGCAGACCTAGCAGTATGGCCCACCTGCCAAGAGCACTGGTCTAAAGGGAATCCTCAAAAGTAGTGACACAACATTGGGAAGGAGCGGTGCACCTTATTATCCAGGGGACTCTCGCATGTCACCCGAATTGAAGGTTGACTCACCTGCATACCTCAAAAGCAAGGAATATTCCCTTGAGAACAATCGACACACCTTACTATCCAAGGACCTCACATTAGCTGTTGGACCAAAGACTGGCCTGTCAGGTCACAAGGCTCAAGGAGAACAATCTCTAAGGAGCTACAGTAAGCTACATTATTCTCAACACTATGAACACCCCCTTGTATTCAATGCATGTGAGACATTCTCACGCACACATTTATTACACGCACTTATTACATACTTTGTCCATCCGGCTCTCGAATAGATTCTTACTCTCACACTGGAGTTGGTCTCATGCCTCCCACCCGAGGCGAACTAACGTGTGTTACTCTTTTATAGGCTTGTGGAGAAGATAGTCAGACGGCCCATAGGCGTATTCGGCCCGTTTAGTGGCCCAGTGGTCTTTTGCATCTACAAGTTGTTTGATGACACGACTTAATGTTTTTTTTTCTCTCTTTAATTGACGCCTTTTAAAGTGTATTATTAAACTTAAATACTTATCTTTTTTTGTGTGAAAAAAATTTGGTTCTTGATATATAATCTCACAGACAAACAATTTTTTAACTTTTCTCTTTTTCTGTTATCAAATGCAATGTTTTGAAACCTAGGTTGATCCGGCCGGGTCAACCGGTTGAACCGGTTCTGGCCGAAAAACGGATCATATTGACCCGGGTTTCATATTTTTGAAACCCGGCTCGCCGGGCAGGTTTGGGGGACCCGGGTCAACCCGGTTCTCGAGACCCGGCCGGGTTTCGATTTTTCGGGTTTTTTTTATAAAAAAATATGTAAATTTTACGTATTTGCGACGGAATTTTATTTTTACATATTATATTGGTTGGTAAATAATTTATATCTTTAATATACGGGAATTTTTATGGTTTTTATATATAACTTTTGTTAATTATTAAAAATATAAAAAAAAAAAATTAGAAAACCGGGTTTACCCGGGTCGACCTAGGTTGACCCAGACCCGATGACTCAACCGAATCGATTTAAGACCCGAGTTTCAAAACATTGATCAAATATTCATCAGTTTTCTTTAATGAACAATATCACAATGTTCGTCCAAGAGAACACACTGTTCATGACTTCTATTTTCGAACACTTATAATTTATCATAATATTAATCAGTTTTCTTTGATGATCAACATCCGATACTCGTCAGTTAAATTACAATGTTTATCAGTTTCGTTTTTGAAGAACTTATTTTGTTATCACAATCTTCATCAGTTTTCCTTTATGAACAACATCACAATGTTCATCAGTTAAATCGATCGGTTTTTAGTTCATCGGTTTTCTATGTCCAAAGACTATTTATACTGGTGTATGTTGCCCATTCAGATCAATTACGCGGACTGGTAAATTGCATTTCATCACCTTCACGAATGACATGTTTATATACTTAAGCATGCATGTTGAGTTTTTGAAACTTTTATGGTTTATCAACGTGAAGTTGAAAACCACCTCGGGAAAGACCATTAAGACCCGACTATCTGATCGTGATGGAGAACACATAGTCAATAGTTCCTAGATCATCTCGTGGATTGTGAGATTTTCTCTCACTACACATGTCCATAAAAACCATAACATAATGTTGTATTTGAAACGAAATATCAAATTATATTGGATATGGTTCAATCAGTCATAAATAGACAAATAGTTTAATGGTCGGTTTATGTTAAGTTTTGTTACACATCATTTGGTCCCTCAAAGCTAATTTTTGTTGCGCCGTGAATTTGTGACCTACTTTACAACAACATTTAAAATTCAAGGATTAGTTCGTAATTTTGCATAAAATACAAAAGAATCCTATTACAAGTTGGTACTAAAAAACTAATTGTTGCTGTGTCATTAGTCCTCAAGATCCTTTTTATTCAACAATAATTCAGCCTCAAAGACTGTTTGTGTGCACTTTTAGAGAAGACAAAATATTTCTGTTTGACGAATTACACAATTTCTTAGAAATTGTATATATTTAGAATTTAATTACGTTTAAAATGGGGGCAATAGCATATATATACGGCATACACATACTAAAAGTTGTTTGATTTGTTAGATCTAACATAACATTTATTTGATAAACAAAACATATAAACATCATAGCATATCAGTGGCAGACCCAGACGCAAAACTAAGGTGGTTCCTTTCATCGGCTCTAGTTGGCGACGTCTATGGGTCAAACGAGACGCGTCGGGTTCGATCGGTACAACATAAAATAATACAACGAGACGCGTCGGGTTCGATCGGTACAACATAAAATAATACTCCCTCCGTCCTAAATTAATAGTCCCCCGACAAAAAACATTCTTTTAGAAAACATCACTATCACTGTATTCTCTTTCTTACTTTTTGGTAAAATGACATTCTTACCCTTATACAATTAATTAAAACTTAATATATATCTTGTAATTTCTAGTACCATTAGGTGTAATATGGTAAACTTGTTACTCCACTTACATCTATTTTTGGAAGGGGAATATAATTTTGGGACGTCCCAAAATTGTATACCGGACTATAATTTTAGGACGGAGGAAGTAGTGAACTTACCCCACGGAGGGTAAGACATAAAAGAAATATACTAGTTAAACCAATGTTATAAAACCCGGGTTGAACCATGACCCGGTCGAGCGATCGGACACAGGTATTGATCCAAAAACCTAGTTGAACTGTCGGTTAAACCGGTTGAACCTTGACCCGGTCGTTCGAACGGGTCAAATAAAAAACCGGGGTTTAAAACATTGAGTTAAACAATGTAATAAGAAAAAGACTAACATTTTTTTTACTTGATTTTAAGTTGGTAAAAGTAAGACATAAAGAAATACCGTAATTAAACAATGTTGTAAAGGTAGTTAAACAATACTTCTTATCACTATAGTTTTTGAGAAAAATAAAAAGAAATAAAACCCACTTTGTACTATTTTTGAATATAAAACAATATATTTAATACTTCATCTTTTTCAATACATTTTCCCTTACCATTTTTCACCATTCTTTTTCTTCTTCACTATTTCAAAGATTTGCAGCAAAATGTTTCCATCAAATCCACCTTTCATTTTCACCATCTTCTAGTTCAAAGTCATCACAAGGTGGTTCCCACTATTTTTCTAAGATAGGTCCTGATAAAAACTTGCATATAACTTACAAATGAACTCGTTCTCTAAGGTGGTTCCTGGGAACCACCTTTGATAGGTGTAGGTCCGCCCCTGTAGCACATGCGGAAGCGATTAGGATCAATTAACATAACATGTATATAACTAATTGAACTGTAGAAGTGTGATAATCTTTGTATTTCAAGAGGGTTGATGTTTTTCTAGAGAGAGAAATTAGAGAGAGAAGTGAAAGAAACTATGTGTATTCCTTTGAGAAATGAAACAACCAACACCTCTTTCCATGGTGGAAAGAGGTTTATATACCCAAGTCCTTAAATGGACTTGGGCCTCCGGCCCATGAACACGCTCATGGGTCGGGCTTAACATGAACATTACTTAAACATTACTACGAGCCTATAACTATATTGTTGGAGTGACCTAGACTTTCTTTATACATAAAACGTATTTCTAACAATCTCCCCCAAAGGGAGGTCACTCCAAATTTACAAAGTCCTAATCTAGCATGTTAGATCTTGTCCTTGAGCTCATAGTCCACTTTCTCTTTTCTTCTTTATCTTTTCTTCTTTTTGTGAATATGTGTTGAATAATATAAGGCTTTTGCTTGGAACATGTTCTTTTGGCCTTTCACGTGCAATCTTTATCTTCTTGTGTTGTTCGCTTCTTCATGACTTCATGTCCCACACACCTATCCTTTGTTGAATTCTTGAAAGTTTCAGAGTCGATACAGCGAAAGACTTTTATGTCAGACTTTCTTGAATTTGCTGAAATATTTGAAGCAGAAGTAATAAGTATGTGAGGACGACTTCAACAGCTACACCTCAACGCCACCGTCTTCGAATGCAGCAACATAATAAGACACGAACGAAATGGCTTAGAACATTTCATTCTATATTGGTAGCATTTTACCTCTAGTCGATGAAGACCGTTGGACGATATTAGATATCATACTTGTGACATATAGTTTCAATTAAGTAACTTCCTGACAGGATTTCGCGGGTAAAACCGTTCTCTTTATTCGACGATCACTAAGCTTGACTACGAACATAAAGAGTGAATCACTTGGATAATATCCTTGTGATTGAAGCCGTCAATTCATGAAACTTGGAACAAGTGAATTTTAATTAAGATTTTCACCATCGTTGCTTTCCAGTTGTCACGAGCTTGATTCAAATAGAATCTTGCTTGTCACCTACCAAGTGCTGTTTGATGTTAACACTAGAAGGATTTCCACTCGTCACTGTGAACACTAAAGAGTGTCGCTCTGAGTGTTCTGGCAAGATCATAGGATAATGCGTAGAGGCCTGGAACGATTTTAAGTTCAATAAAGAATTAAACTACTATTTCTTTCCAGTTTTCACAAGATTGGTTCTTAAAGAGCCGCACGTGTCACCTACCATCAGCTTGTTTGATGTTGGCTCAAGCAGGATTTCTATCTTCATTGTAATACTTGCGTATCACTCGGATGTCCTGGGAATATTACAAGAATACTGCGTAGGACTCATAAAGATATCTTACTTTTCACAGTGTGTGAAGAAGCAAGGAATAAATGGAAAGTGTCCTAATGAGACTTTTGATGATCTCGTGGCTCTAGACTCGATAGTGCGTTTTGATTTAGTGAGCGATGGCTGAAGAGGATTGCCACCTATTCAATATCAGTCTATTCGGAGTGAATAAACCAATAGATAACGTGTTAAGCTCCGTGTGATTAAAACAAACATCTTTTGAGAGATATTTGAGTTAGCTGGGAGGGGTTGTGCATGACATTACTGGGTCCATGATGTCTTGTCTTCAATATTGAGAATCATTAAAAATGATCCCAATAATAGATATGTTGACCCGGTTTCTGTCCTAAGTTGTAAGGAGGGCTTCTTTCTTTACACCCTTTATCTTTACATTTCTTTTTAATTCTTCAACCCCATCAGTACTTACCAATACATCATCACTAGCACCTTGTTGTGATTGTTCCAGTGCTAGCATCAGTAATTTGTCGGTACTCTGCTACGTTCACAATCATCTCCAACTTTCCTAGGACTTCTAATTCTATCTAGGGAATTGTCCTTGGGAAGATTCCATCGGTTCTGATGAATCATTGGACTAATACCTAATCCTACCACCCTTTTGTCACCACATCCGTCGTGAATTAAGTGTGTTTTGGGTAAGTATTGTCACCATGAAAAATCCTTGAAAACCACTTAAAGCACTTGTGATATTATAATCAAAGTTTTTGTGCCTTAAGTGTTTTGTTCATAAAAAACGCTCCCCCTTAACATGTGCATTACACATATTAAGTTGGTTTATCTTTTAAGCTTTTTTTATTGTTTAGCAAAGTATCATTAAGTCTCCTTAATCCCATTTTCTCCCCTTTTCCAAAATGTTAACTATCAATATTTTGGATATTAATGGATTAACCGGTCTTTGGGTAATAAAATGAAATTAGATGCTGGCCAAAGAACATTTAATGCACCCCCTCAAATTAATGAGGGTTAGTTGTAGTGCTCGAGTAGGATATGTTTGAAAGATTTAGAATCTCGAGAGAAATTCTTGAAAAATATCATACTCTTACACTACAACATGCAACAAAAGCTGATTAGACATAAATTAACATATTCACAGTAATAGACATATGGAGTTGACCTGTTATAAGACAATCCATAATTAAATGGATCGTTCCGTGAACCTATGGTGAGCTCCATATGGTCTTCCACCTACGAATCGTTCCACGCTTCTTAGCAACCGGTGCTTCCTTAAAAGTTCCTCGATCTTTTTGATCGCGTATTTAGCTCCTATTTTGCATTGGCTCGTCCAGGGTTACTTGACTGCTGGAAGCGGTAGGTCGGCGTTGAGAACAGTCAGATCATCACGAACATGTTTGAGCGTACCATCGCTGAATTTGTGTAGTTTGGAGAATCGCATGAACTGCATGACGCCAGTCTCATTCGGATAAAATATCCCTGCTTCCGGTGTCGTGGTTGCCATGTAAGGCTTCATGTTCTTGTGGAAATTACTGAGTGGAGTTGTATGGGGACGTTGCAAGTTTGGCTTCTTTTGATAGCTCTCCACTCCAAGTTGAAAATATTCCACCCGGTGTTGGATGACGATTTTTCTAGCATATTGACGAAAGTTGGAGCTCAATGCAATGACTATCTCAGGTGGTAAATGGTCGAATTTTTCCTGAGCCAATATCAACAGAATATCTTCGATGTCTTCAAGGCGAAGGTACTGGAGATCACTTTCATCAATTATGTATTCCTTTTCATCAGTACGTTTGAACACGATTACATTCAAGTAATCATAACCGAATACAATATGAGTAGTTGCTCCTTGTATGCTTTTAATTCTATGATCTGAAACAATAGAAGAACCTCTCTTTGGACGATGGAAGTGATTGTAAGCTAACCTTTTCTTTGGATTCCAGTGAGAGATGCCAAGTGATGCATAAATGTCATAAAACTTGAGCAACTTCCTTCTCCATAACGCATCAGGTACTTTATCTTCTATCCACGGTACTTTCTCCAGATTGATAGCCTTGATCATAGTAAGTGATGTGGCATACTTCTTCGCGCCTTTTTCAAGGTACTCGAGATCATGAGATACAAAGTGTTCTATTGGAATCGTTGCAGAACTGGCGATGACTGTGGGTGTAAGAGGTCGTAACACTGGAGTCTGAATTCCCGTAGTCGTCGCTCTCATGGCCTTTGTAAGCTTATTTAAGTGATATTTAGCCTCATTATGGCTGATCTTCAAAGTATCAAAGAAGTTCACGTCTGCGGCTGCCATTTTGATAAGGTCTGGAGTCATTGTTTGTTTCCCATGATGATACCTTAGAAAGGCCGAGAAATCTATTAGATTGTTTAGATATTGAGTGAGTTCCATTTATGTTGTTGTGGCGAAAGGATGTTGTGGTGCTGCATTTGTGAGCCAGAGTTGCTCCTATACCGTGTCATCGATGATAAGAGATTCAGCAAACGTGAGTTCTGGCACATTTAAGTCTTCTACTTTTATATCTGAAATGTGTTGATCTTCAGATGGTGTTGAAGGTTGTTCTTGTGTCATCGGTATATCATCATTGGGCATAGAGACTGGAATTTCATCTTCTTGCATAGGTTCTACAGATTCATTGTGAGAAACAATAGTAGAATCTGGTTCAGTAGATATACCTGTGTCAGTATGCTGAGATTCATGTACAGTAGCGTCCACCGTCTTTTCTGCAGTTTCAGCAACGCTTTCTGCAGCTTCCTCAATACCTTTCTCAATTTCCTTATCGCCTTCACCCTTATTTGACTCTTCGCCATTCGTACCTATTTTGTCATTTGTATCACCCTTTTTGGTTCCATTCTCGTCATCATTATCATCATCATCATCCTCATCCCCATCTGAATCCTCGTCCTCGTCTTCTCTTTTATCCTCATCCTCTTCTTCCTCGTTTTCTTGTTCATCTTCATCCTTATCGCTATCCTCTTCTTCCTCATACTCGTCTTCCTCATCCCCTTCCTCATTTTGATCATCATCACCATCATCCTCATCACCATTACCCTCATTATCTTCCTCCTCTGACTCAGAGTCTTTAGTATCGGTAGGTGTATCTTCAATGATTGCATTGTTGAGATATTGCAGAACTTTGCGTATATATTTCGATTTACTAGTCCTCATATCTCTCAGTCGTGTCTGCAACAATTTCATTAGTTGAAGGGTAGATAAACCAGTACCGAAAATAGTTGGTAGCTCCTGATCAACATATGACTTTACTTCTCGTCGAATGATGTTGGTCATCTTCTCATTAATTGACCCAAGGAAGGCAGCATTCTCTTTGTCACGAGTTTTCTTCTCTCCAAGAAATGATTTATGTTGTTCTTTAAGTTTAGACATGATATCGGATATTTTCTTAAGTGTAGGCTCGTCAGGATGTGATTCCTTGAGGGTTTGTGTGTTGGGATTGGTGATTCTTTCATTTAGTGCTGCTATTTGTTTAGCTTGAGCTTCCAGTTGTTGTTGAAGAGTCTGAATGAGTGGATCACTGACCGTGAGGAATGGGTTAGAGGTGGATGATACTTGTTGTAATGATGTTGGAGGTGTAACCACGACTGTTAGAGTGGTGGTGGATGATACAGGTTGTTCAAGGATAGGTGATGGTGTAGGTTCAGTCATTGGGGCGGTAGTTGATACAGGTTGTTCAACGATAGGTGATGGTGTAGGTTCAGTCATTGTGGCGGTAGTTGATACAAGTTGTTCAACAGGTACTGGTGAGACAGCTGGTGTTATGACATCAGTGATGACCCGGGTGGTTAGTGGTGGAATGGTAGTTGATGTAACAGAAGTTATAGGAACATCCACCATGTTTTCATTTGTCGATGGATCAGTATTTGTAACCTCGACACCCTCCCCTTCAAAATTAAGATATTTCATAACATCATTAGAGCCGGAAGTAGACTTACTTTGAAGTGGAGTTCCTTGAATGAGAGTTGCGTGAGCATCTTCGTTAATCACAGTGTTAGTTGGTTTTGGTAAAGATGTGGTGATATTGACATCATGATACAACAAATTTGTATCTGTGTTTTCACTACGACTTTCAAAATGGAAGTTATCAGCATCTTCATCGGTAGGATCTTCATAAAAGGACACATCGGCATTAGGATCACCAAATTCCTCTAAGTCCTCAAACAGTCTTGAGCCTAATCATGTGGATGTTGCAAAAGCCTCCTCTCTGCTTTGTTGAAGAATAATACGCAGTCGTTTGGTTTCAGAAATAGTTTGTTGAGTTGGTTCATCTGAAGCAACAATTGCTTCTTTACCTTTGGTTTGCTTTACTTTCTTTGGCCTTCTGAGTGGTACTTCTTCCTGTTCACCCTCAATATGGATCATTTCATCTTCATCATCATCTTCCTCATCAACTATTTGCATTTTCGCTGTGCCTTTATCTTTGGAGGAAGCAGTCGATTGTCGCTTTGAAACTCTTTTCTTTCGTTTACCTTTTTGCTTCTCTAAGGGAAGTGAATTTGCTCGTCGAAACTGTGTGTCAATATCGTGGAGCATCTCTTGATATTTATCACTTTCCTTGATTCCTTCATTGATCATTGTGTCAGGTACTAGAGCTGGACGTAATGAATACTTTGTGGATTGAGTATCCGCATTCATTTGTAGGATCACATAGTCATCATCTTTTGTGTGGTAGAAGAAATTCCCGCGAGTATCAATGTTTGGGTCACTCTTCATAAAGTGGTTGATGATGAGCTTGGTGAATCGTGGGAATGGAAGATGCACGGATTTCTTCTTGGTTCCACTAAACTGATAACAAAATTCTTGCCAGATAAGGAGTGCATAGTCTACTTTAGATGCCGTGTAAACTCCCCAAAATATGTGAGCCTGAGGTGGTCTCATTACGTCGGAGCCCCGAGTCTTTGGAGTAAGACATTTGACATTGATGGTGATAAGTGCTTTCTAGTGTTGCCCTATGTGTGATGTATTGAACTGGGATTAGGTTGTGGATTTCACCTTCATAATTCAGAGCACGAATGACTCGAAATAATTCTCCGTTGTTTAGGTTAACCACACAGTGTTCACCTTTTTCTAACTTAGGAAAGTTAAACAGTTTCCTAAATATGCTCAAGTTAAGTACCATTGGTGTTTTGCTTAGTTAGAATGAGACAGTCTTTTGAGACAGTTGATTCTGTGAAAGTGTTGCAGTGGTCCAGAACTCGTGCATGTAGACTTCGGGAACAGAGGCAGTAAGTCTGAATGCATCTTTGATAGGTGAAATGTCAAGGATATCCATGGCGATTTTGAAACCTGCTAAAGAAGGATCAAAATCCTCTTGCAAACGAGAGTTGTTCTCAGCATATGGTAGCCTGTTGCTGAGTGAAACAAGTTCGAGATCACGTTGCCGCTGTTGTTCTTCTGTGATCGACATCTTCCTACTTAGATGACATAAACATAAATGATATACACAAACATATATATCTTAAATCCATGTCACGCTGTAGCATTTGCAGTAACACACTACAAGCATTAGCGCATTACATTTATAGAACAACAATAACTTGATCACGACACATGTATATAGGTGCCACCTATCATAATACTAGCATGACAATCCTATTACTCATCACAATCATATAGTGTTAACATAATACTACAAGCTATCACAAGGTTTACCAAGACTACTCATCGCAATCTTTCAAGTCATTATAAGTTCATCACAATCTTAAATCCATCGCAATCTAACAAACCATCATAATCCTACAATAATCGCAATGTTTAATCATCGCAATCCTATCGGAATCCATCGCAATCTCACAATCATCGCAATATCTGAGTTTCCATCGCAATAAGTGTGTTTCCATCGCAATGTTGAAAATCTATCGCAATATGTCCCCATCGCAATACCATTACAATGCCATCGCAATGATGCGTCGGAATGCTCCATCGCAATATGCCATCGTAATGTGTCATCGTAATGACCCATCGCAATGAGTCATCGCAATGAGCCATCAGAATGACCCATCGCAATAACCCATCACAATGAGCCATAGGAATGACTCATCGCAATGACCATGCGTCGCAATGTTGTGTCGCAATGTTCATCACAATCCGAGACTGGGATTCGATTTGAGTTTGACTTTACGATTCCTGGATTTTGGCAATGTTTTAAGCAAAACTGGGCAAGACCTATGTTCATCTATGCTATCTAAACAAATCCCACTTATCAAATTACAGTTTCCACACAAAAAATTTGGAACCCTAATTTGGATTAATTCATCAATTGGGGTTTGTGTGTTATGTTTTAATATGATAAAATGAAAAATGTAACAAGCATATAATCATGTAAGAATACCTAGTTGGATGTACAGATTAGCAAGCAAAGAGATCAAAGATGAAGGTTTTGGCAATGGCGGTTAAGGAGAGTGTTTGTGTGTTTGTGTTTTTGTGATGAAAAGGAGAAAGAAACAGGGAGGGGGGAGTATAAGGTTGACTTGGTCAACTTTTATGCCAAAGTTACACATGAAACCCCCTATTTGCAACATTTGCAAAAATAGTCCCCCAGTTAGTAGCGTTTGTTAAGATCATTAGGATTAACCAAATAACTTAACGAAGTACTAACCCACACACAAACATGAACACTTACACTTAACGCCTAATTTCAAATAACCTATTCCTCAAGTTATATTCCACACAGAGCACACTTAGCAAATAATTATGACGATGATCGGTTTATATTTTCTGAAAACCCTTTTTGAAGACCAATTTTAATTCCAAGAAGATTTAATATTTGCTCCCCCTTAAACACGGACCCATTTTCTATTTAAAGAGCTGTAGTCAATGATTTAAAAGAAGCAAATATCCATGAAGACATTTTCCGGTTTAGTGATTGTTTGGAACGATTCTGGTGGCAATAAGATTTCTCTTATTTTAACAAAATAAGTGCACTGAAACGTACACTAATTTGTGTTAGACCAAGTTATAAAGGAAACTTGATCCCTTAAAAGGTTTTTAAGTAAACCTTGCCCGAGAAAATTATTTCCCGTTGTGAGCCAACGTTTTCGTAAGAAATACGTGACTTTAATGCAAAAAGCGGGTTGCAGTCTGAAATAACTACAAGCCATATGGGCATGTTTTAAAATATGTACAACTTTTAAACGGACTCTATTTATGGCGCCGTGTCAATTTTAATCGACATTTCTAAGGCCGTAAATATTACCGTACTAAAAGACATGCCCGATTTAAAATGAAAAATATTTTTGGATTTTCTTGATTTTATATTTTTTAATGGTTTTTCTATGTTTTATATTTTGTATTTTTCTTTTGGTTGTTTAAAGATAGACAATAATATACAAGATCACGATCAAAGGATACTCTAGAATAGTTTACCACCACTATTCTTCAGATTCTTCTGCCAACTCCTTAAGTGTCGCTGGTGACAATGATTTCATGCCTAGCTTTTCGATCAAAAACTCGATACGTCCCCGATCTAAGGCCTTTGTGAATATATATGCCAACTGATACTCAGTGTTGACGAAGTACAGTTCGATCACTCCATTTTCCACTTGCTCTTTGATGAAGTGGTAGCTTATGTCAATGTGTTTCGCCCAGGAATGTTGAACGTAGTTGCAGCACATAGCAATTGCACTTTTGTTATCACAGTACATCGGGGGGATTTTGTTGAATCCAAGACCGTAGTCAGTTAATTGTGATCTCATCCAAACAACTTGATCACAACAACCGGACATATCAATGTATTCAGCCTCTGTACTTGATATCGCAACGCTTTTCTGCCTTTTAGATGCCCAACTACCAAGTCTATCTCCAAGAAGTTGCACACTGTCAGAAGTGCTACGTCTAGTATCTTGACACCCAGCATAATCCGCATCTGCATATGAGATTAGTGCAATAGAGGAATCCTTCGTATACCACAGACCAAGATTAAGTGTTCCTTTAAGATACCGAAAGATCCTTTTCACAACATGTAAGTGCTTTTCGGTAGGCCGAGCCTGATACCGGGCACACATGCATATAGCAAATTGCAAACCAGGCTTGCTAGCAGTCAGATAGAGAAGGGTGCCGATCATTCCACGGTAAAGTTTAGGATCGACAGCTATCCCTTCCTTATCTTCATCTAACTTGGATCTCTCCACCATTGGAGTATCCACGGGGTTACAATTTTCAAAGTGATACTTCTTTAGTGATTCAAGAGCAAATTTGGATTGATTAATGAATATGCCTCTGGGATTTTGAGAAATTTGTAACCCTAAGAAAAATGAAAATTTTCCCATCATCGACATCTTAAAACGTGTGGACATAATTTTCTCAAAATGGTCAGACAATCTTTGATTAGTAGCAGCAAATATTATATCATCAACATAAATTTGTACCAGTATCATGTCGTTGTCCTCCTTGAGAATGAATAATGTTGGGTCCACTTTGCCTTTGGAGAAGCCTTTTGAGATGAGATACAACGATAGGAGATCGTACCACGCGCGTAGAGCTTGTTTCAACCCATAAAGATCCTTCTTGAGCTTGTACACGTGATTAGGATACTCCGAGTTGACGAATCCATTCGGCTGGCTAACCTAGACATCTTCCCTTAGTTCACCATTAAGAAATGTCGTCTTAACATCCATTTGGTATACGATCATGTTCATGTGAGCAGCATAAGAAAGGAATAGTCTAATTCCCTCCAATCGTGCCACAGGAGCAAAGGATTCTTCAAAGTAAATACCCACAGCTTGTTTGTAACCTCTAGCAACCAATCGAGCTTTGTTCTTCAGCACTCCACCTAACTCATCGAGTTTAACCTTATATACCCACAACAATGTAAGGATTTCAATGTTGCTGGGTAAAGGAACTAATTCCCACACTTCAAGACGTTGAAATTCATTAAGTTCCTCTTGCATGGCTTTAATCCAAGATGATTTAGTCATGGCTTGTTGCCAGTTTCTAGGTTCAGTATCTAAAAGAAATGCATCAAAGTAGCAATATAATGCATGTTCTTGGAGTTGGTGGCATGTTAAGACTGGTCGATTGATGTCACCAATAATATTGCGGATTGGGTGATCCTTTGTCCATTTTGTGTTGTGAGTTTCAATCCGTGGTGGTCGGGAGTGAATGATTGCAGGAGCTTCCTATGAGGTAGACACACCGTTAGGGTCTTCAGGTATTTGTAAACCAAAGAAAGGAAGCTCTTGTAAGTGAGCAAATTCTAAATCGTGATCATAGTGATCCTCTTCAACATCATTAGGAACAAGTGGGGGTGATGATTCAGGTGTAGTTTGTGAATTGCTGGGGGATGGGACATCTAGTTCAATAGTAACAGTAGATGTCTTGGACTGATTTCTATTATCTTGAGCAACAACTTCGGGAATCGGAGCTACTGCTGCAGGTGCTGGAGAATCATTACTAGGTGGGTAAAAGAATTCATCAAACAAAGGTTGAAATAACTCATCCCACTCGGGCCTTGTAGGTGGTATAAATGATGGATAAGTAGGATTGTTGGGAGTTAATCCGAAACTAATCATACCGGTTTCCATCTCATGTAAAGCGGGTTTAGATCTGTGTTGCTCAGAAGCCATCGCTGTCAGCTCATCAAAATCGGCATCCAAAGTTTCTACTATCTTGCCAAGACGACGGTTATAAATTCGGTAAGCTTTCTTTGCGGGTGAGTAACCAATGAAAATTCCAATATCAGCCTTCAGTTGAAGTTTGCCTAAATTCTCATTATTTGTATTTGGATAAGAAATGAAATATCGGGTTTGTGTCCATGAAGTAGCTCATATGGAGTTTTACCATGGCGTTTACGAATGATGGAGCGGTTTTGGGTATAACATGCGGTTGCCACTGCTTCAGCCCATAAGAATAAAGGAGCATTCACATAAATCAACATAGTTCTAGCAGCTTCCATAAGTGTACGGTTACGTCTTTCCACAACACCGTTTTGTTGTAGAGTGTGAGAAACAAAAGTTTCATGTGAAATACCGACCTTTTCATAATAGTCTCGTAGAGTTTGATTAACGAACTCAGTTCCATTATCAGTGCGAATGCGGTGAACAGTAGCATGAAGACGTACTTGGATCATCTTTAAGAAAGTAATAATATACTCTGGTGCTTGATCCTTGGATGCTAAAAATTTTACCCATGTAAACCTTGAGAAATCATCCACCATGACGAGGATGTATTTTCTACCACTCATACTAGCCGTACGCATTGGCCTGCAAAGATCCATGTGCAAAAGATACAGTGGTTCTTGGTTGGTGTCTTCAGCTTTAGGTTTGTATGATTTCTTGGTACTTTTCCCCAAAGAACACGAGGAACATAAATGATCCTTGTCGAACTTAAGTTTTGGAAGACCACGAACAAGTTCGTTTTTAGCCAAATGGTTTATAGCATCAAAGTTAAGATGAGATAACCGACGATGCCACAACCATGACTTGGTCTTAGATGCTTTGGAAAGAAGGCATACAGAAGAGGCGGCCATCATGTTTTGAATGGACAGTGTGTAGAGATTATCCCCTCGAGAACCCTTTAACAAATCATTTCCTATAAGATCGCGAATAAAGCAAGTATGTTGTCGAAAAGCCACTTCAAGGTTTGAATCGCAAAATTGTCCCACTGAAAATAAATTATGACCAAGTCCCTCCACATAATATACCCTTGAAATCGTAACATTCCCAATTTGATATTCACCGTAACCCATGATCTTCGCAATATGGTCGTTGCCGAGTTTCATCGTTCCTAGAAACTTGCTGACGAAATTTCTGAGCATCGAGCGATCTTCGGTCATATGCTTTGAGCATCTAGAGTCCAAGTACCAGCGGATGATTTGGACCACCTGAAAATATCACCTGACAAAGACGATGTATCGGAATCTAGTAGTTCCTCTATGTTAGCAGGTACAGATATATTTATCTTAGATTTGCTAACTGAAGAATTCTTAGGCTTCCAAATTTACTTTCAAAATGTCGGCTTAGATTCTAGTTGTCTAAGATCCTAAGGTACTTCTTCACTGGTAGGCACAATAGTGGGGGCAGACCTAGTTAAAGGGCGCTTTTTCCATTTCTTAGTGCTAGTGTTCCTATTTAAAGGACGTTGAGACCTAACTTCCGTGGATGTGATCCTAGTTAAAGGGCACGTAGTTCCATTAGCAGTGAAGGTCCTACCAGTGGGTTTCCATTGCCAACCAACTTGGGTGAATTTCTTCCCCGTTGGAATCCATTCAAGATTGTTCCTAATTGCATACATTTCATCCACGTGATCAACAAGGCATAAATCATGACGCTGAGAAAACAAGCATTCATTACAATTCCAACATCACAATTTCGAATTCACATTTTGCTTAGGCTTCTGCACAGATTCATATCCTTTTGTCTTAGATACATGATTCTTTTTATTTGAAACTGAAATAACATTCCTAGGGTAAACTTCTACTTTCTTCTTGGCAGTCCTACTAGTGGAAGGCTTGATCCTATCTTTCTTGTCTTGAGATCCTTTAGCCTTAGTAGACATAATTACTCCTGTAGAAGCCATGGGAACATTAGTGACAGATTTTGATTTAGCCTTGATGGGTGTGTTTAATATAGGCTTAGATCCTAGATTCTTATTGAATGGAGTAATGGCAATGGTGGTGGTTTATTGTTTAAGTGGTGCAGAACCCGGTAGTCCTATGTACTTTAAGTGCTCTAAGCATTGCTGTACCCTCTCAATGAAAGCGTGAGCATGGCAATAGTGACTATTCCTAGGTTCAAGTTCACAAAGATCATCTAAATCTCCCCTAGCAAAATTCGCGTACTCAACTGCGTGCTCCATATAGGACTTATATGATAGTTGATTGTTCTTATGGTACGGGTTCTTAGTGATCACCACCTTGTTGGTTTTTGGAGCACTAGAGGTCAGGGCTGAGATTGTAGCTGGATTATCAACAACTTCTTGTCCTTTGAGTTGAAGTGTATCCTTTAATTCAGCCAAAACCATGTTTTTGTCTATGAGTTGAATATTTAAGTCAGAGATTTCCTCGCACTTACGGTTCAGTTGGTCAATGAGTGACTTTTGCTCTGCCGCATTAAAAGCGAAGCGATCTTCTAATGAACCATAAATTTGTGAAAAACCCTGCTTTACTTTATCAAACTCCCCTAGCATAGAACTAATTCTATCTTCTAGGGCATGATTTTTAATCTTTGCAGCCTCTAGTTCCAATTTCTCTTCTACGAATTCTCTCTTAAGTCTCATTATTTCTTCCTCTAATGCCTGAACCACCTGAATCATCTTGTCACTTGTCTCAACGGAGTTTTCACAATCATTTGTTTTTGAAAGAGTTTCATTTTTAGATTGATTTTCAATTTCAAGAGATATACAATGTTGTTGAAGCTCATCAAAACGTTTTGAAAGTGAGTTATAAGAATCTTGAAGCTTTAAAAATTCAGCGTTAGATTCATGACAAGAATGATTAAATACATTATTCACAGGTTCAACAATATTCACATATATATCATGCACATCATCACATTTATGTATAGCAGATGTCATCACAAAAGCAAATTCAATAGTAACAACTAGCGTCACTTCGAGAGACACTATATGTTCTAAGAATCGGTCATATTCGGACAAAATCTTTTCTTTCTCAATTAAATGTTGTTCATAAACATCATCCATTTCATAGAAAACTTTGCGAACTTCACCCATTTCGAAACTAAGATTTTCCGCAAGATCGTAAAATCCCTCTTTAATATTATCTACAAACGGAATGATCTCTTTCTCAAACACCGTTTTCATGTGTTCGAAAGCCCATTCTCCAGCGGTTTGAGCCGTTGAAGTCGTACATTCCAGGATGACCTTGTCAAACTCGGTTAGGTATCGCTGAATCTCTTCCAAGCTTAGCAATACCGTAGTTACTGGTGGAAGATTCTTAGGAATTTCCTTAGGTTCGTCCGAATTAACAAGTGTAGGAAGTATACTAAGGCTTTCTCTAGTAGGCATGTAAGCTGGTGTATGGATAAATTCCTTTTTCATATTAAAGCGAGTTCTAAGATCTATTTTCGCATATGTTGCATTCATTTGTGCATAATCATACTCAGGATATGTAAAAATTACTTTTGACCGATTCTCTTCATGTAGTGACATGCTCTCAGATTCATTTAAGAACACAATCGGATCTAAGACCTATCCTAACTAGGTTGCATCATAAAGCCGTGGGTTGTGGTTAAATGCTTGCTTTGCATACCCCGGGTTAGGTGGTAAGTCTGTTAGACGCGATAGATTAAACTCTTGAAAAGAAGAATGAAACAAGTGTACTAAATGTGAAGCAGAGTATTGTTTTAAAAGCAAAATTTCAGTCTTTTTAACTTTCTCAGGCGCCTTAATTTCCGTTTCAACCCTTTTAGACTCGAGAATTTTGAAATCCGTTTGTAGTT
This sequence comes from Glebionis coronaria, assembly GCA_025667525.1. Classification (NCBI taxonomy): domain Eukaryota; kingdom Viridiplantae; phylum Streptophyta; class Magnoliopsida; order Asterales; family Asteraceae; genus Glebionis; species Glebionis coronaria. Next base: position 524,305 of record JANFOE010001638.1, read on the forward strand.
TTTGAAAATTATTAATGACTGACTCTTTTTCTTTAAGTTCTTTCGAAAGATTTGCTCTTAAACACTCAACTTCTAGCAAATTATCCATTTGGCCTTTCCTAAACCTATCAAATTCAGGACTGGTTAAGGTAGTGGTCACTGGAGTTAATTCCAAGGTTTTAACCTTTTCCTTATGCAAAGCAAGCTCGGCAGATAAAGTTTGATTAACACTGAGGGTTTCAAGGACCGCATTATTCATTTGGCTAAGCATAGATGCCGACACCATAACCAAATCAGATTGAGCAAACGAATTTGTAGTCGTAATAGTTCCTGGTTGTGGTTCACTCAAAGTCTGGGGACTTGAACTGATATTGCTATCATTGTTTGTCTCCTCGTTTGAGTTACTAACCACCGAAGGCTGTTGCGGATACTCAGACACTTGCTCAACTTGATAAGGTACAATACTAGTATCCGTGGCAGTATTTAGTACCTCAGAAATTGTATCAGCTCCATAAAGTGAAAGAATTGCCATGAGAGCTGCCATGGCGGCATTGAAATCATCACAGTCAGAGTCATATGCATCCAGATCATCACATTGATATGCGGCATTGTTTGTGATGGCTGCTGTGAGACCGTCAGTGTCTACGACTCCCGGATCTGCGAGAAATGCTAACTCTTCTTCATCGAGCTCACGTCCTTGGGCTTGAGCATTCACCAAGTAGATCTTCTCCTGAAACCATGTGCTATCCCTTTTCCTCTTGGGCTGCTTACATTCTCGAGCCATGTGCCCTTCCCCTTTGCAGTTATAACATATAATCGTCTTCATTTTTCCAGTTATTACCCCTTGTAGCAGCAGTGTTAGATGGACGTGCACCAGAAGTAGATGAGCTTGGTCTCCCCTGAAGTGGTTGCACCATTACTTTGCCATCTTGAATTGTAGCTTGTTGTCGAGAGTTAGAAGAGTTCCTTAACTGATTGTTTATTGGAGCTGGTCCTCTGTAACCTCGTTTGTTCAATGTTTGAGTGAGATAAGCAGACATTTGAGCAAGTATATCAGAAGGACTATCCCCTTGTCTAAACTCAGGGACAGGGATCTCATCATCACAATAGAATGTTGGTGCTGATTGAGCTACAAGCTGATTTGAGGGAACACTAACATGTTGTGAGAAATGGGATTGAGGAGCCTCAGGTTGTTGATAGGTAATAGCAGGGTTTGTTGGAGGCTGATAAGGTGAATACTGTTGTGCAACATAAGGTAACTGATGTGAGTCTCCTTATGATGATGTTGCTGGTTGCTTGTATTGTTGGTGATAAGATGTAGGCGGTTGTGGAAAGATCGAATACTGTGGGAAGCTTGGTGTTTGATACAATGGTTGATAGGAAGATTGGTGTCCCAAAGGAAACGGAGAGTTGTGATATGACAATGTTGGATGGTTTGCCATTAATTCCAATGGTTCTTGATAGGATCGCTGAGAGATGCGTTTTTGGATCACGTGCTTCTCGTGTTGTTGCAAGAAAGCATAGAGTTGATCTAAATTTGACTTGTGCAAATCTCGAATCATCTTAACATCGGTGACATATTGACTCCATTATTGGGGTAACGTGTTCAAGAACTTTGTGTTTAGTTGAAACTGAGCAATCCTTAGATTATACACGTTCATATCATTCATCAATGTGGTGAAACACAAGTAATAATCGTGAAGAGTTTCCCCTGGAATGTATGTAAACCTATCAAACAAGTCATACAATTGACACTCTCGTTCTTGCTTAGTTAGAGAGGTCCCTTGTAACAAAACAACTAATCGATCCCAAGGATCCTTTGCCACTGTGTGTTCACTTACCATTCTATAGATATCTGGTGGAAGGGCTTGAAGTGTTGTCTGAACGGCCCTTTCATCATCATCAGCAATGAGTTTGTTAGCATCTGGTAACTCATGATACAACCTTGTTTGCGTCACATTGTTGACAGTAACTTCTCCCCAATCTAGTGGACCTTTTTCAGTGGATTGAAGCATAAGTCTACCATTGGGTTTGCCAATGATGTACGTTTTCATGCAACCTTGCCATGCTTCAAATAAATCTTTGATGAGCAACGGTGGGTGAGTGTCGGTACCCGAGATGATTGAGATATCGGTAAGCGATGTCATTGTTGGCATATATGAATTTGAATTCATTTTATGATCCCTTGAATGAAGATTATCAAAAAAATGATCGAGCAATGAAATAAGGTTATGTGTTTTTGTATTGTTGAATGAAAGATGTTGTTATCTTTTTGTTGTGTGTGTTGTTGAAAATTACTAAATTAATGCACAATAGAAAAATCCTCTAAGTTATGCAACTTTTATCCCAAAAAGCAAATTCTATCGGAATGTCTCAAGTATCGGAATGTAGGATCTGTCGGAATACCCCTTCTATCGGAATGTCCTTCTATCGGAATGTCCTTCTATCGGAATGTCCTTCTATCGGTATGTAGGATCTGTCGGAATAGCCTTCTATCTGAATGTCTACTGTCTGAATATGAGATCTATCGGAATGCTACAAGTATCGGAATAAGATACTATCAGAATCCCTGATCGCAATATGGCCAATAAAAATTTGACAGAATGACTTTTCAACAAACGTTAAAACCGTCGCAATCCACAATCGCAATGGGCGATCGGAATAAGCGTCGGAATAAGGTATCTGAATACTTGTGATCGCAAAGTAAAACCCTTGGGTTATTGTGATCGAACCGTACTTACCTGTACTTTTCCGATGGAATCAATTGCAGTGAATTTCGCAAAGTTGAAGCAAGAGAATTCTTAACTTTTGAGCCAAAAGATTTGTGTTTTACTCGAAACCAAGATACCTAAATCACTAATACAACAATAAAGAAGGTATACGACTTGAAGAACACTAAAAACACACAAAAAATTGAAGTTTTGGTAAAAAACAATCAAAAACTCACGAAATGCTTAAATAAGCATGAACAACACAAAGACCAACCTATATTTCATCCCATAGCTCTTGATACCAATTGTAGAAGTGTGATAATCTTTGTATTTCAAGAGGGTTGATGTTTTTCTGGAGAGAGAAACTAGAGAGAGAAGTGAAAGAAACTATGTGTATTCCTTTGAGAAATGAAACAACCAACACATCTTTCCATGGTGGAAAGAGGTTTATATACCCAAGTCCTTAAATGGACTTGGGCCTCCGGCCTATGAACATGCTCATGGGTCGGGCTTAACATAAACATACTTAAACATTACTACGAGCCTGTAACTATATTGTTGGAGTGACCGAGACTTTCTTTATACATAAAACGTATTTCCAACATGACCATTAAAGTTAAAAGGGTATTTTACCTTGCAAAGCTTCTTAGCAAAAGAACTGTTCAAACCAATCCAAGATTAACCAAAGGAGGTTAAATCTATGCTCTTGTACACACGCCTCAAACAAGCTATTCGACAAGCAAGGTCACGCGAGCAGAACCGTATCATAGTGATGGAAAAAACCGAACCGAGTATACACTAGGCTATAGTCGGTCGAATATGGTGTTTGGCAAGGTTTCAGAGATTATTTTCTTTCACTATGAATGAGCAAAGAAAACAAATGAAAACCTTTGTATTTATAGTGTGTCATAAGTTAGGGTTTGGAGACAAACTATATATAGAGAATATACTGTTTGCTTTAAAACCAAAACTAAAAAACACAAACACACACCCCACAGGGGCCGGCCAAACATCCCCTTAAAATAGAGGGAACCAAAAATTATTTTTTCCATTTTTATAGTTAACGCCCGTTAGTCATTTTCCATTAAATACTTAACGGTCGTTAGTTACGGTTTTTAACACTCGTTAATAAATTACATTTTAATAAATAAAATATAATTATTTAAATTAAATAGCTCTAAACATTTGTGTGCAATCCCATAGTCTCGAGTCCGATCCTAAGACACGACTATTTAAATACGTCCACAAACTAACAGCTCCCACTTGAACTATGATGTAGGTTTTTCGTACACATTTTAGGAAAAACGCGTATGATTGGCAAGTATTAAGTTATACGATTTAGGAAAAACATAAAACCGAATAAATGCGGGTTCGTTCTCGAAGGAGGTGTGTGGATTAATGTGCCAATTATATAAAATCAAAGTTTGGATTAGTGACGTTTTTGGTTTAAAGAGAGAAAAAGTAAAGACGAGCTACGACTACGATTACGCTACGACGTTGACGTAAAACGATGACGTAATTACGTAAAACGCGACAAAATTAAAAATTAAACCTAAAAATTAATTAAAAGTTTAAACTAAGTCTAAAATAATATAAATAAGAATAAAAATCCAACAAATATATTTTAAAACCTTTTATTAATTAAATATTCAATTTTAAATACTAATTAAAGCCCTAAAATTAAATATAATTAACAAAATGTCCAAAATATTATTATATTGAACTAATAACTAACTTATATTATTTAAAGACTAAAAAGTATTTTTCCTAAATTTTTAAAACTATTTTTCTATTTTTAAATCTCTAAAAACTATTTTTAAACTAAAATAATCATAAAAAATAATAAAATAATGCCGAAATTAATTTGACAATTTTGAAAATCCTAATTTATGCTAAAGAACAGTAGAAAATTGAAAAAGTTTGAAAAATGTAAAATTTTGCACTAAAAGACAAAACAGTTTAATATTAAAACCTTAATTAAGCTAAATTAATTATAAAAAATAATTAAAACAGTGAACAATGAAAACTTTTTAAACTAAAAATCTTAAAATGTTTTTCTCAATCTATGAAAAATTTTAGAACTGAAAAATAATGACTTTTTACACTAAATGCCAAAAACAGCCTATTTAAAAGTTAATTAAAAATGCAATTTAATCTAAAAAATATCAAATGAATAGTAACATTAAAATAATTTAAACTGAAAAATCAGAAATTAAATAAAAAATAATGAAAAAAGTTTCAATGTCTAAATCCTAATTAAAGGCACTAAAGACAAAAATGGTTGAAAACTGATAGTGACATGTGCACTCTTTTCGTCTGCTTGCTTGGTAGTGGGAAAAACAAAACTAGCAGTGGGAACTTGGTTCCCACTGACAGTTATAAAAATGGGTCTAGGCACTTAAGTGCTTAGAACTTGATGATAGCTTGATGATTTTTGGCAACAAGGGCACCCCCACACTCATGGAAGTGTGGGAAGTCAGTTTATGCAAGAAATCACACAGTTACAATACAAAAATCACACAAGAGGGGCAAAAATAAGTGACTGCTATAGCCTTGAAGTTTCTGATGAACAGTGATTAATGCTATATGCACACAAACGAATTTCAAACTCCAAAAGCTTGCACACCAGCTTACCAAATCAATCACAAACTATCTAAAATCCTAGCTAGACCTACCCTCTAACAATCCACAAGATTTTCAGGCAAAATTTACTCTAAAATAGACAGAAAATGGGCTTACTGTTTAAGCACTATAAACCAGATTTAAACTTGCAACTTCTATTTTTTACACAACACCCTTTAAACAAAATGTGGAAATGGCTAATACAACTCTATTGAAGCATGTTCAAACTACTTACATCCTACCAAAGAGTCACCTAAGGCACAATACAAGTTAATCCAAACACCCTCTTATATTCAGAAAAATGATAATTAGCAAAGAAATTTAAAGCAACTCACTACCAAACTGATTACAAACACTTCTAACATGCACATTAACTTAAATTAAGCAATAGCAAGCAGAACATACACACAAGAACAAGTTCCTACACAAATTCCCATAAATTCACAAAATCTCATATAGAAAAAAATTAAGCAGGGTTCAAGCCTATGTAAACCTGGCTGATGCCTTCTACTTGGAATCTTTTGAGCTTATATGTGAGCTTACAGAATGTTGATGTAGAGAAATGCAAGGTGGGGACTACAGCAGTCCCAAACACCCCCTTATATCTTCAATCTTGAAGATACTGGAACTTTTCTACCCTGCCAAATAGAAACAGAAAAAGTGACCTGAGATACAAGCAATAAGCAATAAGCTAAGCTTATTGGTTAAGCTAGCTTATGGCTTATTGCTAAAAAAAACGTGAAACTGATTTTTCCTAAAAACCTTTGAAACCACCAACTTTTTGAGACCTTTGGTACAAACTCAACAAAAGCTATTGAAAACGTTTTGAGCTAATATTGGAAACACAAATTCAGAAAAATAAAAAATTCAATCCACTTTCACTTCATGAACTTTTTAAAAATTCTAAAAATCTTTAACACTTTTGAAAATACTGAAAATCTTAAACCCTTTTTGTGACTTAAACTAAATTGAATATAAAATAAATTTTAAACTAAAACCAGTATAAACTTGGGAACTCAGAATTACTTTGAAATAATATTAAGAAAACTTTAACTATTTTATTTCATTAAAAAAATTACAAAGTAAAACTGGAACCAGAATATATGTGACATGCCATATATATTTATACTGAATAATGGAGGATTCTAGAATACAAAGACAAAGCTAAACCCTAACAACTAAATTCCAATAATGCCCTTGGTTTGAATTCGTGGTCTTTGGTCAAAATGTGGTTCATGTGATGTACCAGCTGGATGAAGCAATCTTGAACATTTATCTTTGCTTGGAGGAGTTATATTCCCTTGTAAACAGTCGATTTTCTGCTAAGATGCCATTTTTGCCTTTTTTTGTTGAAGCAGGGGGACAACGTGGGGTCCATTTGGGTCACGGGTGAGCTGTTTTGTTGGTGGGCTGTGATGAGGGTGGACTTAATTGTTGATCTGGAGGTGCTTAAAACAAACCCCTTTGATTAGGGTTTGATTTGGGATTAGGGTTTATGTGGTGGATTAGAAGGTAATTAGGGGGAGGTGATGAATAGTGACTGTTTCCCTCTCAAAAATATATATAAAAAACGGTTTAAAGTGTTAAGTGGGGGTTTTGACCCAGGTTTGACTTGGTTTAAGTATGGACCGGGTTGGGTGTTTCATATGGGCTTGGGTTGTGTGTGATTGGGCTCCAGCCGGGTATGGTATGGGTATGGGTGGGTTTATATTGGGTATGGGTTTGATTAATCACAATTTTTCCCCCTCAAGTTCCAAAAGGTTTGCACATAAAGTTTTAATAGCATATTTCTTCATTCCCTTTGATAATTTCTTTCATCAAATGACAAATCAGTCCCTCTTAATTTCATAAACTTGTATCAAGGACCACTGTTGCAATTTTAGCATTCTTCAAGGGCCAAAAATGTATGATATTGAAACTTAAGGACCAAACTAGCAATTTTTGAGATTTGCAAGGGTCAAACGTGACAAGTCTTCCAAAGTTGAGGGACCATTCTTGCTAATCTTCAATTCTTCAAGGGTAATTTTGGAAATTCCATATTTGGGCCCGGCTTCTTGTGCGGCTTCGTTTCCCGTGTTCGTTTTTGCTTGATTCCTTTGATCTTTTGGTGAATTCACGATATCCGTACCTTAAATACACAATGAACAAATACAAGCACATTTTTGGGTATTTTGATGATATTTTAAGCGTTTTAAGCCCGATTTGGACGATGAGACTATGTATAAATACAGTCTCATCACTCCCCCATACTAAACCATTGCCGTGTCCCCACGCAATGCTAGAATTAAGTATCGTAGCACTTCCAAAATTCATTTTATGATGACTTTTATTAAAGACATAAACTTAAATAAACTACTACACGCGTTTTAGACATAATGTATTGTTTTCATCACGAGAAAGTGACTTTTGGGATCATACAACAAGAACACGTGAATGCTTCGTTAGAAATAATTTCGTCGTCCTCGATTTTCACCCAATTCCATGCTAAGCGTGTAACGAGATCGTTGTTATTATAAGTTAGCAACACGATCATATCTCATGAGTGTTAATTACGAACCTAAACTCCCTTATTCCTACTTGGTACCTCTTATATTTTATTATGTCTTAATGATCACGAGGATACATCATTGACTTATGCGTGAATAGAGATTAAGTCTAAAAATTGAGTTTTAACGGTGTAACCAAAATCATTAAATTAATAATTCATCCTAATAGACAACGATGTCAAAAAATTAAGTCAACAAAAAGAATCGATAAACACGGTTTTATAACGGTTTTGAACATGAGACTTATTACCAAGACTTTTATACGCCCCCTAACGGAAGGGCCTTATTATCTTTGGTTTACCTCCATCTTTTATTCAACTTCGCCATGAAGCTTTTATTATGACTTCGGTCTTGCCTTGCCTTTTATTATCCGCCTCATCGGTGGTTTTATTAGCCAAAGACGTATATCCTCACGCTAAAGCGAATTTTGGATCTTTAAAGCTTCGAAGATTAAGGCTTGATTCACTTTCAATTTGGGCATAGATTTTTCGGCCTTGTGAGCTTCAAATTTTTGCTTAATTTAGGTGAGCATTTGAAATCTTATTATTAGGTGAAGCTTTTGATTATTCGGGTGCCAATACTTCAAAACCATGACGCTGGCGATACCTTAATGTTTTCCCAATTTAATTACATGGAAGCTACCAAAACAAATTAGAAACCAACAATAGTGACTAAACCGCTAAATCAATATTTATTAACAATTTATTATGCAAAAGCGTTGGGAGAATAAGCCAATAATTACTACACATAAGATCGTGACAATTACGAGACTTATAAATAACTCTATCATTTCTCGTCCTCATTTAAGAGACTTAGCCTAAAAAGTTAAGGAATCGAAGCAAAGTGCTCAACACGCACGGCCAAGTCAAAAATTACTCTCGTTCTCACCATCAGAAAACCTACATTCGTGTGTTAAACACTTATGAAAAACTAGAAAAAATTTAAAATTTGGCCATTTTTAGCCTTATTTGCAACAAAACGATAACAAAAAGATGAAATTTGGATATCGTGGTGACGTAAGCAAGGTGAAGTATCTACTCACCCCCCCCCCCATACTAAAACTAAACATTGTCCTCAATGTTTCGATTCTAGGGGTGAAAACACCCCCATACTAGAGACGAAGTCGAATGCTTAATCTCGAGCATGGAAAGGGTAAAACGAATAACCTAAAAGACGTTTATGAGTTATGGTATTAAGATAAACGTTAGAACATAAAAGGATATCATCGGATATCGGAATCTCCAAAGGCAACGATCGAAGCTCGAGTGATCCGTAAAACGAACAAGAGAGGCTTCAATGATGACGATGAACCTAATAAATCACAATCACAAACAACCACGGAACAAAGGTTGGAAGAGCACAAGTACCCTCGTTACATTAAACTAAGAAAGCAATAATATGTACAAGGATAAGCATGAGAATCCCCCACGAGGCACCTTGTTTTTGATAACCGAGTCAAAAGCTCGACTCGAATCCCCATAAATGTGATCATTTAGGGATAATCATGGTATGGTCATTTTTGGTGGGGCTTACATGATAAACAAGGCCCAAAAGTACGTGGAGTACTTTAAAACCCGATAAACATATACCGGGGTCAAAGATAGCGTCCTCGTTTTCGGATGAAAGACGAAACAACGCTACTCTAACATGAACCCCAATGGGGTAGAAGAAAAGAGATGAGAAGTAAAAAGGTGGGGCAATAGGTAAGTCACTAAAACAATGAGCTACTCGAGGTAAACTCATACCAAGCAAATAGATTAGATTTCCATTTATTGCATCGGTGGAAGACCGAGATTTCCCTTTACAAGCAATTCCGGGATCGTAAATCTCGTCCTCGGTGGAGAAATGTGAGGGAACATTGGGGCTTCCCCCACACTAAAACCACACCAACCGTCGTCAAAAGGAGTAGACGAGGTGGTAGCACTCATATAACACGGTGATGACGGAGCTAAACATGTAGAAAAATCTTTTAAAACATTTTTAAAATCTTTTCCTTTTTCATTGTTTAAAAACTCTTTATGAAAACCCGATTTGATAATGTCGAAAATATTTGGCGTGTCAAATTCAAAATTAGTCGCGCTAAAAATCCTCACATTTAAGTCTTTGGTGGGAGGGGGTGGCGGATTATATAAGTTCTCAAAACGTTTGTCAATAAAGAACACCGCCCCCTCGGGGTCTACATACTCGTCATCCTCATGAACGTCGATCTCATCGATTTCTTCATCAAAGATAGGCTTGTCAAACCAAGGTTTGTCATTCCCCTCCTTGAGTATCTTGGAAACTCTCTCGAAAAGATCACGATCACGCACGAAACCATCATTCTTTTGTGGGGATTGTTGATAAGTTAAATCCTCACGAATGTGGTAAACGTAATTCTAATTTGAGGAGTGTTGATTAGGTAACTCCTCGAGAATTGGATTTTTGGTGGTCACATGAGTTGGTTCGTCGTCGAAAATAAGACGTTCCAACTCATTTAGTTCATCCTCGATTTTGGAAAGATCGACCTCACTCGTAGGTGGGAGTGGAGGCATAAGAGCTAGCTCTCGTTCAATGATTTCCTCAATCTCGAGATCAAACTCGTAATCATCGTACTTCACATGTTTCTTCTTAGGAGAATCAAAAATTGCATGTGGATTTCGAAGTACGTGATCAATCTCGGCAAAATCGCCATCGTCATCGTCAAAGAAAGAGTCGATGTGAGCACTCACAACCATGGTCTTACAAGTCGAATGACTATGTTTAGGTGACTTTTCTAAGACGAGAGGATCGATGTCGATAAAACCTTTAGCCTCAATGGGTGTTGGGCTAGGCAAAGGAGGCACTTCGATGGAGTTAGAAATTGAAGCCTCAAAGACGTGGTCCTTCGAAGGTGGTGAAGACGAGCCCATATTGGTCTTTGTCGTGATGGCACTAACGTCGCCCTTCGGAATTGGTGTTTCACTTGTTTCGCTAAAAACATCCCAAAGTGAGTTTTCATCCATAAATTTACTCATACCCTTTTGAATTAGGTACACGTACTCTTTATCATTAAAATCATCATCTTTAAAACCGTTTTTCTTAATTATTTCAAAACATGCATTAAGCCTCATTCTTTCCGCTAAAGTGAACATTTTGAAATCATTAGGATTTGAATCATTAGGTTTTGAAACCTTGGTTTTTTCATTCTCATTAAATCCTTGGGATTTTCTAGCGAAAAAGTCTATTTTCTCATCCCCATATCTCATAGTAAGTCTCCCCTCGTGTACGTCGATTACGGTTCGAGCCGTCGATAATAATGGTCGGCCTAAAATAATGGGACATTTAGGGTCACACTCGTAATCGAATATAACGAAATCCGCGGGAAAAACAAACTTTCCAACTTTAACATAGACATCCTCGGCTATTCCAATTGGTATTAAAGGCGTACAATTTGCAAGCTCGATTGTCATGTTCGTGGGGGTAAGCGAAGGCAATCTCATCAATTTTGAAAGAGAATGAGGCATGAGATTGATGCTAGAACCTAAATCGGCAAGGGCTAAACATCCCTCAATCTCGGAAAAATCACAAGGTAGTAGAAATTGGCCCGGATCCTCTTCCATTCTCGGCATACGCCTTTTGGGTTTTTTAAGAAGGATCGATGCACAAGTTTCTTCAAGGGTTACTTTGGTAAGGTCGACAAAGCTCTCTTTTTGAACCGTGGATGGAATTTGAGGTACACGAGGGTGTGCACTCTTTTCCTTGGTCGTCACGTTCACCCCTTCGACTTTAGAACAAGAAGGCGTCTTAGAAGTCGAGGGTCGAGAAGAATAAACAACTCGAAATCCTTCAAGGTTAGGGGTAATCACACGAACTTTCTCACGTGGCGAGGCGGATTTACATTGTTCCTTCGGATTTGCAACGGTGTCACTAGGTAACGAACTCGATGACGCACCCGAGGACTTGTTCATTATGGCCGAAAACATCTTTTCAATATCAATTTGCCCTTGCTCAATCTTCGTGTTTTGCAATTTCAAAGTATTAGAAAAGTCATTTTTCAAAGTACCAATTTCTCCCTCTAATCGTCTCATATTAGCCTCATTCGTTTTCATGTAATTTTGAAAATCGTTTGACGAACTATTTTGATTAGAATTAAAGTTCCCTTGGTTTTGATTGTTTCTTTGAAAATTTCCTTGATTACCACTTGAAAAATTGTTGCCTTGGTTGTTGTTGTTTGAAAAATTCAAGTTTTGGTTATTGTCTCGATTTTGCCAAGTTATATTACGACCTTGATTATAACCTCCTTGATTTTGATTCGAAAAATTTCCTTGTTGATTGTTTCCTTGAAAATTGTTTCGATTTTGAAAATTGTTGCCTTGGTTATAATTTCCTTGTTGTGATGGACCCGCGTTATTTTGATTTTGAAAATTGTTGTTTCCATTTAACGCACTCACATTCGACGTTTGGCCATCCGTACCCGTACACTCATAATAATTATGAGGTCCACCACAAAACGTACACGAAACCTCAACCGCTTTCACCGTAGCGGGAGCGTCTTTCTTTTGCATCTCAACGAGAAAAGACGTAAACACATTCGTCAACTTATCGACTTTCGCATCAACTCTCTCAATGTCGTGATTAGAACTACTAACATTGGCAACACTCGGTGCGTTTCGGAGTTGGTAAACCTTGGATCGGTTCTCGATAATTATCAATGCGTCTTTCAGAGTCTTACACAAAAAGTTGCCACCGGCGGCGGAATTCAACGAATCTTGCTCTTGAAAATTAAGACCGTTGTAAAACGTATCGATTTGGTGCAACTCGGAAAAACCATGGTGAGGAAATTGCCTAGGCAATTCCTTAAAACGATCCCACGCGTCTCTAAAAGATTCATTCGGTTTTTGCTCAAATTTCGTAATTTCATTTTTGAAAAACATCGTCTTAGACGGGGGAAAAAATAATTAACGAACTTGGAAACGAGATCCTTCCACGTAGTTATCGAATTAGGTGGCTCTTTCTCGTACCAATCCTTGGCGGCACCATCGAGCGAGTACGGAAAAAGCATAAGCTTGACGACATCGGTGTCGACGTTCTTAAACTTGCTCGTGGCTAAAAGACGATCAAAATTCCGAATATGGTCGTGAGGATTATCGGCCTCGCGACCTCGAAACTTCGTAGCTTGGATCAACGAAAGCATTCCGCTCTTAATCTCAAAATTCTCCGCTTCGATAGCGGGAATTACGATCGCGTCTCCATAACCCTCGGTGGGTGCTTGGAGCAATTCCATCATCGAACGATTGTCGGCCATCTCGTCTAAGGTTTCTTCAACAACGATATTAGAAACGTCGGTTTCTAAATCTCGTCTACGTCGTCGATTCCTTCGATTACGATTGCGTCGATTCGAAGCGTCGCTAGAATTAGAATAATCCTTCGATCGAGTGCGCATGCACTAAGCGTAGAATGGGTGGTAGCAAAGAAGATTCTTTTTGCGGTTTTTCGATTTTTCAATTTTTTGGTTTTTGATTGTTTTTTAATTTTTTTGGATTTTTGAATGTATTACGTAGACACGAATCTACAAATCTCCCCTCGAATCGATCTTCTCGATTAAAGGAGCCTCAAGGAATGAAAACGATCACGTGGAGTGAACGCCTTCGATGACTTTAGAACGTTGGTGGAACACCAAAACGTTCAAGAGGGTTTAATCTTGAAAACAAGCAAATATAATATACCTAGATAATACTTGGGCGGAAAACCCTCGATTAGCCCTCTTTCTCAAAACACGCACAAGCAAGCGGGGGAAACGAGGCGGCGCTAAGCACTTAAGAGCCTTTTTCCCTTAGGTCGTGAAATACAACCGCCTTATACCCACCTTATAGTTTCTGTTAATTGAAATTAAGCCTCACGAAAGTATTTATCTATTTTGCCTTTAAACTTTTGCTTTAGATTCGAATACAATGATCGAGTGATGAAATCCCGAATCAAGGTTGCGTTTTCACGCTTTTGGAGTACTTGTATATTTATTGTTCTTACGTAAATACAATATAGTAATACTATATTCACAAGAAAAACGAAAACCAATATATCTACAATATAGTAAAATGATTGATTTGTGTTTAATTTAGGAAAATTAAACACGATTTATTTGGATACTATAATATAATAAGTAAAAATAACAAAAATGAGTATGTACGATATTCACGCTTTCCAAAAAATAAAAAGCAAAAACGCACTACTCACACAAACGCGATACTAATAATGGCAACACTAAACACCTCCCCGGCAGCGGCGCCAAAAATTGATGTAGGTTTTTCGTACACGTTTTAGGAAAAACGCGTATGATTGGCAAGTATTAAGTTATACGATTTAGGAAAAACGTAAAACCGAATAAATGCGGGTTCGTTCTCGAAGGAGGTGTGTGGATTAATGTGCCAATTATATAAAATCAAAGTTTGGATTAGTGACGTTTTTGGTTTAAAGAGAGAAAAAGTAAAGACGAGCTACGACTACGATTACGCTACGACGTTGACGTAAAACGATGACGTAATTACGTAAAACGCGACAAAATTAAAAATTAAACCTAAAAATTAATTAAAAGTTTAAACTAAGTCAAAAATAATATAAATAAGAATAAAAATCCAACAACTATATTTTAAAACCTTTTATTAATTAAATATTCAATTTTAAATGCTAATTAAAGCCCTAAAATTAAATATAATTAACAAAATGTCCAAAATATTATTTTATTGAACCAATAACTAACTTATATTATTTAAAGACTAAAAAGTATTTTTCCTAAATTTTTAAAAACTATTTTTCTATTTTTAAATCTCTAAAAACTATTTTTAAACTAAAATAATCATAAAAAATAATAAAATAATGCCAAAATTAATTTGACAATTTTAAAAATCCTAATTTATGCTAAAAGAACAGTAGAAAATTGAAAAAGTTTGAAAAGAATGTAAAATTTTGCACTAAAAGACAAAACAGTTTAATATTAAAACCCTAATTAACGAGCTAAATTAATTATAAAAAATAATTAAAACAGTGAACAATGAAAACTTTTTAAACTAAAAATCTTAAAATATTTTTCTTAATCTATGAAAAATTTTAGAACTGAAAAATAATGACTTTTTACACTAAATGCCAAAAACAGCCTATTTAAAAGTTAATTAAAAATGCAATTTAATCTAAAAAATATCAAATGAACAGTAACATTAAAATAATTTTAAACTGAAAAATCAGAAATTAAATAAGAAAAATAATGAAAAAAGTTTCAATGTCTAAATCCTAATTAAAGGCACTAAAGACAAAAATGGTTGAAAACTGATAGTGACATGTGCACTCTTTTTGTCTGCTTGCTTGGCAGGTGGGAAAAACAAAACTAGCAGTGGGAACTTGGTTCCCACTGACAGTTATAAAAATGGGTCTGGGCACTTAAGTGCTTAGAACTTGATGATAGCTTGATGATTTTTGGCAACAAGGGCACCCCCCACACTCATGGAAGTGTGGGGAGGTCAGTTTATGCAAGAAATCACACAGTTTACAATTACAAAAATCACACAAGAGGGGCAAAAAATAAGTGACTGCTATAGCCTTGAAGTTTCTGGATGAACAGTGATTAATGCTATATGCACACAAACGAATTTCAAACTCCAAAAGCTTGCACACCCGCTTACCAAATCAATCACAAACTATCTAACATCCTAGCTAGACCTATCCTCTAACAATCCCACAAGATTTTCAGGCAAAATTTACCTCTAAAATAGACAGAAAATGGGCTTACTGTTTAAGTACTATAAACCAGATTTAAACTTGCAACTTCTATTTTTTACACTACACCCTTTAAACAAAATGTGGAAATGGCTAATACAACTCTATTGAAGCATGTTCAAACTACTTACATCCTACCAAAGAGTCACCTAAGGCACAATACAAGTTAATCCAAACACCCTCTTATATTCAGAAAAATGATAATTAGCAAAGAAATTTAAAGCAACTCACTACCAAACTGATTACAAACACTTCTAACATGCACATTAACTTAAATTAAGCAATAGCAAGAAGAACATACACACAAGAACAAGTTCCTACACAAATTCCCATAAATTCACAAAATCTCATATAGAAAAAAATTAAGCAGGGTTCAAGCCTATGTAAACTTGGCTGATGCCTTCTACTTGGAATCTTTTGAGCTTATATGTGAGCTTACAGAATGTTGATGTAGAGAAATGCAAGATGGGGACTACAGTAGTCCCAAACACCCCCTTATATCTTCAATCTTGAAGATACTGGAACTTTTCTACCCTGCCAAATAGAAACAGAAAAAGTGACCTGAGATAAAAGCAATAAGCAATAAGCTAAGCTTATTGGTTAAAAAAACGTGAAACTGATTTTTCCTAAAAACCTTTGAAACCACCAGCTTTTTGAAACCTTTTGGTACAAACTCAACAAAAGCTATTGAAAATATTTTGAGCTAATATTGGAAACATAAATTCAGAAAAATAAAAAATTCAATCCACTTTCACTTCATGAACTTTTGAAAATTCTAAAAATCTTTAACACTTTTGAAAATACTGAAAATCTTAAACCCTTTTTGTGACTTAAACTAAATTGAATATAAAATAAATTTTAAACTAAAACCAGTATAAACTTGGGAACTCAGAATTACTTTGAAATAATATTAAGAAAACTTTAACTATTTTATTTCATTAAAAAAAATTACAAAGTAAAACTGGAACCAGAATATATGTGACATGCCACATATATTTATATTGAATAATGGAGGATTCTAGAATACAAAGACAAAGCTAAACCCTAACAACTAAATTCCAATAATGCCCTTGGTTTGAATTCGTGGTCTTTGGTCAAAATGTGGTTCATGTGATGTGCCAGCTGGATGAAGCAATCTTGAACGTTTATCTTTGCTTGGAGGAGTTATATTCCCTTGTAAACCGTCGATTTTCTGCTAAGATGCCATTTTTGCCTTTTTTGTTGAAGCAGGGGGACAACGTGGGGTCCATTTGGGTCACGGGTGAGCTGTTTTGTTGGTGGGCTGTGATGAGGGTGGACTTAATTGTTGATCTGGAGGTGCTTAAAACAAACCCCTTTGATTAGGGTTTGATTTGGGATTAGGGTTTATGTGGTGGATTAGAAGGTAATTAGGGGGAGGTGATGAATAGTGACTGTTTCCATCTCAAAAATATATATAAAAAACGGTTTAAAGTGTTAAGTGGGGGTTTTGACCCAGGTTTGACTTGGTTTAAGTATGGACCGGGTTGGGTGTTTCGTATGGGCTTGGGTTGTATGTGATTGGGCTCCAGCTGGGTATGGTATGGGTATGGGTGGGTTTATATTGGGTATGGGTTTGATTAATCACAATTTTTCCCCCTCAAGTTCCAAAAGGTTTGCACATAAAGTTTTAATAGCATATTTCTTCATTCCCTTTGATAATTTCTTTCATCAAATGACAAATCAGTCCCTCTTAATTTCATAAACTTGTATCAAGGACCAATGTTGCAATTTTAGCATTCTTCAAGGCCATAAATGTATGATATTGAAACTTAAGGACCAAACTAGCAATTTTTGAGATTTGCAAGGGTCAAAAGTGACAAGTCTTCCAAAGTTGAGGGACCATTCTTGATAATCTTCAATTCTTCAAGGGTAATTTTGGAAATTCCATATTTGGGCCCGGTTTCTTGTGCGGCTTCGTTTCCCGTGTTCGTTTTTGCTTGATTCCTTTGATCTTTTGGTGAATTCACGATATCCGTACCTGAAATACACAATGAACAAATACAAGCACATTTTTGGGTATTTTGATGATATTTTAAGCGTTTTAAGCCCGATTTGGACGATGAGACTATGTATAAATACAGTCTCATCAAACTATTTCGTAAATATCGTGATCACATCGATTAGCGTCTAGCTACACGTCGATGCCTCTAGTACGATCTCGAGTAAGGTCTCCTGGACAAAAACCTCTTAATGATTAAACATCATTATTATTATCCTTTTGTTTCTTAATACACGTTAATAAGGATATGGATCTCAGTCATTCCTTAATTAACAAAATGCTTTCTCGTTCGTTGATTATTAAAGATTACCACATATCAATTTGGGTGCGGCCACACATACATCTTTAATTAATCCCACGAGGGGCCCAACTGTATTAAAAACTCCAACAAAATATTGAAGGAAACAAAATCCCAATTTTGACTACAAGCAAAACTCATGACTTTTGCAACCCTGTGAAATCAAATCCGTATAGCCACCAATTACGTAGAGCGTTAGATTGATTCACATAAATGCACTAGATCCACAACGTTTCCTGGTATCTCAGGTCGAAGGATAACTATTTATGATATACTTAATGATAAAGATCCATAAAGTAATATCACCGTAGTTGGGATAAGCCCTATATCTCGAATCATCGAATATCATCTAAATTTGGTATGTAATCACATCAAGTATTCATTCAAGAACTACTCCCACCAAACTTTAGATTTGTCTTAATTTGATAATATTCCTATATTATTAATCGACAACGGGCAATTTAGACTAAAAATAATATTCATGGATATAAACATGCAAATATAGGATACAAAATTAACTAACATAAATAAACATAACCCAAACTTTATTTCATCAAGGTAATAATGTTTAACACCCCTTATCCAAATACTAAATCACAGATTTACATGAAGTCACTAGCTAACATAAGTCATATTCCCTTAGCATGCTCGATGACTTTCCTACCAGACAATGCCTTAGTGAAAGGATCAGCTAAGTTACTATCTGTGTAAACTTTCAACAAATTAATTTCACCGAAAACAACTTGCTTTCGATCATAGTGAAATATCCTCAGAAAATGTTCGGCGCCTTTCATGACTCCAGGTTCATTGGTGAATATGATCGCGGCAGAGTTGTCGCAATACATATCAGTAGGATTCTTTATTGAAGGCATCACTCCTAGATCATCAATAAATTTTCTAATCCAAAAAGCCTCCATCGCAGCTTTTGAGGCAACTACATACTCGGCCTAGGCAGCATGCATAGCTATTGTTGACTGCTTACGGCTCTTCCAGTCTACAGCTCGTCCATTGTCGACAAAGACATAACCAGTTTAGGACTTCGTATCATCTTTATCACATTGCCAAGAAGCATCACAGAAACATGTAACATTTAGTTCTGTGTCTGGTTTACCCTCATAAACAAGAAACATGTCTTCGTATTCCTTAAATACTTAAGAATATGTTTAACAGCAGCCCATTGGAGCTTACCAGGTTTCTACTGATAACGATTGACTAAGTTATGAGAAAACGCCACATCTGGCCTTGTGTATCTTACAGCATGCATGATAGATCCTACAGCCAAAGCATAAGGAACTCTTGCCATGTATTTCTCCTCTTAAGGAGTTGATGCATCTTTCTAATGACTTAAACCATGATCAACATCCATAGGTTGATAACCTTTCTTGGAGTTGTGCATGTTGTACCTTTTTAATATCTTGTCAAGATATGCACTTTGACTAAGTCCAATCAACCGTCTTTTCCAATCACGATATATCTTAATACCCAATATGTATGCAGCTTCTCCTAGATCTTTCATAGAAAAACATTTACCAAGATAATCCTTAACAACTTTAATACTTGGTATATGACTTCCCATGATTAATATGTGATCAACATATAAGACCAAGAAAACTACATTACTCCCACTAGCTTTGCGATATACACATGGCTCATCACGATTCTGAACAAATCCAAACTTCTTGATTTTTTCATCGAATCGTTTATTCTATTGTCGTGAGGCTTGCTTCAGACCATAAATGGATCGTTGAAGTTTACACACACGATTTGGATATTCAGGATCAACGTACCCTTCAGGTTGCTCCATATAGATGTCCTCATCTAAGCGACCATTCAAGAAGGCAGTTTTAACATCCATTTTCCATATCTCATAGTCATAGTATGCGGCTATAGCTATGAGAATCCTAATAGCTCTAATGTCGGCTACCGGCGAGAAGGTCTCGTCGTAGTCAACACCATGCGTTTGAGTGTATCCCTTAGCCACCTAACGAGATTTGTAGGATTGTATCTTTCCATCCATGTCAGTTTTCAACCTGTAAATCCACTTACTTTTCACTACTTTAGCACCAGGAGGTGGATCCGCTTTCGTCCAAACTTCGTTGACATCCATGGAGTGCATTTCCTCATCCATAGCACCTCTCCACTTTTTGCTCTTAGGATCAAGCATAGTAGATTTATAATTAGAAGGTTCACCAAAGTCACCTGGTTCATTATCTTCAACCTCTATGTTTAAACTTAGACGGTTGGATGGTCAAATAGTCCTTTCAGACCTTCGAATATGAACTAATTTCGGTGGAGGACCCATACTTTCTGGCTCTACGGGAACTTCGCTAGTAATTTCAGAAGGTAATGTATCTTCATGATCATCTTCCAGATCATAGTCCCTCCCACTGAATTCTTAATATACAAATTCTCTTTCAAGAAAATTTCCATATCTTGCAACAATAACTTTGTTTTCAGGTGGGAAGTAAAAGTAGTAACCCATAGTTTCCTTAGGGTATCCTACGAAGAAACACTTCACAGATCTTTGATGGAGTTTATCAGCTGAGTCACGTTTCATGTACGCCTCACAACCCCAGACCTTAAGATAAGATATATTAGGCTTCTTGCCATGCCATATTTCATATGGTGTCTTACTTACCTTCTTTGTGGGAACCATATTAAGAATACAAATCACAGATTCTAAGGCATAGTCCCAAAAGGACAATGGTAGAGTAGTAAGATTAAACATACATCGCACCATATCCAATAATGTACGATTTCTCCTTTCAGATACACCATTTTGTTGTGGAGTATAAGGAGAAGTAAGATTCTGGACAATTCCACTCTTAGCAAGATAATCTTTAAACTCTTGACTTAAGTATTCGCCACCTCGATCGGATCGAAGAGCTTTAATCTTCTTTCCAGTTTGCAACTCTACTTCAGCTTTAAACACTTTGAATGTTTCAAACACCTCAGATTTATGCTTAAGTAAATAAACAAAACCATATCGACTGAAATCATCTGTGAATGTTAAGAAGTAGCTAACACCTCTATTTGACACATGTCTAAGTGGTCCCA
This sequence comes from Glebionis coronaria, assembly GCA_025667525.1. Lineage (NCBI taxonomy): Eukaryota > Viridiplantae > Streptophyta > Magnoliopsida > Asterales > Asteraceae > Glebionis > Glebionis coronaria. Next base: position 545,263 of record JANFOE010001638.1, read on the forward strand.
CACATCCGTATGTATAAGACCAAGTAGATCCGTAGCCCTTTCAATGTTAGCATTAAAAGGTTTCCTTGTCACTTTCCCAGAAATACAAGATTCACATTTATCCAATGATTCATTGATAGGTGTGAAAACACCCATCCTTTTACCACTTATTTCTTACTAAAACAAGACCAAAACGCGTGTTTAATATCATTTGTTTGGAAATATGCGTGGTTTTTGTGTTTATTGTGTTTTCAGAGCCAACCGAACGAATATTAAAGAAAACATGGGATTGCACGGGTTTTATCGAGGAAAAAGACTCAAGACGAAGTCTATTGTCCAAGAGATGCAAAAGATTTGAAGTCATTGTGCCTATTTGAAGATTTATCGAAGAATAGAGCCAAAGATGGAAGATTCATATATGTCGAAGAAACTCAAGTCTATTAAACGAAGAAATTAAAAGACGAGTTGAATTTAATCGTCGACAAATCCCGAATCAGAATCGAAAACGTCAACTTTTCTGAAAAGACGAGAAGACAAGAAGATAGGGAGAAAGCCCACTCACCAACCAAAAGGAAGACCTATATAAAGATTTCCCTTCACACTTTTCATTCAGTTTTTCATTCCTTTTGTCTCTCTCTTTCTGTTTGTAGTCATCACCAACACCATTAGGGTGTTTGGTGATTTTGATTCTTGTTTTGTTCTTTAATCTTGTAAGTTTAATCCTCCATTTTTTTCTCATTGAATCTTAATCATCAATACAAGTTTTTATTTAATCTTTTCATTCCTCTTGTTCATCATCATCTTTTTATTCAAAGTGCTTAAGTTCTTATTAATTTGATTTTGATCTTCAAAAGTTGTTGATTTTGTGTTTTTATGATTGGGATTTGATCCTTATGGTTAATAGATGATTATTGGTTAATTTGGTTAAACCTTTTTGTTTATTTGGCTCGTTTGGCTAACATTCGTTCCCCTGTTCTAGTTTCTGCATACTGTTCTTCGAATCCCAGACATTCCGAATAGTCCATTTGTTTTTCCCTTATTCGGAATATTCATATATTCCGAATAGTCTTCTTAAATTTTCTTCTATTCAGAATAATGGTATATTCCGCATAGCATGCTTATTCCGAGTAGTCTAAACATTCCGCATAAGCTTCCTTATTCCGCATAGGTCGTATATTCCGCATAGTCAATTTACTCAGTACAACCGTTTATTCCGCATGGTATTTATTCCGAGTAAGCCTGATATTCCGCATAGTAAAACATTCCGCATAACCCATTATTCTGTATGGTCCTTTATTCTGCATAGAGCTTTATTCCGAGTAAGCACAAGTATTCCGCATAGAGTATGAGTATTCCGGATAGCCTAGGTATTCAGAGTAACATCATTATTCCGGATTGAACCAAACATTCCGAATAGGAATTTATTCTGCATGGTCATTTATTCCGAATAGGGCAAGTTTTCAGTAAGGGTATTTTTCAGTTACTGTTTTATTTACATTTTAATTCAAGTTTTATTTTGGTTAATTAATTCTTTCTAGCTTACCTTTTAGTTGCTTCACTTATTTATCTTTTTAATAGAATAGAAAACCAAACCCCTTATTTGTCACCAAGAACAATCATTCCCACTTTGAGCTGTGATCAATTCGAGGAGATTCCGAGAAACGAACTTTCAACTAGTAAAATCTCTTGTATCAAATACCGAGATTAATCTTAAACCCAATGAAAATCATTGTATCAAATAGTGCCGCTGCCGGCTCTTCTCGTTAAGATTAACAGTTTTTTGTAAGAACTTGGATTTTGGGATCCGTTCACTGTGAACGTTACCTTTTTCATCAAAACTTTCAAAAACCCTAAAAAAATATAAAATTTTCAAAAATCCTAAAAATTAAAAAAAAAACATAAAAAAGACAAAAATATTTCTTGCTTGCTTTGTTAGTTCTTTTGTAGGTGCATGCGTACACGATCAACGTCTTATCAAGAGCCCGAGCCTCTCGAAGACTTAGACATGGCCGATGTACAAAACAACAACAATCCACCTTTCAACAACAATAATAACAACAACAATGAGCCTCTACCAGACAATCGCCCGATGATTGAACTTCTGCAAGCACATGTAGACGGCAACAATGATCCAATTGTCATACCCGCGATTGCAGCCAACAACTTTGAGCTCAAATCCGGCTTTATCCAGATGGTCTTTGCTCAACCATTCTTGGGGCGTACCATTGATGATCCACATGACCACATCAAAAGGTTCCTGCCACTCACGAATACGATCAAATTCAATGGTGTTCCACAAGAGGTAATCCGTTTACAACTTTTTCCTTTCTCTTTAGAGGGACAAGCCCGGCATTGGCTTGCTAAGGAACCGCCACAAAGTATTCTTACGTGGACGGATTTGGAGACTAAGTTTATCAACTACTTTTTCCCACCCTCTCGTACTACCGCTTTGCGGAATGAAATTATCAATTTTGAACAAAAGTACGATGAGTCGTTTAGTGAATCTTGGGACCGTTTCAAAGACCTTTTAAGAAAATGCCCACAACATGGTTTTACCAAAGTGCACCAAATTAACACTTTTTATAATGGTTTAAGCATGAATGACCAAGATTCACTAAACAGTGCCTCGGGGGGTAATATCTTGGTTAAGACTTCCAATGCTGCTTGGGATATCATTAAAAATAAGTCTCGTGTGCAAACCAAGAGTGTGCGGACCAATGTCGCTAGTGCTAGTACTAGTGACACCGACAAGCGACTTGACAAAATCACTACGCTTCTTGAATCGCTTGCTACCCAAACCGCCAGTAACACCAACAGCATCAACGCTAAAAACGCTCAAGTCAATGCTGTAAACCAACCATGTGAAATATGCGGGGGTCCTCACTCTTACACCACTTGTACCGCCACCCAAGACTATCCATCTGAGAATGTTAATGCAGCATACGGTACCTATCCTCCGGCCACTTATCAAGCTCGTCCTCAAGGTGACCGCAACTTGCTTAGCTACCGCTCTAACAACTATCTCTCACCACCCGGTTTTCCACCTACCAACCCAAACCAACAACAAAACCTCAATCGCCCTCCTCAACAACAACAACAAACTCGTACACCATACATACCACCTCACAAACAACCATATCCACCTCAAAGAAACAACCAAGTTTACCAGCAACCTGCTTATCAACCACCCGCCTACAATGCTCCTCCCAACCAACCCACCGCATTACACCAAGACATTGGAACCTACATGAGGACTAATGATGTGATCGTGGACAATCTCCAGCGGGAAGTGCTCAACTTGAAAGCAGACCTGGTCAAACAAGGAAACGATCTGAGAGCTGATATTAGAAACACTTTGGATAGTCAAACGAATGACTTAAAGAACATGATGGCTAGTTTCTTCCAAGGTAATCAACACTCTTCTTCGGGTACTCTTCCGAGTAACACCGTTGCGAATCCAAGAGGGGAGATGAAAGCAATCACCACCCGCAATGGCAAAGGTACCAAGGAACCCGAGCTTCCTATACCTCCACCGGTGATTTTGACTAAGGAGAACGAGTCACCTGCTCCTATTCCTCATCCTTCTACTTCCCCAATTTCTCCACCTCTTACTTCTACTCCTCCTCCACCCAAGGATGTGAGTGATCCTATTCTCCCAAAGCCTTCCTCTTCTTCCGATATACCATATCCCTCAAGGTTGAGGAAAGAGAAGCTCAAAAGCAAGGACGATATTCAGGTTTCGAACTTTCTCAAAATGTTTAAACAATTGAATTTCAACATCTCCTTCGCTGAGGCTCTCGCTCACATGCCTAAGTATGCAAAAATGTTCAAAGATCTTCTTAGCGACAAGGAGAAGCTTCTTGATATTGCTAACACCCAACTTAATGAGAATTGCTCTGCAGTGCTCTTAAGGAAATTGCCAACCAAGCTTGGTGATCCGGGTCGTTTCTTAATCCCTTGCCACTTCCCGGGAGTAGAGAATTGCATGGCTCTAGCCGATCTAGGTGCCAGTATTAACTTAATGCCCTTAAGCGTTTGGAAGCAATTATCTCTCCCTGAGCTAGTCCCCACCAAAATGACTTTGGAATTAGCTAACCGTACGGTTGCTTATCCAGTGGGGATAGCCGAAGACGTCTTTGTAGGAGTCGACAAATTCACTTTTCCTGCCGATTTCGTTGTCGTTGACTACGATATGGACCCTCGTGTGCCATTGATCGTTGGTCGTCCATTCTTGAGGACCGGTCGCACTCTCATCGATGTTGAAGCTGGTGAGCTTATCATGAGAGTGGGTGACGATAAAATCGTATTCAACATGGGAAATCTTTCTAAACAGCCTTATTCCTACGAGAGTGTTAATTGTATTGACGTTCTTGATGAGGCTTATGAAGAACACTTTATTGATGCTTGTAAAAATATCCCCACCTCTCCTCCCAATGTTGAGACCGTTTCCTCTATTGACTCATCACTATCTCTATTTGGAGAAAGTGATTTTCTTTGGAAAGATTTGGAAGCCACCATGGGAGATGTGAACTTAGCAAATGACGATTCTACCACCGATTGGGATGAAGATCTTCGCCTCATTGAGCACATTCTTAAAGAAGACAATTTTTCTCCACCATCTCCCACGGTTATTGCTATCGATGTGCCGACTTTGAATACGCCTCCCATCGAAAATCCTCCGGATTTAGAACTTAAGGAGTTGTCGCCCCATCTCGAGTACGTGTTCCTTGAAGATAAGAAGAAGTCGCCTGTCATCATCGCGAAGGACTTAAAAGAAGAAGAAAAATCTCGCCTTATCGTCGTGCTTAAAGATCATAAGAAGGCAATTGCTTGGAAAATTTCCGATATCCGCGGAATTGATCCGAACTTTTGTACTCACAAGATTCTCATGGAAGATGACTTTAAACCCGCAATCCAGAGCCAAAGAAGGGTTAATCCTCGCATTCATGACGTCATCAAACAAGAGGTTATCAAACTTCTAGATGCCGGCTTGATTTACCCTATCTCGGATTCGCCTTGGGTAAGTCCCGTCCATTGTGTGCCCAAGAAGGGCGGAATAACCGTTGTTTCAAATGAACACAACGAGTTGATTCCCACTCGTCTCGTTACTGGGTGGAGAGTTTGTATTGATTATCGCAAGCTCAATGATGCCACGGGAAAATATCACTTTCCTCTTCCTTTCATGGATCAAATGCTCGAGCGTCTTGCGGGTAATGACTATTACTGCTTTTTAGACGGTTTCTCCAGGTATTTTCAAATTCCCATCGATCCCAAGAACCAAGAAAAGACTACATTCACTTGTCCCTACGGAACATTTGCTTACAAACGCATGCCTTTTGGTTTATGTAATGCTCCTAGGACATTCCAAAGGTGTATGATGGCTATCTTCCATGACATGGTGGAAGACACTATGGAAGTATTCATGGATGATTTCTCGGTTTATGGCGATTCATTCTCTGCTTGCCTTGCCAATTTAGAACGTATGCTTAAGCGGTGTGAAGACACTCGCCTTGTTCTTAATTGGGAAAAATGCCATTTTATGGTAAAAGAGGGCATCGTGCTAGGACACAAGATCTCCAAAGCCGGTCTTGAAGTCGACCGTGCTAAAGTCGATGTTATCGCTAAGTTGCCTCCACCTTCAACCGTGAAGGGTGTGAGAAGTTTCCTCGGTCATGCGGGCTTCTACCATCGCTTTATCAAAGATTTTTCTAAAATCGCTTGCCCGATGACCCACCTCTTGGAAAAAGATACTCCTTTTATCTTCTCCAACGAGTGTATCGAAGCCTTCAACTTGCTTAAGGATAAGCTAACTAAGGCACCCGTCTTGGTTACCCCTAATTGGGAGTTGCCTTTCGAGTTGATGTGCGATGCTAGCGACTATGCTATTGGAGCGGTTTTGGGCCAAAGAGTGAATAAACATTTCCAACCAATCCATTACGCTAGCAAGACAATGACGGGGGCCCAATTGCATTACACGACAACCGAAAAAGAGCTTTTAGCTATTATCTATGCCTTTGAAAAGTTCTGCCCCTATCTTGTCCTTTCCACCACAATCGTGTATACCGATCATTCCGCGTAGAAGTACTTGTTGACTAAGCAAGATTCCAAACCAATACTTCTTCACTGGGTTTTGCTACTTCAAGAATTTAAAATCGAAATTTGCGATAAGAAAGGAGCTGAAAACCTAGTCGCGGATCATCTCAGAAGACTTGAGGATCCTTACCAAGGGGATCATCCGAACAAAGAAATCAATGATTCTTTTCCCCTGGAGACCTTAATGTCTATCAACTCGACTTCTGATGAAACCCCGTGGTTTGCGGACATTGCAAACTACTTGGCGGGTGGAATTCTCGTTGACGGGTTAACATCCCAACAAAAGAAGAAGTTCTTCAAAGACATTAAGACTTACTTTTGGGATGACCCATATCTATTCAAACAATGTGCCGATTTGATTATTCGCTGATGTGTTGATGGACCGGCAGCTTTAGAAATCCTTGACGCTTGCCACAAAGGACCCACCGATGGTCACTTTGGTCCCAACTACACCGCCAAAAAAGTGTTTGACTCGGGATTTTATTGGCCAACCATCTATCGTGACGCTCACGAGATGGTTAAACATTGTGATGCTTGCCAAAAACAAGGCACGATCACACATAAAGACGAGATGCCTCAGAATTTCATTCAAGAATGTGAAATCTTTGATGTTTGGGGTATAGACTTTATGGGGCCATTCCCTTCATCTAAAGGAAACAAATACATCCTTGTAGTCGTTGACTACGTTTCAAAGTGGGTTGAAGCCAAAGCTTTACCTACTAATGACGCAAGGGTGGTTTGTAACTTTTTAAAGTCGCTATTCGCTAGATTCGGTGTGCCTCGTGCCATTATTAGTGATCGCGGGACTCATTTTTGCAATGATCAATTTGCTAGAGTCATGGCTAAGTATGGTGTAAATCATCGTCTTTCCACCGCCTACCACCCACAAACTAATGGCCAGGCTGAAATCTCTAACCGAGGATTAAAGCGAATTCTTGAAAGAAACGTGGGAGAGCATCGTGCCTCATGGGCTGATAAACTTGATGATGCTTTGTGGGCTTTTCGTACTGCATACAAGACTCCGATTGGTTGTACACCATATCGTCTCGTGTACGGGAAAGCATGCCACCTCCCCATTGAGTTAGAACACAAGGCTTACTGGGCCTTGAAGTGGGCTAATTTTGATATCAACAAAGCCGGTGACCTACGCAAGATCCAACTCAATGAGCTGAATGAACTCCGTAATGAGGCTTATGAAAATTCTTTAATCTATAAGGAGAAGACTAAGCTCATTCACGACTCCAAGATTAAAACCCGAGAGTTCCAAGTTGGAGACAAAGTTTTACTCTTTAACTCTCAGTTGAAAATCTTTTGGGCAAGCTGAAATCTCGTTGGTCCAGCCCATTCACCATTGCCCAAATTTTTCCATATGGTACTCTCGAGCTCGCTCAACCTAATGGACCCAATTTTAAGGTGAATGGGCAACGAGTGAAGTTGTACTTTGGTGAGGACATCTCTCATGAGATGATTCCATCCCTCACCACGTTCCCCGTGAACTAATTTTGGGTCGAGTCAGGCTCGTGACTCGGTTATCAAAAACAAGCGCTCCTCGGGAGGCAACCCGAGTATCTATCCTTTTCCGTTTAACCTCCTAAGTGTAGGGGGACCTCTATAGGTTCTTTGTGTTTGTGTGGTGATGTGATTACAGGGATGAATGCACTTTTGAAACCTTTGAAGAACCGTGCTCCCGTGTTATCCGAAATCCAGTTCTATCTCTCAACTATCGTGATTCAATTTTCTTCATACTCACATTTGAAATTGATCACGTTAGTCGTCTCTTCCTTAACTTGAGTTAACCAACGTACACAATGTCATAAGTGTAGGGGAGACTTTTCCCACATGCTTAAACATTGAGGACAATGTTTATCTTAAGTGTAGGGGGACTTCTATCGAAGTTTTAAGTGGACTTTTCCATGAAAATGCCTTCATTTAACTGGAAAATCATCTTTTTCAACATTTTTCAAATTTTTAATTAACTTTGGCCATTTAGTCGTAATTTTTAAATTTTTATCGTTGCTTTCATATGTATATATCCCTCAATAAAGTCAAAAATATTAATAAAGTGGTGGAGCTAGTTTAGAAATCTTTGACATATTAGGCCCGTTGTGTTTATTTTGACTCAACCCGAATAGACTTATCCAAGTTTATTCTAGCTAGTATCCTTAACCATGTAGACCTTAATTGGTTTATTAGGCTAAGCATCCACGAGTCTCATTACTTGAGATTTTAAATTGTGGAGAACGAGAAATGATATAGTCAATTATAAGTCGGTATTCTTGCACAAGCTCACGTGGTGTAATTATTTGCCTATTCTCCCATCACTTGCTAATAATTTATCTGCAATAAGTAAGGTCGTACGATTTGAAAAGTTACTTAGCTTCTAGACCAAGATCGTTTAAAAGTTGCTCGGTAATGATAAGAGTTCATAGCCAAGGCATAACTTATGAAGCGGGGCGCGAAGATTAGCGAGTCCGAAAAGGGCCTAACAAGGCATGAGGATTCCATTTTATTGCTGAAGATCCAAAGTGATGTGAAAAGCATTATTCCCAAAATCAATATGAAGGATCAATACTCACGACGAAAAGCAATCAACTCCCATAAAGATCATGGAGAAGTCTATCCGAAAAGACCCTAACAAGGTATGAGGATAAATAGATCCAAGTCCGAAAAGGAGGCGGATCGTTGTATCTCAAAATCCCAATTAGAGATTGAAGAAATAATCATGAAGTCGTGGTCAACAAAGTTGGAGTACCCCTCAAAAGTCTCCAAGTGAAGAAACTCTATAACGAAGAGAAGACCATTATCTCAAGAACGTCTCTCGAAGATATGAAGTATGAAGTACATGCCAAATATCGGCCCGAGAAAGGTCTCAAATCGTGAACCGAGTTATGCCAAGATATGAACTTTTTGATATCCCGAGAAGCAGTTTTAAGAGATTTTTTCCTTTAGCTAACTATTGATCAAATCGTCCTACTTTGCTTTCAGCCTAAATAAACTATCGAAATAAGTCCAAAAATGCATCTTCATGATCATTCTAAGACAAACATAAAATATAAGAGATACCTCTAGGAATAAGGGAGTTTAAGCATATAATTGAGCCATGTGTGTAAGTGTTTGATTTGCTAACTTATAATAACAATGATCTCGTTTTTAAGCTTAGTTTGGGGAACGTAAAACTTGAGGGTGATAAATCTTCGCAGCACCAAAGCCCTAATGTAAGTCCTTGATTTCTTTGCACGTTATTTCCATGTAGTTATTTTCAAGTGAAAATGGTTTTCTATCCTTTGGTTTACTTTAAAGTTTCAAATTTCTCTTAGTACTTTAATTTTTGTTTAGTAGTATGTTAATAAGGCCAAGGTTGATTGATTATGAGAAAAATGTAAAATTGCTTTACCACTAAGCATTGCATGAGGGCATGGAAATGGTTAAGTGTAGGGGATTTGATAGGTGTGAAAACACCCATCCTTTTACCACTTATTTCTTACTAAAACAAGACCAAAACGCGTGTTTAATATCATTTGTTTGGAATTATGCGTGGTTTTTGTGTTTATTGTGTTTTCAGAGCCAACCGGACGAATATTGAAGAAAACATGGGATTGCACGGGTTTTATCGAGGAAAAAGACTCAAGACGAAGTCTATTGTCCAAGAGATGCAAAAGATTTGAAGTCATTGTGCCTATTTGAAGATTTATCGAAGAATAGAGCCAAAGATGGAAGATTCATATATGTCGAAGAAACTCAAGTCTATTAAACGAAGAAATTAAAAGACGAGTTGAATTTAATCATCGACAAATCCCGAATCAGAATCGAAAACGTCAACTTTTCTGAAAAGACGAGAAGACAAGAAGATAGGGAGAAAGCCCACTCACCAACCAAAAGGAAGACCTATATAAAGATTTCCCTTCACACTTTTCATTCAAATTTTCATTCCTTCTGTCTCTCTCTTTCTGTTCGTAGTCATCACCAACACCATTAGGGTGTTTGGTGATTTTGATTCTTGTTTTGTTCTTAAATCTTGTAAGTTTAATCCTCCATTTTTTTTATTGAATCTTAATCATCAATACAAGTTTTTATTTAATCTTTTCATTCCTCTTTTTCATCATCATCTTTTTATTCAAAGTGCTTAAGTTGTTATTAATTTGATTTTGATCTTCAAAAGTTGCTGATTTTGTGTTTTTATGATTGGGATTTGATCCTTATAGTTAATAGATGATTATTGGTTAATTTGGTTAAACCTTTTTGTTTATTTGGCTCGTTTGGCTAACATTCGTTCCCCTGTTCTAGTTTCTGCATACTGTTCTTCGAATCCCAGACATTCCGAATAGTCCATTTGTTTTTCCCTTATTCGAAATATTCATATATTCCGAATAGTCTTCTTAAATTTTCTTCTATTCGGAATAATGGTATATTCCGCATAGCATGCTTATTCCGAGTAGTCTAAACATTCCGCATAAGCTTCCTTATTCCGCATAGGTCGTATATTCCGCATAGTCAATTTACTCAGTACAACCGTTTATTCCACATGGTATTTATTCCGAGTAAGCCTGATATTCCGCATAGTAAAACATTCCGCATAACCCATTATTCCGTATGGTCCTTTATTCTGCATAGAGCTTTATTCTGAGTAAGCACAAGTATTCCGCATAGAGTATGAGTATTTCGGATAGCCTAGGTATTCAGAGTAACATCATTATTCCGGATAGAACCAAACATTCCGAATAGGAATTTATTCTGCATGGTCATTTATTCTGAATAGGGCAAGTTTTCAGTAAGGGTATTTTTCAGTTACTGTTTTATTTACATTTTAATTCAAGTTTTATTTCGGTTAATTAATTCTTTCTAGCTTACCTTTTAGTTGCTTCACTTATTTATCTTTTTAATAGAATAGAAAACCAAACCCCTTATTTGTCACCAAGAACAATCATTCCACTTTGAGCTGTGATCAATTCGAGGAGATTCCGAGAAACGAACTTTCAACTAGTAAAATCTCTTGTATCAAATACCGAGATTAATCTTGAACCCAATGAAAATCATTGTATCATTCATCATCGAAACTATCCAAAAGTCCTTCTTTCGAAAGCTTTTGCATGCGAGTCTTCCCAATATGGGCAAGTCTACAATGCCAAAGATAAGAAGAATCCAAGTCTAACTTTATCTTCTTATTGATGCTAAAATTAGAATTATTATTATCATTGGTGACATGATCATTCATATCAATTTCAAACACACCATTCACAGAAATAACAGTAAAATAGAAAATGCCATTCAAAGAAACACAAATTCCATTATTAGAAACAGTATGGTGAAAATAAGGTCTATCAAACAAGAAACAGAAACTACACCTCTAACAATAGAAGGTGCATAATGACATTTATTCAAACTCAGTACTAAACCGGAAGGTAAAACTAGCTTAAATGTTCCTATGGCTTCAACCGCTACTTGTGCGCCATTGCCCACTTGCAGAAATTGATCACCATAAGATAGCTTCCTTTCAATCTTAAATCCTTGCATGGTATTACAAATGTTAATACCACATCTCGTATCATATACCCAGGAATTAGATTTGTATGATAGATTAAATAATTCAATCACAAGTAAGTTACCTGAAGTTAACGCACCAGGCTCAAACTTCTTACTTGTACGCAAATCCTCGAGGTAAAGAGGGCAGTTCCTCTTCCAATGTCCATCAGGATGATAGTAGTGGCAATCTTTATCCTTTTGAGAATCATCCTTCTTCTTTGGAAGATGCTTCTTAGGTTTGTTCTGATAAGTCACAACTTGCTTGCCCTTATCAGGTTTTCCTTTGCCTTTATTCTGCTTATTTGATTGTGGTTTTGGACCCTACCCTTTTGTACTGCAAGTAATTGAGGCATAGGTGCATGTGCAGGTGCTTTGTCCTTCAAACCCTTTTCAAAGTCAATGAGCATTGCGTGCAAATTACTCAATGTCTTCCCCTTGAAATGCATGTTGAAGTTTCTGACAAACTCATTAAAGTCCTTGTTAAGGGACCTACTGATCAAGCTGATCGACATTGCATCGTCATAGGGTTTCCCTAACATATAAAGCTAATCCGACATCGCTTTCATTTTCAAGTAGTGTGCACTAACGGGTTGTCCTACTTGATGTTTGCAGCTGTGTAGTTCGTCTACAAGATCGTAGAGCTCAACAACTGGTGTCGTTTCAAACATATTGCGAAGCTCAGCAAGCATGTCCATTGGAGTATAGTACTCGAATTGTTGCTTGAGAGAAGCATTCATTCCGCTAAGCATGATGCAGGCTACGTCAGAGTACCTTTTGTAATCAGCTTTGAAAAGAGCTTGGTCCTCTTAGGAAGCATCTTCAGCAGGCATGTGAGGACAAGGTTGGTACAACAAATCAATAGTATCAGTCACCCTCAAGACAATCCTTAGGGATCGATACCAATCATTGAAGTTCGGGCCAGTCAGCTTCTCGCCTTCAAAGAAAGTTTTAAGGGCAGAAGACACATGTTGAGAGTTGTTTTGGGGATGATCCATTTCTACAGAAAAAGTTCATGTATTAGTATTTTTGATAATTAATACTTTCAAGAAAATAAAATTACCCAAATTAATAAATTAACCATAGTATTTTCCTTGAATTACTAGTACCCATGGTGACATAAATTTACTACATCAGTTGATCTGATAGTAATAAATGTATTCAGCATGACAACTTGTCGAACAGTTTAATTGACAAACTCATTTTGCAATTCTAGTATTTTAAAGGACTTACATTACAAGTTTAATAACTTTGCATTGTAAACATGTTTAATCCCTTTCTAATGCCTAGATTTTCTAGAGCTCACTAACTAACTGAATTAAGTCTTCTAATCTATTGAACGTAAAAATTTCAATCGAGATCTCACTCATATGAATAGTTTTCTTTCCATCACAATCTTAATCCAAGGCTCTCACTTGACTAAAATTGCAACTTCAACTGTTCTCAATTAGATGGCATTCAACTTAAATTGTGGGTATTATTTTGATGTGTTAAATCAAAAGTTTATGTATGGAGAAGCATGCATACAACTCCATAGCATAAGTTTTATGAAACTTTTTATAGACATTTTCTTGAAGATTCAATGACCACATTAAAGAATTATAGAGTGCTAGATTATTTGTTCAGTAACCATTATTCGTCGACGCCATTCTATAATCATTTGGGGAGCGAGGGCACTTTAATTCGTAAACCCAGCACACTCAGCCAAGATGAAATATCGAGATGAAACACTCTACAAATAAGGATACTAACTTGTAATTAAAGCACTAGATACATTCAATAATAGGTCTCATTTAAACTTCTTAACAAATCTATTAGTTTTATATAGTTATTTAGTCAATTTATATTTTTGGAAAAATAACCATTGTTTACAACGTTTAAAAAAATAAGTTAAACAAATGGCATATTACAAAATATATTAGACAAGAATAACTCTAAGCATAAATATCATAAATATATGCTCTAAAAATAAATCACCTAGCCACATGCATTTATTTATGGAATAAAGTCTTTTACAACTAGGGTTTCAAATAGAATATTTAGTCTTCCCTAATTAAAGATTTTATGATTTCATTCAAAAATAAAAGATATACCAAATAAATCATGGATCCACATAATCAACTAAAAAAATGTAAAGATTATGTCTAAAACATATAATCACTTAAATATAGTAAAGATTATATTGTTTTTATAGGATCGTTACCCAATTAATTTAATTACATGAACTAACAATTTAATCAAGTAATTAAACCTAAAGATCTAACATGTAAATAGGGTTTACAAGAATTTTTTTTCTTAATTTAGCAAAAACACAAAAAAATTCGTGTGATCTAAATAATTAGGTCCAAATTTTTTTTAAAATGACTCGTGATGCCACTGTTGATTTGTTAGATCTAACATAACATTTATTTGATAAACAAAACATATAAACATCACAGCACATGCGGAAGCGATTAGGATCAATTAACATAACATGCATATAACTAATTGAACATTAAAGTTAAAAGGGTATTTTACCTTGTAAAGCTTCTTAGCAAAAGAACACTTCAAACCAATCCAAGATTAACCAAAGGAGGTTAAATCTATGCTCTTGTACACACGCCTCAACCAAGCTATTCGACAAGCTATGTTACGCGAGCAGAACCGTGTCGTAGTGATGGAAAAAACGGAACCGAGTATGCACTAGGCTATAGTAGGCTGAATATGATGTTTGGCAAGGTTTCCGAGATTATTTTCTTTCACTATGAATGAGCAAAGAAAGCAAATGAAAACCTTTGGTTAGGGTTTGGAGACAAACTATATATAGAGAATATATTGTTTGCTTTAAAACCAAAACTAAAAAACATAAACACACACCCCATAGGGGCCGGCCAAACATCCCCTTAAAATAGAGGGAACCAGAAAATATCTTTTTCCATTTTTACAGTTAAGGCCCGTTAGTCATTTTCCATTAAATACTTAACGATCGTTAGCTACGGTTTTTAACACTCGTTAATAAATTACTTTTTAATAAATAAAATATAATTATTTAAATTAAATAGCTCTAAACATTTGTGTGCAATCCCAGTCTCGAGTTCGACCCTAACACACGACTATTTAAGTACGTCCACAAACTAACAAAAGTTGCATATACAAACTCAAGACATGCTTAATTATTATGGTATATATCATATATTGAAAACTTGTATTTTAGCTATATACACAAATGTGAAAGTATTAGTAAATATATATGTAATTTCTCCTAAAGTGTAACGAAGGAGGTTTTATTTAAGAAAAAAGCTAAAAATATAGATGAAGTATTGATTGTAATACCCTATTTGGATAAATGGACCGTTACATAATAATTATGGCGTGTCATCAAAGCATGCAAGGTAAATGTCTAAAACATTAAATGACCATAAAGGAAAACAGAAACAAACATCGGTTCCAACATAAGCTCCACACACAATGCATAAGTATAGAAATATATGAAAGGACTAAACAATGTCCAGCAAAGCAAAAGTATGTAAATGCATTAAAAGAAGTGAAGACAAGGGAGCCTCCATCCAAATACACGTACTCTTGGAGATCCTAGCTTTGCCTTTAGTATCTGCCGTATTGGACACAGAAAGAAATATGGTTGAGCAATACGCTCAGTGTGCAGATATATGACAATGAAAGTTAGAGCATAAACATAAGCAAGTAATGAAATGAAATGAAGTACAGCGGAATAAGTGTATGTCCTGGAAAACCTGATGTAAGTTTATAAGCTGGTTTATTATTCTGAAAAGCTTATGTTTATTTTATACTAATACTGTATTTTAAATCTGCCTGGAGCCCATATAGGTCATGATGTATCAACGTACATGAATACTTAGAAGGTGACCTCATCATGAAATTAGAGGGGTTGCCTCTAATTAAAATAGTCTAGGTTGGAGGGATCAGCTCCATATAACAGATGCAAGGCACACACCACAGTTACCATGTAATCTTGCTAAACTTGTCCTAGGATGCACCCATTCGTCCAACATGATAATAATAAAATAGGCCAAATAACTGAAAGGGACGCCGTGAGCAATTACTCTCACCCCGGAAGAGTCATAACACCGGTGCCTCCAGTGTTATGGTTATGGTACCTCCATAACTAGGTGAAACTGGCATGCATGTATATAGCTCAGGCATATCTAAAATATAAATCATATAATTATTGAAAGTTTTAAGACACGTAAACTACTGACGAAGACAGATGGCTGCAAACGGGGAATCCTAATATAGGAAGAAAGTGTCCTTATTGAAGGACGGGATATCCGTACCTTATATCTAGTAATGAAGACGAAAACGAATGCGGAAGATCACTCCGACTTCATGATAGCTACATAATGAAAGGGAAATGAATAAGTGTATGTTGTACTTATACATACTGGTTATTAGTTTACTTGACGTGTTCTTAACTTGTTTTACTTGTTCTTGTTTTATCATGTGATTCTTAATGTTTCATGTGTTTTAGATTAGTGTATTTCATGTTTTAAGTGTTATAGTACTTGTTATAACACAATGAGTAACTTTCTAAAAATAGAAGGTTTCTATATATAGTAACTTTCCAAAAATAGCAGGTTTTCCTATATAATAACTTTCCAAAAATAGCAAGTTTCGTTAAATAGTAAGTTTCAAAAATTAGAAAGTTTCCATAATTAGTAAGTTTCCAAAAATAGAAAGTTTCCATATTTAGAATGTTTCCATAATTAGTATGTTTCCATATTTAGTATGTTTCCATAAATAGCATGTTACCATATTTAATACTCCCTCCATCCCAAATTAATTGTCCTCCGACAAAAAACATATTGTTTTATAAAACATCATTATCATTACATTATCTGTCTTACTTTTTTGCAAAATCACACTCTTACCCTTATACAATTAATTAAAACTTTGTATGTAGTTTGTAATTTCTAATACCCCTAGGTGCAATATGGTAAACTTATTACATTACTTATATCTATTTTTGGAAGGGGACTATAATTTGCGACATGTCAAAATGGTATAGTGGAATATAAATTTGGGACGGGGGAGTATATTTCTATAAATAGTATTTTTCCATAATTAGAGTATTTCCATAATTAATAATAGGCTAATTAAATAAATAAAATGATATAACCTATAGTTTCAATAAGCATATTATGTGTCATGATTAATTATATAGTAAAGTTTAATAATATTGAATACTTAGTCATAACTTATAACTATTAATTAATAAAATATTACATGATATCATAAGTATTTATTAATTAATAATATTACATTATTAAATAATTAAACTTTACTTTAAAATGATATAAATTAATTAAGCTATGTTTTCTTAATTAATTAAGTATACATGAATAATTATGTTATCATAGAGTTTATTTAAATAAAATGGGCATAAATAATATCATGGTTTTTATTTAAATAAATTATAACCTAAGTCATGATTATTAATTAATTTAATTTAACCATATTTTAATTTAAATACATTAATTAATAAACTTTAACATAACATGTTTTACAAAACTTAGCCAAATACCCGCTTGGTGTGTTTGGTCTTAACCGAACCCCATCAAGACCTCACGGAGACCATGGAGGTCTCGGCTTAGCCTCGAAAACAACACAATCACCACAGCCATTCGGCTGTGGCTTGCGGCCGACCACCACAGCAGCCACTGGCATCATTACCGGTGACACTGCCGCCCATACGCAGCCCCTGGCCTAGCCAGGGTTCCTCCTGCCTTGCACCTTGTTCCCACCGAGACCCCTGGAAGGTCTCGATTCCCACTGCCAAGTAGGGATGGCAACGGGTCGGGTTCGGGTCGGGTTTTAATGAACCCGTACCCGCACCCGTTTATAATATCCACACCCGCATCCGCCCTAATACCCGACGGGAACCCGATTACTATTACCCAACGGGTTTTCGGTTTTTACCCGCGGGTATCGGGTATCCACAATTAAATTTCTTTGGACATAATTGTACGTATAAAGTTAAAAAAACCAATGAAAAACAATCAAAATACCCTAATATAATTTTTTAAGTTTTTAGAAGATGAAAAAATACTATTCAATATCATATCATGCGATTTAACGTATCGAATAAATCATTATTCTATTTAAAGTTACAAAATCGAAATGTGCTTGATCACATTTTAATGCATACAACATGTAACTAATATAAGCATTTCATTTGTTTAATAATCTTCGTCTACTATCTCGCACAAATTTAAAAATTATATAAAATAGCAATAAACGATATGTATTTTGGTAAACGGGTACGTATACGGGTAAACGGGGCGGGTATTACTAAAACCCGAACCCGTACCCGCGAAAAATAAAATATCCCAACCCGAACCCGCATCCAAATCCGCCAACCCGAATCCGAACCCGACCCAATCGGTTCGGGTTTCGGTTTTCTCCATCGGTTTCGGGTGCTTTTGCCATCCCTACTGCAAGCCACACACCCCACTGCTTATGCAGTTGGGGTTGCGGCTGCCATCACCAAACCACCACCGCCCCTATGTGGGTTGCGGATGGTTGGAAACAAACACCACCGAGACCAATCTTGGTCTCGTTTTGCGTGTAACCCGAACAAAACCAAACCAAACCCTAATTCTTGTTTAAATATTATTAATTACATGTTTTTCTTATTTGTTTTTAAAGATCTTGAACCATAACATAATTAAATAAAAAGAACAAGGATTTGATAATACCGTATGCGTATGATTAAAAAGGTTTGAGACATGAACACAATACCGTTATAATCAGATATCAAAAAGGAAGAAAATCGTCCTTGTGGTTGTGTTTGATGTTCGGCCAAACGAACAAGGAAGAAGGAGTGTTAGGGTTTTTATTAATTTCCTATGAATGTGTTTTATGAAATCCCCTGTAGTCTTATTTGTTTATGACTTGGATTGCTTAATGGGTTGGGCCATGGGACCTTCCCTTCCTTGTTTGTTGGACTCCACATGCACACACACACACACACACACATACATTCGTTTTATTTTTCATGTTCAAATATTTATCGTGTGTGTTCGTATTTTAGGGTCGTGTTTTATTTCTCGTATGTTTTAAGTATTATACGTAAATACTTATCACGTATTAATATTAATATTAATATACATAATACTTGTAATAATTAGTTAATATATGTAATGTTCGTATTAAATTAACATGTTTCGTGTCGTATATTAATTAATTGAAAAGTTTTAATGTAACTGTATTTTCATGCATTCAATGATCTTAGGTATTTTAAAGCGGGTTTTACAACTCTTCCCCTCTAAAAGAATATTTCGTCCTCGAATTAGAGATACGATAAGCTGGTAATGACATACCTGAATCATAGCTGAAAATGAGGGTAAGAAGTCCGGATAGACTCCTTCGTTTCCCAAGTGGCTTCCCGCTTGGAATGGTCCCTCCAAAGGATTTTGACGAATGGGATCGTCTTTCTCCTCATGACTCGATCCTGACTGTGAGAACTTTCTCGGGTTCCTCAATATAGGATAGATCCTCACAAATCTGCTCGAATGGATACAAAACTGTATGCAACGGATGGTAATTGTAACCTCCGAGTAAGGATACATGGAACACATTATGCACATGAGATAGCTGAGGAGGTAACGCTATATGATATGATACTTCACCGACACGTTCAAGGATTTCAAACGGTCTGATGAACCAAGGACTGAGCTTGCCCTTGAGTCCAAAACGCTTGACGCCACGTGCAGGTGATACCTTAAGGAAAACATGATCACCAAGCTTAAATTCTAAATATCTATGATGTTTATTGGCATAACTCTTCTGATGAGAACGAACTTCCTACAGCTTCTCCTTGGCGATGGCAACCTTCTCATTGGTCACCTCTATCATTTCTAGTCCTTCAATGATTCGTTCTCCAACTTGATCCCAGCAGATTGGAGCACGACACTTTCTGCCATAAAGCATCTGAAAAGGTTCACACTTAATACTCGCGTGCCAACTATTGTTGTAGGTAAACTCAACCAAGCAAATGCAATCATCCCAACTCCCTGTCTATTCCAATGCACAAGCTCGCAGCATGTCTTTCTAAGGTCTGAATGGTACGTTACGATTGACCATCGGTCTGAGGATGAAAGGCTGTGCTAAGCTTAAGTCTGGTGCACCAAGCTTTCTACAACCCTTTCCAAAATTTAGACGTGAAACGAGGATCTCTGTCTAAAAGTCCCTAATCCTAGCTTGAAACGATTCAGAAAGATAATTAACACAAGTAAATACTTTTCAAACGTAGTACTTTATTATTGTATAACAAGTATTACATGTGTTATGGATCAAACTTTTTGAGGACAATGTGTTGTGTACACTTTGGACAAAATAAAGCTAACTTAAGAACACAGGCACAATTGTTCGTTCTCTAATTTCTAAAGAGTTAATGTGTGAAATCTAACAAAGTGAACAACATTAACTCTAGCCTACATATCCTATTTAAAGTGGTACGAGGTTGACTTCTAGTACTGGTTGATGGCGACTACACAAAATAGACAATGTCAGACATCTGTCAAAAGATGCTCTTCTATTCTTGGTAGTCTGCCACAACGCTTTAGGGAAACAGAGCTGGCATAGTTTCCCTTTTCTTCGTACCTTGTACTTTAGGCTGCATAACTTCCTGCCTAAACACTTAGGTATGTCCAAAGTATACTGAGTGTTAACAAGGTATTGCCACCCCTGTTAACACTCAACCACTCAGAGTCCCTGATACATCTTGGCTTTTATCCAGCGCAACCAATGAGTATGTCTGCAAGTAATCTTCGACTTCCTTGACAATGTCTCTGGCATGGACTCCTCTGTTTCTCACAGAGACTTAGAGCTCTGTTAGTCTTAGGTTACTTTCCTGTCTCCTAGGCACAAGCAAGTTAATATCAAATAGCTTAATTTAAGTTTAAATATATGACTAAGGGAATTCTAACAAACTTAGATTCCCAATAATCTCCCCTATTTAAACATAAATACAGCTAGATCTAAATGAGTTATAGTAAGTGAGATAACAGCTTCTTCTTACACATAATAGATCTAACAAACAACTTCATACTTCATTAATACTTAAAAAAAATTACAAGTATAATACATGAGTAAAACAAAATATGAGAGTAAACGTTCAGCTGTGAAAACTTTAGTAATCATCATTCTTGATTTTCTCTTCAGCTTCAGCTATGTTTGTTCGAGTATCTAGTTCAGCCTGCAAAGCTTGGGCAAATACCTTTGAATACTATGTGTTGATTTTAAGCACTTTTTGAAACACAAGAAGCTGAATAGTTGATGCAATCCCCAGCTCATTTTCCATTTGGAACACATATTGGCATCCCCTGTTCATGTAGGCCATAACTTTTTAGGCTCAGTGTAAGTATGACCATAAATGGGACCTACAATCCCATTTGGGAAAATCAGATTCCTGTGCATCCCATCCACTTGAATATCATCAGTCATAAAGGTTTCTTTGAGGAATTGAGTCATCCTTTTCCTTTTCTTCTCAGCCTTTGTTGGTTATGTTTCAAATAGCTGTGGGGGAGGATTAATTTTGAGTTTGGTAGCTGTTTCTTTCAGCCAGTTAAACTTAGCTATCAGAGTCTTTAAGAGTAAGAAATTAGCCTGTCCAGTCTTCTTTTCAGCTAAAGCTTCAAGTTCAAACCATTCAGACAGACCAAGTGTCTTAAGTTTGAAGTCCTAAAAAATGTTCATGTTGGCCACTTGATTATCTCTCCATATGATCATCTGTGGTGTATGAGTTGACTTCTTAATAATGTATTTGAACTTGGTTATTTTCTCTGGTGCATATCTGTTATTGACGCAGGCATCGTAGTCAGCTTTTACCTTTTTCAGAGCCTCTAAGCGTTTAACTTCCATTTCTCTTAACCTTTTTTTTTGTTCCTCTCTGAGTTGAGGAGACATGGCTTTTAGCTTGGCTTCATCCAGCTCTTTAGCCTTCTTGATTTCATTCAATCTTGTAAATTCAAGTGCCTGTTTTTCAATTTCATTAATAGTTAAAGGTTTTTCATTTGCAGCTTTAAAGGTTGAGAATTGAGATATTTCAGTGGTTGATCCTCCTGTCTCTAGCATCGCATCTATCTTCTTTAGTTTGGCGCCTGAGTCTACCATAACTATTTCTTTCCCTTTCTTCGAGACAAAGGATTTTTCACTTGCTTTCTTTAGCTCTTCAGCATGTTTTAAGAATGCTAGCTGAGTTTGGTCTTATACAGCTTTTGGAAGAGAGCTGACGGTGAATTTAAGTTTCTTAGCATTTGGTTCACCATCATCCACAGCCTCATTGGTGTTATCTAAAGACAGGGAATTTGATGAATCAGTTGCTTTGTTAATCTGTTTCTCCCCCTTACTTTCATGATCATCATCAGGTACAGTGATTGGTGTGATGACTTGGAGTGGAATGGGTGTAGGGAT
Source organism: Glebionis coronaria (assembly GCA_025667525.1). Taxonomy (NCBI): domain Eukaryota; kingdom Viridiplantae; phylum Streptophyta; class Magnoliopsida; order Asterales; family Asteraceae; genus Glebionis; species Glebionis coronaria. The sequence continues at coordinate 567,283 of JANFOE010001638.1, forward strand.
GATATTTTTAGCTATACCTGTGTTAGGGTTGACAGGTTCTAGTTTTAGTAAGTCACTTTTCTCCCCCTCACGTTTAGCCTGTCTCTTGAGATGCTTGGTTGAACGTGATTGAAGATACCTAGCAACATGTTCAATAGATGTAGCCAATTTCTTTTGCCTGTTCCTTGATCCTTAGCAATTCTTAAAAGCCTGTTGCAATTGCGGTTTACAGAGCGATCAACATGTCCAGCCAAGTAGTGAGTGTGATGCTATTGTTTGTTGTACACAACCTCAAATTCTTTGTGCATGGCCAACTCGTGGGCTGAGAACATGTCAGGGACTTCTTTAATGATAGTATCTTTAATGCAAGTGGATAAGTGGCTAAGTCCCTAAGAAACTCCTTTTCTTGTGCCATCTTGGATAGGTTCAGTGATGGCATCTTTAACAGCCTGTGAGATTATCTTGGGAAAATTGGTTGTGAAAGTATGAATTTCAGACCCCATTCGATCCAACTTACGCGACAAGCGTTCAATATTTAAGGCATGATGATAGGGCTTTAAACCATGAATGTTCAAGCTTTGTTGCTCATAGTCATCTTCCCTTGGAAAAAGATCAAAGTTGGTTTGTTGTGGATGATCGAATAACAGAAACTCTGCAGTGGGATCATATACAGCTGTTGGAATCTCCTTTGTGACAAATGTAGTAGAAGTAGGAGTCGCAACAGATTCTTCGAGAGGAGGAGTTTGTTCTTCAGCTGGTGTGGGCACAGCTGTGGCTTTGGGAGGTGGCAGAGATGGTTGTTCATCTTCTTCTTCATCCGCCTCCTCAATCATCCCCTCAGGGAGAATTTCATCATTTAGCATAGATTTAGGCTCAGATAAGCTTTCAATGAAGTCAAGCACATCATCTTCGGCATCTGGCATGGGCTCATCTTCTTTGGGCTGATCCTGAATCAGATTATCAGCTTCTTCAGCTGTAGCCAGGGAGTCTACATTTGGTTGTTTAACATCAGCCTGAATTGGTGTAAGTTAGTAACAGGGAAATAGATAAAGGGAATGGTCGCTAGTTCGTTGTCCCAAAGAGGCTGAGGATGATTATTCAGCCACTCCAAAGGATAAATCCTTGGGATTCTTTTAAGTGTGAAAATAATGAGGTTAATGGTCGCCATTCGCTGCCCCTAGGAAAGCTGAGTGTGATTATTCAGCCCCCCCAAAAGAATAAATCCTTTGGGACTCTTTTATCTAAACATATATGGGTTAAGATCGCCTGTTACGCTGCCCCTAGGAAAGCTGAGGGTGATGATTCAGCTCCCACTGAAAGGATAAATCCTTTGGGATTCTTTTAGTTGTGAAAAAGATGTAGTTTAAGATCGTCATTTGTCGATGTCCCTAGGAAAGCTGAGGGTGATGATTAAGCTCCCCCTTAAAAGTTAAACGTTTTGGGATTCTTTTTTCTAAAGGAACCTAGAGACTGTGTGAAGTACAGCTACTCTAGGCCAAGACATATATGTATACAGGTTGTTGTTTGATTGTATACTGTCTAGAGGGTGCAGGGTCATCGGGGTGCTTTATAAACACAAATGAATCAATCCCCGGTGCAAATACAGGGTGTATAGAAGTCATAAAAGATTTCTAAGTGCATACACAGACTCCTGTGGGTCGAGGATAACCCTAACTTCACCACTCTCAATTATAGACATTTGAGAGTGGCTGCTTGTGTACCTCTAAAAATTATAAACTGATTACCTGTGAGATATCAGCGAAATTTGGTTTGCTCCTGTTGTGTCTGCTGAGATAAAGACGCTAGACTCTTGTTGTTTATCAGCCGATGTCTCTGTGTCTACAGAAGTCTCTAGACCAGAGGAAGGAAAGATGGTAGCAATCTTCTTAACCCTGGCCTTAATAACGGTTTGGGTTTTGGAAGAAGAGGGGTTTTTCTTCTTCTTAGGTTGTTGGCCAGTTGTTGCCTTAGACAGCGTGGTGTGTTGCCCAGAGGTCAAAGACGCTGACTTGCCAGACACACCAACTGCAATCACCTTCTCAAAGTAAGGGAGCAAGGGCTTCACAACAGATGGTTGTTTATTTGCAAAATTCTTCATATGAGCAGTAGCTGGCATATCGTTGGGTCCCATCACCTTGTATATAGCTCCAGTTATATGATATGGCTTAATGGCTGTGAGTGCAGAGTTATGGTAGTTGTCACCCGACAGACTTTCAAAGATAAGAGAAAGAAAGCGAACATAGCAGATGTTTTTCTCCCTGACTTGGTTGGTTCCCTTTAGCTTTTCGACAAGGTTAGAGAATAGAATGCTTCTAACATCGACGTTTGTTCCCCATATCAGCCCATAAGCAATGGCTTGATGATTAAAGGCCACTTGATCTTGAGATCCATGCATACCACCCAGGGATTTAACTATGTGTGTGAAAAGGACTCTCCACGTAGGGGGGAAAACTTGATCTTCAGAGGAGACTTAACGACCACTTCAGTAGGTGTAAGGGTTGGGTTAACATCAGATACAGGGAAAAGTGTGGCAAGGGCATCCTTTACATACATTTTATCAACAGATTTCAGGCATTCATCACCATGTCTTAGCCCAGCCACAGAGGAGAAGTCATTAACATAAAAGGCAAAGGGGTGTTCATTACATGAAAGGTTGAAGGAGATGGTGTTGTCATCAAGGACTTCAGCAGAATACCATAATTCCCTAAGGTATTCTTGGTAGAAAACAGATGGGGATCTAGTGAACGCTTCGCTAACATCACAATTCTTCATGAAGTTTACCAGATTCGGGTATGAGTCACTTGGAGCCTTGAGCCATCCAATAGAGTTGTTAGAGGCGAGTATGCTATCATTCATCTCGAAGGTTACGTTAGAAGCCTTTGGTACTGGATATGACATTGATTCGAGGATGAAGAAGACGAAGATGGTGAGAGGGTTTAGAGAGAGGTTTTAGTGAGAGAGATGCAAATTCTGAATAATGAGAAAAGTGTTAGGTGAAAAACCTTGGAATAATATATATATTCAAAATTTGAAACAGTTATTCAACCACATTAAATGCGTAGTGGGAAAAGGACTGCTCACAAGTGGGTCCCTTGACCTTTCAAAACTGTTTGTCTCCTCGTTTATCGTAAAAAGTACAATTAAATATTTGGAATGTTTTTAGCATTTACTAGGAAAGTAACTACCTAGTTTCATGTGAAAACATTTAATATTTATTCAGACATTAATGACAAACATTAAATATCAGCCACAGGCTTTGAGATATTAAGCATACCCAACTCAGCAACTAGCCTGTTGAACAAAGGTTCAGCCAAAGGCTTGGTAAATATGTCAGCTAGTTGCAGTTCAGTGGGAACAAAATGCAGCTCAATATCTCTTTTTATAATATGATCACTGATAAAGTGATACCTGATATCTATGTGTTTGGTTCGAGAGTGAAGCACAGGGTTGTTTGAGATAGCAATGGCACTTGTATTGTCACAAAAGATGGGTACTTTGTCATATAGAATCTCATAGTCAGCTAGTTGACTCTTCATTCAAAGTACTTGAGCACAGCAACTAGCAGCTGCAACATATTCAGCTTCAGCTGATGACATTGCCACAAAGTTTTGCTTTTTTGCACTCCATCCAATCAACTTTCCTCCTAGGATTTGACAGCTTCCTGAGGTACTTTTCCTATCAATGCAGCACCCAGCGTAGTCTGAATCTGAGTAAGCCTTGAGATCAAAGCCTGATTCTTTGGGATACCACAGACCTAGAGAGGTTGTTCCTTTGAGGTACCTGAAAATTTTCTTAACAGCCACTAGTTAGGATTCCTTTAGGTTAGCTTGGTACCTTGCACAGAGACATGTGGAGAAATGGATATCAGGGCGACTGGTTGTGAGATACATGAGTGACCTAATAATGCCTCTATACATAGTCTCGTTAACAAAGACCCTGACTCATCAGGGCCCAAATTGTTGGGAGGAAGCATAGGGCATTTCACTGATGCACAATCAGCCAAGTCATATTTTTTCAGCAAATCCTTAACATACTTTTCTTGACAAATTGAAATTCCTTTAGGACATTGTTTAATTTGAAAACCCAAAAAGTAAGTTAATTCACCCATCATACTCATCTCATATTTCTTGGTCATTAATTTAGCAAAACGTTTACTAAGATTAACATTTGTAGACCCAAAGATGATATCATCCACATAAATCTGTATAATAATGAAATCACTTTTATCCTTGAAGGTAAAAAGTGTTTTATCAATGGAACCCCTGACAAATTTATTTTCAGTTAAAAAAGTAGACAGCGTTTCATACCATGCTCTTAGAGCTTGTTTCAGCCCATACATTTCTTTGTGAAGCCTATACACATGGTTGGGAAACTCGATGTTCTCGAATCCTTCAGGATGTTCAACATATACTTCTTCAGCCAAATCTCCATTTAGGAAGGAACTTTTAACATCCATTTGATACACAGTGAAGTTCATATATGCAGCGTAAGCAAGGAAGATTCCGATGGCTTCAAGTCTTGCTACTGGTGCAAATGTTTCATCATAATCAATCCATTCAGTCTGTGTATATCCCTGTGCAACTAACCTTGCATTGTTCCTTATGATGTTACCAATCTCATCTATCTTGTTCCTATATATCCATCTAGTGCCTGTGATGTTCTTACCAGGTGGAGCTGGCACTAGAGTCCATACCTTGTTTCTTTTAAACTGATTGATTTCTTCCTACATTGCAGCGACCTAACCTTCTTCAACAAGGGATTCAGCTACACATATGGGTTCAATTTGGGAAAGAAATTCAGCAAACAAACATTCATTGGCTGAGGCTGATTCCGAGTCATGAATTCTCTGTCTAGTAGTAACTCCAGCATTTGGTTCTCCAATGATGTTGACAAGAAGAATATGCTGGTCTCTTAACCATTTGCTTTGAGGAGCTAGGGAGTCATAGATAGGGACAGGTGTGGAAGATGAGAGCACAACTTGAGTTTCATCTTGCTGAGTAGGAGGACTCTCTTCAAAAACAATCTTTGTGTCTGTGTCAGCATCAGCTATTTCACCAGGTGATGATTTACAGATAATAGGAGAATCTTCTTGATCATAAGTTCTAGGTGAGTCATCTTAAGCTAAGGTGGAACAAGGGCTTGTGGAAGGCCGACTTTCACTTTCAGCTGTCCCTTAAGTAGAAGGAATCTCAGTGTTGTGTGTTGACAGCGGATCATATGCAGGAACATATGGAATAAGAGTATCTGTGTGTGGATGATGATGGAAGACAGGTCTTGGTTCAGATAACTCATCTGTTGGGAAATACCTATTTTCGTTGAAATCAATTTCATCACCTTCTGTTCATGTTCTTTGTAGCACATCATCATCTTCATTGAATGTGACATGAAAGGTTTGTTCTAGTTCCTGTCTTCTTGTGTTGGATACTCTAAAGGCTTTGGCTTTTGGAGAGTATCCTAAGAAGAAACCATCATCAACTTTTTCGTCAAACTTTCCAAGTTGATCCCTGTAGTTATAAATAAATACAGGGCAACCAAAGACATGGAAATAGCTGACATCTTGTGATCTTTTTCTAAAAACTTCATAAGAAGTTTTTCCATGTATTTTAACAATGATTGATCTATTCTGGGTATAGCAGGCAGTGTGGACAGCTTCTCCCCAGAATTGCTTTGGTAAAGCTACTCCATTCAGCATGGTTCTAGCTGCTTCAATCAATGTTCTGTTTCTTCTTTTAGCTACTCCATTTTGTTCAGGAGTAAATTATGCACGTAAGTCCTAATCTTCATTTTGTTCAGGAGTAAATTATGCACGCACCCTACTGCTTATGCTGTTGGGGTTGCGGCTGCCATCACCAAACCACCACCGCCCCTATGTGGGTTGCGGCTGGTTGGAAACAAACACCACCGAGACCAATCTTGGTCTCGATTTGCGTGTAACCCGAACAAAACCAAACCGAACCCTGAATTCTTGTTTAAATCTTATTAATTACATGTTTTTCTTATTTGTTTTTACAGATCTTGTACCATAACATAACTAAATAAAAAGAACAAGGATTTGATAATACCGTATGCGTATGATTAAAAAGGTTTGAGACACGAACACAGTACCGTTATAATCAAAGATCTAAAAGCAAGAAAACCGTCCTTGTGGTTGTGTTTGATGCCGCGGCCAAAAGAACAAGGAAGAAGGAGTGCTAGGGTTTTTATTAATTTCCTGTGAATGTGTTTTATGAAATCCCCTGGAGTCTTATTTTTTTATGACTTGGATTGCTTAATGGGTTGGGCCATGGACCCTTCCCTTGCTTCTTTGTTGGACGCCACATGCGCGCGCGCGCGCACACACAAACACACATACATTCGTTTTATTTTTCGTGTTCAAATATTTATCGTGTGTGTTCATATTTTAGGGTCGCGTTTTATTTCTCGTATGTTTTAAGTATTATACGTTAATACTTATCATGTATTAATATTAATATTAATATACCTAATACTTGTAATAATTAATTACTATACGTAATGTTCGTATTAAATGTTCATTGTTTTAATTTAACCGTATTTTCATGCATTTAATGATCTTAGGTATTTTAAAGCGGGTTTTATATAGTGTATTGTGTTATCGGTTACAAAGGGTTTTGAATTAAGGGAAAACATAATAAAATTATTTTGCATGTTAAGATTATAATTTCTAATTTGAAAATAATATTATGCAAAATGTTTATAGAAGAAAACTATTTCAAACATCATATTAAAAAAAATTATAGGCTTTTTCTTCCAACTAAGCTACGATAACATCTGAAGTATATAAACACTACAACAATTTTGAACCCTAGGGACGACTTATTCGTCCCTAGGGAAGCACTTTTTCGACCCTAAACCCCTAGGGACGACTAAGTCGACCCTAGGAGGTTGTGCCTAAATATTCGTCTCTAGGATCCTAGGGACGAACCCCTCTTTGTATCCTAGGGACGACTTAGTGGGTCCCGCAACCCACTACGTTGAAAAAATTGACTAACCCTAGGGACGACCCTCTTTGTAACCTAGGGTCGACAAAGTCGTCCCTAGGTTATAAATAAATAAAATGTTTTTCATAATTTTTCTTAAAAATTCTTTTTTTTATTATTTTTAATAAAATCTTTTTTATAAATATTAAAAAAAACATTTTTAGAAAATAAAAAAAATATATATTTATTACCCTAGGGACGACTTAGTCGTCCCTAGGTTTAAAAATGCCCAGGTATTCAATACCTAGGGACGACTAAGTCGTCCCCAGGTATTGACACCTGGGCATTTTTAAACCTAGGGACGACTAAGTCGTCCCTAGGGTAATAAATATATTTTTTTTTTATTTTCTGGTAATATCCTAGGGACGACTAAGTCGTCCCTAGGTGTACCTGGGGGGTAAAAAAAAACTGGGCTATTTTGCAGTTTCCAGATTTTTTCCGGAACTTTTTCCGGACAAAATCCACAATTCAAAATGGCAGAATTCGACAAATACAGAATAATAACAAATCAATAAACGTTACAATACCATATTACGATAAATTATCCAACGTCACGATACAATATTCATCAAATACACTTATTCAATCCTAAATCAAATGTTTCAAACGCTACAAGTCTCAAACTTTATTAAACATGCATAATAAGAAAAATACTACCACAACTTCTACTCCGCATCCTCGTTAGGTGAAAAGTCACCTTCCCTATCGTCACCCTCCTCGTCACTCCCCTCGTCATTCACCTCGTCATCGCCTGATAAGTCGTCACCACTGTTTTGTACATTCCTATCTCGACCCAACTCGTCAACGGACCGGTAATCGTGCTCATGGGGATTTGAGATTACACGAGAACCTCCGGGTATGGATTGTGAAGTAGAGCCGATCTCATAAGCCGAGTGTGTGGTGGGACGATAACAATAGTTAAATGTGTTATTGTTGGTGACGGGAGTAATAGGATAAGTGCCGGTATAGGGAGGTTGGAGTGGTTGGAGATTGTCGGGCAAAGATGGTCGGTATGGGTCGATGGAAGGAGGTTGCACTGGTTGTGCCCAAGGATAGGGGGTTGGACTAAATGAGCCCAATCAGGAGCTAGGGTGGGCATAACAAAGGGTCGGGGCGGGGGTACAAAAGTAGGAGGTCTAATTGGGTGATCAGTATTTGAGTTGTAGTTCTGGAAAAACTCACCCAATTGACTCTGATATTGCGCCATATGCTCGTACGACGTCTGACTATATTGTTGCGCCGCATCTGCCTTTAACGCTGCCAAGTAAGCCCGTTGCTGCGCCGCCTGATTCTCTCTCCTCAGCAGCTCCATCTCTCGCTCATTTCGTTCTATCAATTCTTGAAATTCACTACGGGAGGGAACATCTGGTCGACGTGGAGCACCCCGCCTGCGATAAGTTACAACAACAATGTTTCATTATATACAACAAGACATAAATATGAACAATTGATTTACATTTTGTTTTATTGAGGATATATAACCTGCGAGTTGTGTTATTGGCACCACCCGGTAACTTTCTGCCTTGTCCCGACACATTTTGCTTATTTTGACTTGGCATGATTTGAGCCACTATTTCTTTATCAGACATGTGCGGGACTATACCGGCTCTCACTTGGTCCCTGAGGGCTTTCATCTTTTCCTGGGAAAAAAAAAACGATTTAAAAGAAATGAAATTAGTTACTAAGGCATGTAAAGAGTTATATATTACTTACATATCTTTCCTCGTTTTCTTTACTTTTAAACGTGCCACCACTTGAGTGCCCCTTCCTCCATGTTTCAACCAGGTCCTCGTAAACCCCTTCCTTGACTTTCTGTAAAATCTCAAATAAATTAGTAACGAGCTATAATAAATAAACAATATAAACGCTTTTAAATAAATCACAAAAATTATAAAGAGTCTTACGTATTCATTCCTTCCTCGGGCGAACGGTTTTTTGCCTTGAGTGGTCGGTACCGTGTTTTTGGAACGATTAACAGTATTAACCTCACTTCTTGCCACCCTCTTTGGGTCTGACCACCACTGAACCAATTCACCCCAATCACCTTCGGTTCTACCGTCCCACACACTCTCAGGCGGTACATGTTCTTGTGCCAGTGCGGGCGTCTCATATTTCGAATAATAATGTTTCTTGATCCTGTTCTTGTATTTTCTATACAGCAACCTCAGCTGATATTCCAACGCAAGCCTAACCCGAGTACACACCTCATACACACCACTGCCACACACCACCTGAGTACGATCATTGTACCATGGCTCGAGGTCGAAATATGTCTGCATAAAAACATATGAATTTAAATAAACAAACAAATTAAACATAACACACATATCTAAATGTCGATAACAATAACAATATAAGTAAAATAAACAATTTTCACCTCAATTGTAGGATAAATATGAGCTTTATCAGACTCTGGAATTTCGTCCCATTCGCAGTTCAGGGGAAGTGACCGGATTAATTCCCCCAAAAGATGAGTCAACAATGATGCATAATTGCCCAGAAAATGGAAGGTTTGCAGATCTTTAAATTCAAAGCCAATTGTCAAAGGTTTTTCGTTATTATTTCTGTACGCCTTCCTTAATTTTTCTAGGTTGGTCACAAAGCGTTGATTTGAACCTACAAAAGATATGTTATTTACTCGTAAAAATTCAAGTGACATAAATTATAAATATCAGTGTTATAAAAAAATATAATGATTTCTTACGCTGACACTCGGCCGGTACAGGACGTGTGGGCCGTCTGGGTGGACTACCACCAGCATCCCCACCGTGTGACCTAGGAGCTACACATGCCATCTGTAAAATAACAAGTTCATATCAGTATACACATTTTATCAATATACACATTTTAACATATAAAAACATTTTCATTAAAAAACAAAATTACACAATTTAATTAACCAATTAATACTAATACACAAATTCATATCAATATACACATTTTAACATATAAAAACGTTTTCATTAAAATACAAAATTACACATTTAAACAAATAAAAACAACTCATCATCATTTAAACGTATAACAATTGTTTCATTCAAACAACAACTTAAGCATATAACAATCGTTTACAAATAAAAAATTACACATTAAAGCATATAACAACTGTTTCATTCAAAATACAACTTAATATCAATTGTCATCATCTTCAGAATCATCGCTAGATAAAACTTCTTGAACATCATTATTATGGTTCACTTCATCATCATCCGACACTAAATCATCATCATCAACATCACCAATGACGTGTGCAACTACTTCATCATCTTCAATATTAATAATATCATCATCAACCGGTGGGGCGTCCACTTCCGTTGGTTGAGTATTTACACTCAAATCCGTAATACCCAAATTAGGCAAAGCAACAGACAGTGTAACATCTGATGAACTGCTACCATGTATAACATCTTCATCGGACTCTACCACATCTCGATGATAAACCTGTTTGACGACCTTCCAATGAAGCGGTCGTCTAGCAAGGTCTTCAAGGTAGAATACTTGTGTTGCTATATATTAAACTCATGCCTATTTCATATTAAGCCTAAATATTAACCCGAATCCCTATATAAATATCAAGCCATATATAACCCGAATTCTATTAAGCCTAAATCAATTAAGCCGAAATCATCTATATATATATTAAGCACTATATACAACGGAAATCAACTAATGCTAAATCAATTAAGCCGAAATCAATTATATATATATATTAAGCCGAAATCAACTAAGCCTAAATCAATTAAGCTTAAATATAATCCGAAATCATAAGCCAAAATAACCTTTGGTGGTGGTGGTGGCTACTGCTGCCGGTGGTGGTGGCTACGGCTGTCGGTGTTGGTGGCTACTGCTGCGACGGCAGTGGTGGTGGTGGTGACGGCAGTGCTAGGAAATAAAACATAAACATTAATAATAATTAAACATAAACAAATTTAAACAAAATTAATAGATTAAAAAAAATCATTTACCTTTATATTTATTTAAAAAACAAAATTAAACAAAATGTGGTGGTGGGTGGTTGATGCTGCCGTGACTGCTGCCGTGACTGGTGGTGGTCCGGTGGTTGACTGGTGGTGGTCCGGTGGTTAAACTAGAAAAATAAACACCTTTTAACAATTAAACTAAAAATTAATCAATTAATCTACAAAAATTAAACTACAAAAATTAATCAAAATTAAAAATATATATAATTCAAAATCAAATACCTTAACTGGGAAATATATATAAATTCATGAATGGTGGCGGTGGAGGTGAAGCGGATAGAGGTGAAGTGGTGGCGGTGGAGGTGAAGCGGTGGCGGTGGAGGTTTGGATGGTTGGATGGAGGTGAAGTGGTGGTGGTGGAGATGAAGATGAAGTGGTGCTCGGATGGAGTGGTGCTCGGATGAAGATGGTGCTCGGATGAAGATGAAGATGGTGCCCGGTTTTTTTTTTGGTGTAGCTAGAGATAATGAGAGATGGAGGAAAGAAAGATAAGGTAAGTTACTGGAAATGATGCCTAGGGACGACCCTCTCTATGTAACCTAGGGACGACTTAGTCGTCCCTAGGTTAATTATAAATAATTTTTTTTTCGTTTATTACTGAGACCTAGGGACGACTTTTGTAACCTAGGGACGACTAAGTCGTCCCTAGGTGTAAACCGGGAACCTCAAACCCAAAGCGGGTTATTTAAAATTTTCCCAAATTTTTCAAGTTTTACAAAATTTGGCTAAGTGTTTTTGGAGGGTGTTTTAGGGACGACATCCTTTGATATTTAGGGACGACAAAGTCGTCCCTAAGTGTTTTTCAAGAGATTTTTGCATTATATCTTCCCTATATGTAATAAAATTAATAATAAAAATCAAAATAAATTATTATAATTAATATTAAAATATACGTTATACTTAATTTGTTATAGGTTCAACCGATGAGTCCATATGTTACGGTTATACGTTATACGTTCAACCGGTGAGTCCATATGTTACGGTTATACGTTATAGGTTCAACCGACGAGTCCATATGTTAGGGTTATACGTTATAGGTTCAACCGACGAGTCCATATGTTAGGGTTATACGTTATAGGTTCAACCGACGAGTCCATATGTTAGGGTTATACGTTATAGGTTCGACCAACGAGTCCATATGTTAGGGTTATACGTTATAGGTTCAACCGACGAGTCCATATGTTAGGGTTATACGTTATAGGTTCAACCGACGAGTCCATATGTTACGGTTATACGTTATAGGTTCAACCGACGAGTCCATATGTTAGGGTTATACGTTATAGGTTCAACCGACGAGTCCATATGTTAGGGTTATACGTTATAGGTTCAACCGACGAGTCCATATGTTAGGGTTATACGTTATAGGTTCAACCGACGAGTCCATATGTTAGGGTTATACGTTATAGGTTCAACCGACGAGTCCATATGTTAGGGTTATACGTTATAGGTTCAACCGACGAGTCCATATGTTAGGGTTATACGTTATAGGTTCAACCGACGAGTCCATATGTTAGGGTTATACGTTATAGGTTCAACCGACGAGTCCATATGTTACGGTTATACGTTATAGGTTCAACCGACGAGTCCATATGTTAGGGTTATACGTTATAGGTTCAACCGACGAGTCCATATGTTAGGGTTATACGTTATAGGTTCAACCGACGAGTCCATATGTTACGGTTATACGTTATAGGTTCAACCGACGAGTCCATATGTTAGGGTTATACCTTATAGGTTCAACCGACGAGTCCATATGTTAGGGTTATACGTTATAGGTTCAACCGACGAGTCCATATGTTACGGTTATACGTTATAGGTTCAACCGACGAGTCCATATGTTAGGGTTATACGTTATAGGTTCAACCGACGAGTCCATATGTTAGGGTTATACGTTATAGGTTCAACCGACGAGTCCATATGTTAGGGTTATACGTTATAGGTTCAACCGACGAGTCCATATGTTAGGGTTATACGTTATAGGTTCAACCGACGAGTCCATATGTTACGGTTATACGTTATAGGTTCAACCGACGAGTCCATATGTTACGGTTATACGTTATAGGTTCAACCGACGAGTCCATATGTTAGGGTTATACGTTATAGGTTCAACCGACGAGTCCATATGTTACGGTTATACGTTATAGGTTCAACCGACGAGTCCATATGTTAGGGTTATACGTTATAGGTTCAACCGACGAGTCCATATGTTAGGGTTATACGTTATAGGTTCAACCGACGAGTCCATATGTTACGGTTATACGTTATAGGTTCAACCGAGGAGTCCATATGTTACGGTTATACGTTATAGGTTCAACCGACGAGTCCATATGTTAGGGTTATACGTTATAGGTTCAACCGACGAGTCCATATGTTAGGGTTATACGTTATAGGTTCAACCGACGAGTCCATATGTTACGGTTATACGTTATAGGTTCAACCGACGAGTCCATATGTTAGGGTTATACGTTATAGGTTCAACCGACGAGTCCATATGTTAGGGTTATACGTTTAGTTATGTAATACATGTGATTATTAAAATGACATGTCATGTTATTTGTTTACTTTGTAACAGCCAAAAACAAATGATTATGGATGTAAATATTTTAAATGGAAGGATGATTTTGATCTCGAACTCCGTATAAGATCTTCCCCTGGATCTTCAACACCTCAAGGTTCACATCCAAGTTCTTATACAGGTCCTTCTCAATCTGCACCAACTGAGTGCTCTAATTGCAAGATCAAAGATCTAAAGATAAAGATGCTAGAGACAAGACTAGAAATGGAAAGGCATCCTGAAGACCACGCATGTCAATCGGCTGCAATACTTCATGAGCTTTTAAATGATATGGAAAATCTTAGCTTTGAGTAGTAATCTATTTGTTATTTTAATGTGTTAATTTGTATTTTATTATTATGTGTTAATCTGTACGTTTAGTTTTAACTAGTTTGTGATGTTTTTTTTCTTATTTATGAATCTATTATCGTTGTAATATATATTTTTAATTAAGCGCGTGTTTAAGTGTTAAATATATATCTAAAGTTTTTTTTAAATAAATATAAAGTTTTTTTAAATATGTATAAAGTTTTTTTTAAATAAATATAAAGTTTTTTTTTAAATATGTATAAAGTTTTTTTTAAATATGTATAAAGTTTTTTTTAAATATGTATAAAGTTTTTTTTTTAATATGTATAAAGTTCTTTTTAAATATGTATACTTTTTTTTCTAAATATGTATAAATTTTTTTTAAATATGTATAAAGTTTTTTTAATATGTATAAAGTTATTTTTAAATATGTATAATTTTTTTTCTAAATATATAAATTTTTTTTAAATATATATAAAGTTTTTTTTTAAATAGGTATAAAGTTATTTTTAACTAAATATATATATTTTTTAAATATGTATAAAGTAATTTTAAATAATTTAATTTTAAAATTATTTATATTTATACGTTTTTTAAACGTTTTTTTAAATAATATTTATATTAATTTTAAATAATTTTAAATAAATAAAAAAGATAAAAAAATATATTTACTTAACCTAGGGACGACTTAGTCGTCCCTAAGGTAAAGTGGGTCCACTTTCATTTTAAACTTTTTAAATAAAAAATATTTATATTAATTTTAAATATATAAAAAAGATTTAAAAACGGGAAAAATAAGTTTATTTAACCTAGGGACGACTAAGTCGTCCCTAGGTTTTCTGGTCCCCACTTTCATTTTAAACTTTTTAAATAAAAAATATTTATATTAATTTTAAATATATAAAAAAGATTTAAAAAGGGAAAAATAAGTTTATTTAACCTAGGGACGACTAAGTCGTCCCTAGGTTTTGTGGTCCCCACTTTTCCCCACAGCCCTTTTGACCAAGAATTTGTTGTTAAAGTGGTGGGTTCCCCCTTAATCTAGGGACGACTAAGTCGACCCTAGAAAAAGGGCGACCCTAAACACTTGTTTTGTTGTAGTGAAATGGGAACTTAATTCACTCAAATATTGACCTTATCTTGGATGCTGGTTTCGGTTTTAGCCACATCAATATCATTATCCATGATGGATTTCATGCTGTTATCTTAAAAACATGTATTATCATTAGTCACATTAGTTGTGATGACGTTATAAAAGGAAATTACAATGGTACAAACAAAGGTGGTGAGCCTTTAATTTTACTTCGAAAAATAAATATTATCAAAGAAAACGTCACATAGGAATCAAGACGAATTAATCGACACATACACCAAAATCAAAGATAAAAGGACATTAAACGCGGAGAGGTAAGAGCTTGCAGAGAGCAAAGATCTTTATGCACATTGGAAACCCGATGGGACCTCCTTTTTGCAGTAGTTAACCAACAAGCTCAAGGATACCGGCACATTGAGGTTAATACCCAAGACATTAGCCTTGATGGCGGTGCAAAGGCAGACTGCTGCCTCGAGATCAACAAGGCCTTCAATGAGAGTGCAACAAGGCGTTTTTGGTGGGCTCCCAATAACGACACCATGCACCAAGTCTTTCAGCACGTTAGCACACACACCCAGCTTAAGTGCATCTTTGGGGCAAGTGGCCTTCGGTGAAGCTGGGTATGAGCTTACCAAACTGAAGAAAAGGATGTTGAGAGCAAGAACAAAAGCAGTTCTTCCCAAAGCTCTAGAAGCCATTTTTAAGTTTGATAGGAACTTAAGTTATAACTAGCTTACTCGAAAGGCTCAAGTAGTAGTAGCTAACTTTGGTGTAGATTATGAGAAGTCTTGCCGAGTATTTATAGATGAGATTATGAATTGATAACTAGTATTTTGTTCTTATTAGTTCATAATTATAAGTTTTTTAATCGCGAGGAATAATGAATTATAGATGCTCGTGATCAGGTCTTCTTGTTAACCACATAATTAAATCCCCCTTGTGAAAATTTTGTTGTATAGCAAGAGATGCGTAGATCCAGCCTCAAGGGCTTCAATTTGCAGGTCTTTATGAGGTACATACGTAGTGTTTAGATGGGTAACGCTAGCGCAATATAATCTCTTTGGAGCAAGATTCAATCTGTTTCATGACACATCGGTAGCTTGAAAAACATATAGGCTGGAAATAAGCTCAACTTCAAAAGGCTGAATTTCATTTCCTTATTCAGACATTTACTAAAAATTGGGCATTAATAGGGTGGCTTATCAGGTCGATCGATTGCTCTTATAAGAAACACCCTATAAAGGTGATTCTTTGTATCCTCAAGATTTACGAAAATTAACACTACGAAACTTAATTTCTTTGGGGTTCCATATACCACGCGCCGGACACCTTCTAGTCACTCATGTTCCTTGTGCATCCAGCATCCTATCATTGCAATTAACATTCTTTTTAAACAAGAAAGCCGGAGAAATTGCCATCAAGGGATGGGTTGGGCAGTTCTATCTAGGATCTTTGATCGATCCAATATTTATTATTTGATGAGTATGATCCTTATTATACTTTACATTTCATAACATGAACTAACACGCTGATTGTAATAACACCATACATCTATCATATCGGATATCGCACACAAGTATTTGTAGGTTGTTGTTGCTGCAAATGCACTCCGCCTTACAGTCGTAAATTTATCGATTAGGACAAACACAGGATGTTTAAATAATTTCAGGTGGTGCTAATTGTCAGCAATGCAGCTCATAACTTAGTTTAAAATTATGGTGATCGAGTAATGTACTTTGACAGTTAGCGCTACATATATTAGTCTCGTGAACCTATAATAATATATTCGATTAGGACGGTTTCGATTCAGTTTTTATGTCGTCCTAGTTGGTATTTGTTATATACTTGTATGCATTCCGATTATTGGAATGCCTTGGACTATATATTGTTTGCATTATGTCCATGCATGTGAAGTAAATTTAGTTACCATGTGCTAGTAGAGTAGTAGTGATTCAAGAAGATGTGCAACATGTTAATATAATTTAAGGTAAATTCATGTAATAGCAAGATAATTTTTAAAATGTTTAAATATCATATTTGAACTTTAAAAAGTACTAGTAATATTGTATATGTATTTATACGTACCTATAACATTCGTCTCACACTACAACAAAACAAGTGTTTAGGGTTGCCCTTTTTCTAGGGTCGACTTAGTCGTCCCTAGATTAAGGGGGGACCCACCACTTTAACAACAAATTCTTGGTCAAAAGGGCTGTGGGGAAAAGTGGGGACCACAAAACCTAGGGACGACTTAGTCGTCCCTAGGTTAAATAAACTTATTTTTCCCTTTTTAAATCTTTTTTATATATTTAAAATTAATATAAATATTTTTTATTTAAAAAGTTTAAAATGAAAGTGGGGACCAGAAAACCTAGGGACGACTTAGTCGTCCCTAGGTTAAATAAACTTATTTTTTCCGTTTTAAATCTTTTTTATATATTTAAAATTAATATAAATATTTTTTATTTAAAAAGTTTAAAATGAAAGTGGGGACCAGAAAACCTAGGGACGACTAAGTCGTCCCTAGGTTAAGTAAATATATTTTTTTATCTTTTTTATTTATTTAAAATTATTTAAAATTAATATAAATATTATTTAAAAAAACGTTTAAAAAACGTATAAATATAAATAATTTTAAAATTAAATTATTTAAAATTACTTTCTACATATTTAAAAAAATATATATATTTAGTTAAAAATAACTTTATACCTATTTAAAAAAAAACTTTATATATATTTAAAAAAAATTTATATATTTAGAAAAAAAATTATACATATTTAAAAATAACTTTATACATATTAAAAAAACTTTATACATATTTAAAAAAAATTTATACATATTTAGAAAAAAAAGTATACATATTTAAAAAGAACTTTATACATATTTAAAAAAAAACTTTATACATATTTAAAAAAAAACTTTATACATATTTAAAAAAAACTTTATACATATTTAAAAAAAACTTTATATTTATTTAAAAAAAACTTTATACATATTTAAAAAAACTTTATATTTATTTAAAAAAAACTTTAGATATATATTTAACACTTAAACACGCGCTTAATTAAAAATATATATTACAACGATAATAGATTCATAAATAAGAAAAAAAACATCACAAACTAGTTAAAACTAAACGTACAGATTAACACATAATAATAAAATACAAATTAACACATTAAAATAACAAATAGATTACTACTCAAAGCTAAGATTTTCCATATCATTTAAAAGCTCATGAAGTATTGCAGCCGATTGACATGCGTGGTCTTCAGGATGCCTTTCCATTTCTAGTCTTGTCTCTAGCATCTTTATCTTTAGATCTTTGATCTTGCAATTAGAGCACTCAGTTGGTGCAGATTGAGAAGGACCTGTATAAGAACTTGGATGTGAACCTTGAGGTGTTGAAGATCCAGGGGAAGATCTTATACGGAGTTCGAGATCAAAATCATCCTTCCATTTAAAATATTTACATCCATAATCATTTGTTTTTGGCTGTTACAAAGTAAACAAATAACATGACATGTCATTTTAATAATCACACGTATTACATAACTAAAACATTTGATTGTTTACCTTCGAAAGAGGACACGCATAGTAAAGTTTACCAAAGCTATGAGGTTGATGTGACTGTCTCAACACAATATATCCCTTTCTACATGTACACTTATAAGCTTCAAGCGGATCCATATTATGCAAAATCGGGTGGTGGTGGTGGTGAGTTTGGTATGAGAGGATAAGAGTTTGTGAGGATAAGAGCTACCATAAATAAAGATAAAAATTTAGGGTCGACACATTTAGGGACGACTTAGTCGACCCTAGCTTTCCCGCCAACATTTTCCCGCCAGCATTTACCGCCAACATTTCCCGCCAATATTTGGAATCACTGGTTGAACCTATAACGTATAACCGTAACATATGGACTCGTCGGTTGAACCTATAACGTATAACCGTAACATATGGACTCGTCGGTTGAACCTATAACGTATAACCGTAACATATGGACTCGTCGGTTGAACCTATAACGTATAACCGTAACATATGGACTCGTCGGTTGAACCTATAACGTATAACCGTAACATATGGACTCGTCGGTTGAACCTATAACGTATAACCGTAACATATGGACTCGTCGGTTGAACCTATAACGTATAACCCTAACATATGGACTCGTCGGTTGAACCTATAACGTATAACCCTAACATATGGACTCATCGGTTGAACCTATAACGTATAACCCTAACATATGGACTCGTCGGTTGAACCTATAACGTATAACCGTAACATATGGACTCGTCGGTTGAACCTATAACGTATAACCGTAACATATGGACTCGTCGGTTGAACCTATAACGTATAACCGTAACATATGGACTCACCGGTTGAACCTATAACGTATAACCCTAACATATGGACTCACCGGTTGAACCTATAACGTATAACCCTAACATATGGACTCGTCGGTTGAACCTATAACGTATAACCCTAACATATGGACTCGTCGGTTGAACCTATAACGTATAACCGTAACATATGGACTCGTCGGTTGAACCTATAACGTATAACCGTAACATATGGACTCACCGGTTGAACCTATAACGTATAACCGTAACATATGGACTCGTCGGTTGAACCTATAACGTATAACCCTAACATATGGACTCGTCGGTTGAACCTATAACGTATAACCGTAACATATGGACTCGTCGGTTGAACCTATAACGTATAACCGTAACATATGGACTCACCGGTTGAACCTATAACGTATAACCGTAACATATGGACTCGTCGGTTGAACCTATAACGTATAACCGTAACATATGGACTCATCGGTTGAACCTATAACGTATAACCGTAACATATGGACTCGTCGGTTGAACCTATAACGTATAACCCTAACATATGGACTCGTCGGTTGAACCTATAACGTATAACCGTAACATATGGACTCACCGGTTGAACGTATAACGTATAACCGTAACATATGGACTCGTCGGTTGAACCTATAACGTATAACCCTAACATATGGACTCGTCGGTTGAACCTATAACGTATAACCGTAACATATGGACTCGTCGGTTGAACCTATAACGTATAACCGTAACATATGGACTCGTCGGTTGAACCTATAACGTATAACCGTAACATATGGACTCGTCGGTTGAACCTATAACGTATAACCGTAACATATGGACTCGTCGGTTGAACCTATAACGTATAACCGTAACATATGGACTCGTCGGTTGAACCTATAACGTATAACCGTAACATATGGACTCATCGGTTGAAACTATAACGTATAACCCTAACATATGGACTCGTCGGTTGAACCTATAACGTATAACCCTAACATATGGACTCGTCGGTTGAACCTATAACGTATAACCCTAACATATGGACTCGTCGGTTGAACCTATAACGTATAACCCTAACATATGGACTCGTCGGTTGAACCTATAACGTATAACCGTAACATATGGACTTACCGGTTGAACCTATAACGTATAACCCTAACATATGGACTCGTCGGTTGAACCTATAACGTATAACCCTAACATATGGACTCGTCGGTTGAACCTATAACGTATAACCGTAACATATGGACTCGTCGGTTGAACCTATAACGTATAACCGTAACATATGGACTCGTCGGTTGAACCTATAACGTATAACCGTAACATATGGACTCGTCGGTTGAACCTATAACGTATAACCGTAACATATGGACTCGTCGGTTGAACCTATAACGTATAACCGTAACATATGGACTCGTCGGTTGAACCTATAACGTATAACCGTAACATATGGACTCGTCGGTTGAACCTATAACGTATAACCGTAACATATGGACTCGTCGGTTGAACCTATAACGTATAACCGTAACATATGGACTCATCGGTTGAAACTATAACGTATAACCCTAACATATGGACTCGTCGGTTGAACCTATAACGTATAACCCTAATATATGGACTCGTCGGTTGAACCTATAACGTATAACCCTAACATATGGACTCGTCGGTTGAACCTATAACGTATAACCCTAACATATGGACTCGTCGGTTGAACCTATAACGTATAACCGTAACATATGGACTCACCGGTTGAACCTATAACGTATAACCCTAACATATGGACTCGTCGGTTGAACCTATAACGTATAACCCTAACATATGGACTCGTCGGTTGAACCTATAACGTATAACCGTAACATATGGACTCGTCGGTTGAACCTATAACGTATAACCGTAACATATGGACTCGTCGGTTGAACCTATAACGTATAACCGTAACATATGGACTCGTCGGTTGAACCTATAACGTATAACCCTAACATATGGACTCGTCGGTTGAACCTATAACGTATAACCGTAACATATGGACTCGTCGGTTGAACCTATAACGTATAACCGTAACATATGGACTCATCGGTTGAACCTATAACGTATAACCGTAACATATGGACTCGTCGGTTGAACCTATAACGTATAACCGTAACATATGGACTCGTCGGTTGAACCTATAACGTATAACCGTAACATATGGACTCATCGGTTGAACCTATAACGTATAACCGTAACATATGGACTCGTCGGTTGAACCTATAACGTATAACCGTAACATATGGACTCGTCGGTTGAACCTATAAATTATAACCGTAACATATGGACTCGTCCGTTATTAATTATTACAAATTAAGTATAACGTATATTTTAATATTAATTATAATAATTTATTTTGATTTTTATTATTAATTTATATTATTAATTTTATTACATAGAAGGTAAAATGTAATTTAAATGTATGAAAAACACCTAGGGACGACTTAGTCGTCCCTAGGTTACAAAGAAAGTCGTCCCTAGAAAAACCCTCCAACACTTAGCAAAAATTTGGGAAAATTGAAACTTTTTGGTGAAAATTTAAATAACCCGCTATGGGTTTTTTGTTTCCCGGTTTACACCTAGGGACGACTTAGTCGTCCCTAGGTTACATTTGGTAGTCCCTAAGTTACTATAATAAACTAAAAAAAAAAAATTAATAATTAACCTAGGGACGACTAAGTCGTCCCTAGGTTACAAAGAAAGGGTCGTCCCTAGGGTGCATTTCCAGTAACTTAACATCTTATCTATCTTCATCTCTCATTATCTAAAAAAAAAAAAAAAAACCGGGCATTCATTCAATCCGTCGCATTCATCACCATCTTCATCATCCAACCCACCACCATTTTCATTCAATACACCCATTCATCACCATCTTCATCAATACACCCATCCCACCCACCACCATCACCATTTTTGTTTGTTTCCACCACCATCATCATACACCCATCCAACCCACCACCATCAATCCGACCCACCACCAATCCGACTCACCACCATCAATCATCCAACCTACCACCATCAATCATCCAACCCACCACCACCAATCCGACTCACCACACTCGCACACGAGCACAATTATGTTTACTTTTGTTTAATTTTGGATTGTTTATCTACTTAAAGGTAAATGATTATGTTTAATTTTATTTAATTTTTAATTATGTTTAATTTTGTTTAATTTTTAATTATGTTTAATTTTGTTTAAGTTTATTGACTAGAAACCACCACCACCCGCGGCAGCAGTAGCCACCACCACTGTTGACAGTAGCAGTAGCCACCACCACCACTGTTGACAGTAGCAGTAGCCACCACCACCACTGTTGACAGTAGCAATAGCCACCACCACCACTGTCGGCAGTAGCATCACCAACAAGGTGGGTGTATCTTTGTGAGCTTATTTGATTTCGGGAATTATGAGCTTATTTGATTTCAACTTATTAATAAGAAAGCAATTTATTTTATTTATGTAAGGCACAAGTTTGATTTTATTTTATATGTTTGTCGTAGCCGAGACCCGAGTCACAGCCGAGTTAGAGGGAAACCGAGTCGCAGCCGAGAACCGAGACCCGAGTCACCTATTTGAAAGGTGTGTTTGAAAAGTGTGTTTGTTTCAAGCTTATCACGATATGCGCTTGTTAGTTGATTTCAGATTATATTTAAGCTTATGATTTCATATTATATTTAGGGCTTAACTGATTTAGGCTTAATAGATTTCAGCTTATATAGGCATAAGTTTAATTTTTTTGATATGTTTGTCGTAGCCAAGACCCGAGTCACAGCCGAGTTAGCAGGGAACCGAGCCGAGAACTGAGACCCGTGTCACAGCCGAAAAAAGGTAATGTTTTTTTTTTTAAATTGTTGTGGTGTTGTTTGTTTCAAATTAGAAATTTTTTTGGAAACCAACTAATTTAGGTTTTCTTTATTTTATGTTTGTGTTTGGTTAGCACCAGGACAGTCGGGACAACTTCCTCATCCGGACCTCTTTTTCTATCTTTATATCTTTGCTTATTCCAGTCGTGACCGAGGTGTGTAATTAATATTATGCATATGTTTATTATATTATATATATATGATATATGATTGTTAGTCTTTGTAGTAAATAATTTTAGGAATATTTTAGGATTTTATCGATTAATTTCGGAAAATTCCCGTCCGAAGTTAATCAACCTATAGAAAACCCGTCCGAAATTAATTTATTAGGAATTAATTTCGGAAAGTCCCCTGTTTGGGACTGCTTTTTGATGTTTCGTCTCATTTAGGATATGAATGCGTATAACTGGTTTATTATTTGAGATGATTTCGACAGTGTTTCTCCTTTACTCCTACGAATATGTCTTTAAACACATATTTGGGGAGTAGAGGGGAAATGCTGCCGAAATTTACTCAAATAGTAAACCGGTTATACGCATTCATATATGGGATGAAACATTCAAAAGGTGGGTTAGGATTGCCTTCCATAGTTGCACTAGGAAGATAAAAAAGAGTTCATATTCATTTTGTTAGTATGACATTTTACGTATAAAAAAAATAATTTATCTGAGTATGTTTATTTGCAACGCAGTTATGACAATTGATAAGAGTTGGACCACTGTAAACAATCGTAATTCCAATGAGTTTTTAGATGGTCTTTTTGGATTCATCCAGGATTGTGAGAAATTTTTGCACCCCATCTCACAAAAGCTCCGTTGCCCGTGTAGTCATTGTTGTAACCGTGAAAAGTTGGTTACCCTCGGCCAACTTGAGGCACACATATCCAGATTCGGGTTTGACAAACATTACACCACTTGGATATATCACGGTGAACCAATTCTTCCGTTACCTCCACTATTACCACATTCACCTGATCGAATTCACATGGATGCGTTCTTCGAAGATATTTCTGCAAATAATATTCCAAATCCACCATCTGAAACTCCACCCTCTCAAACTCCACCAACTCAAACAACCGGTCCTCAACCAACCCAAACATCGGGTCCTAGTAACGAGTTTGAAGAGTTACTCGCTAGGTCTGCCCAAAAGTTGTACCCGGGTTGTGATATGACCACATTGGAATTTACATCAGAGATTTCGCACATCAAGGTTTTACACAAAATAACTGATGCCGGGTTTAACAAAATTCTAGCTCTTCTCCAAAAGGCATGTTCCCCTAGTAAAGGATACAATTTCCCGTCTTCATACTATGAAATAAAAAAGACATACAAAAAGATCGGGTTAGGATACGAATCGATCCATGCTTGTATAAATGATTGTTTTTTATATTGGGGATCACCGGAAAACAAGGAGAGGCAAACTTGTCCAATCTGTAACGCGAGCAGATGGAAAAACCCAAAGAAGAAAAAGGGGACGCAATTAGTTGCCAACAAGGTGGTGCGTTACTTTCCGATAACACCTAGACTACAACGTATGTTCAACACAAAAGACATAGCAAAGTGGATGACTTGGCATGCGACCGGACAGTCTAAGGAAGACGGTAAAATGAATCACCCCTGTGACGGCAAAGCATGGAAATATTTTGACATGATGAAACCTGAGTTCTCTTGTGACCCTAGAAACGTTCGATTAGGGTTGGCTGCTGATGGTTTTAATCCTTATGGCATGATGAGCCAAACTTACAGCATGTGGCCGGTTATATTGACAACATACAACACACCACCGTGGATGTGTTTGAAAGAAACTTCTTTAATGTTGACGATGTTAATTCCCGGCCCTAAATCAGCTGCAAAGGACATTGATGTTTACTTGCAGCCTCTAATTAAAGAACTCAAAGATTTATGGGAGGGAGTCTGGACGAAAGACGCTGCTACGGGTACTCATTTCAAAATGAAAGCGGCGGTTTTATGGACCATCAATGATTTTCCAGCTCGAGGTAGTTTGTCTGGGTGGACTGGGCAAGGGTACCTCGCATGCCCTACTTGTAATGTTGACACTCCATCGATGCGTATCAACAGCAAAATCGTTTATGTTGGTTACAGAAGATGGTTAAGAACAAATCATCCAGATCGGAAAAAATCCAAGGAATTCTACGGTTTTCCCGAAAATAAGCCTAAACCAAGAAAGTTTTCAGAACTTGATATTCAATTGCAGATTAGTAAAGTCTTTAAACGTAAACCGGGGAAACATAAACCAATTCTCAAAGAGAACCGCCCCAAAAATCGAGATGTTGAATTGAACTGGAGTAAGCGTTCTATCTTTTGGGATCTTGAGTATTGGCCCTTTCTTCTACTAAAACACTGTTACGATGTCATGCACATCGAAAAGAATTTCCTTGAGGCTTTACTGAATACCCTGTTACAGAACGACAAATCCAAAGACACGCCAAAGGCAAGGCTAGACTTAGAAAAAATGGGAGTTCGAAAGGAGTTGTGGTTAGTTAAAAAAGATAACGGGAAGTTCGATAAGCCTCATCCAAAGTTCTCTTTCACTCCAGAAAAAAGAAAACTTTTTTGTAAATTCATTAAAGGAGTCAGACTACCTGATGGCTTTGGATCCAACTTCAAGAAAAAAGTGACCGCTGATGATGACAATATAACGAACTTGAAATCTCATGACTGTCATATAATGATGCATCGGTTACTTCCTTATGGAGTGCAACAATACTTGCCCAAAGACGTTGCAAAACCTATAATCGACATTTGCTTATTCTTTAAGCAACTTTGTGCTCGAAGTTTGACTGTGCAGGACATGAAAGAAGCTAAAAACAAATTGATCATTATGATGGTTAATTTAGAGCAAATCTTTCCTCCTGCTTTTTTCGACATAATGACTCATTTGGTTATACATCTACCCGATGAGGCTATTCTAGGTTCCGTTACTCGCGGCAGGTGGATGTATCGATTTGAAAGATACATGAAAAAGCTAAAGAATTATGTACGAAATAAAGCAAAGCCTGAAGGTTCTATTGCTGAGGGTTATGTTGCAGAAGAGGCATTAACTTTTTGTTCGCGTTACCTTAAGGATGTCGAGACGAGATTTAACCGCCTTGGCAGAAATGAAGACGATTTGCCTGGACAACCAGATAAATTTGAGGTGTTCCGGACCGTATGCACACCGACGGGTGGAATCAAACCAACTCGTATGACTAATGACGACATGCAGGCAGTTACGTGGTTTATACTTAACAACAGTCCTGAAGTCGAAGCCGACATCTCAGCTTACAGCGAGTATGTTTCTTCCTATTTTTTATAATTTTGAAAATTATTCTTTCTCGATGACTTCTGCTAATATCATGAACCTTTGCAGAGAGGTGCCTGATAATGTGGAAACGAGTTTTCCTGCGTGGTTTAATAACATGGTAAATACATTAGATATATTACCTTGGAGTTATTCCTCATCTAATAAACCTTTTTGTATCTCATTTTTGTAGACTCGTGAAAAAAAAGTGAGTGTGGGCTGTAGTGACGAGTTATTCTCTTTGGCATGTGGACCTATTAGTTCATGTACATACCCCTCTTGCATAGTGAACGGTGTGAAGTTTGTGGTACGTGAACGCGATATACTTCGTACCACTCAATGCAGCGGAGTTTCAACACCCGGGGTTGATGGAGAGATGTATTATGGTCAACTCGAAGAAATTCTGGAGCTCACTTATATCGGCAACCGCAAGGTTTTGTTGTTTCGATGTAAATGGTTTGACACAATTAACCCTACCAATTGCACCAAACGCAACAGACGTTCTTACACTGAGCAAGGCATACATCATATTTTGACCGATAGGCTATTTCACCAAAATAACCCATACATTTTCCCGACACAAGCAACACAAGTATTCTACCTTGAAGACCTTGCTAGACGACCGCTTCATTGGAAGGTCGTCGAACAGGTTTATCATCGAGATGTGTTAGAGTCCGATGAAGATGTTATACATGGTAGCAGTTCATCAGATGTTACACTGTCTGTTGCTTTGCCTAATTTGGGTATTACGGATTTGAGTGTAAATACTCAACCAACGGAAGTGGACGCCCCACCGGTTGATGATGATATTATTAATATTGAAGATGATGAAGTAGTTGCACACGTCATTGGTGATGTTGATAATGATGATTTAGTGTCGGATGATGATGAAGTGAACCATAATAATGATGTTCAAGAAGTTTTATCTAGCGATGATTCTGAAGATGATGACAATTGATATTAAGTTGTATTTTGAATGAAACAGTTGTTATATGCTTTAATGTGTAATTTTTTATTTGTAAACGATTGTTATATGCTTCAGTTGTTGTTTGAATGAAACAATTGTTATACGTTTAAATGATGATGAGTTGTTTTTATTTGTTTAAATGTGTAATTTTGTATTTTAATGAAAACGTTTTTATATGTTAAAATGTGTATATTGATATGAATTTGTGTATTAGTATTAATTGGTTAATTAAATTGTGTAATTTTGTTTTTTAATGAAAATGTTTTTATATGTTAAAATGTGTATATTGATAAAATGTGTATACTGATATGAACTTGTTATTTTACAGATGGCATGTGTAGCTCCTAGGTCACACGGTGGGGATGCTGGTGGTAGTCCACCCAGACGGCCCACACGTCCTGTACCGGCCAAGTGTCAGCGTAAGAAATCATTATATTTTTTTATAACACTGATATTTATAATTTATGTCACTTGAATTTTTACGAGTAAATAACATATCTTTTGTAGGTTCAAATCAACGCTTTGTGACCAACCTAGAAAAATTAAGGAAGGCGTACAGAAATAATAACGAAAAACCTTTGACAATTGGCTTTGAATTTAAAGATCTGCAAACCTTCCATTTTCTGGGCAATTATGCATCATTGTTGACTCATCTTTTGGGGGAATTAATCCGGTCACTTCCCCTGAACTGCGAATGGGACGAAATTCCAGAGTCTGATAAAGCTCATATTTATCCTACAATTGAGGTGAAAATTGTTTATTTTACTTATATTGTTATTGTTATCGACATTTAGATATGTGTGTTATGTTTAATTTGTTTGTTTATTTAAATTCATATGTTTTTATGCAGACATATTTCGACCTCGAGCCATGGTACAATGATCGTACTCAAGTGGTGTGTGGCAGTGGTGTGTATGAGGTGTGTACTCGGGTTAGGCTTGCGTTGGAATATCAGCTGAGGTTGCTGTATAGAAAATACAAGAACAGGATCAAGAAACATTATTATTCGAAATATGAGACGCCCGCACTGGCACAAGAACATGTACCGCCTGAGAGTGTGTGGGACGGTAGAACCGAAGGTGATTGGGGTGAATTGGTTCAGTGGTGGTCAGACCCAAAGAGGGTGGCAAGAAGTGAGGTTAATACTGTTAATCGTTCCAAAAACACGGTACCGACCACTCAAGGCAAAAAACCATTCGCCCGAGGAAGGAATGAATACGTAAGACTCTTTATAATTTTTGTGATTTATTTAAAAGCGTTTATATTGTTTATTTATTATAGCTCGTTACTAATTTATTTGAGATTTTACAGAAAGTCAAGGAAGGGGTTTACGAGGACCTGGTTGAAACATGGAGGAAGGGGCACTCAAGTGGTGGCACGTTTAAAAGTAAAGAAAACGAGGAAAGATATGTAAGTAATATATAACTCTTTACATGCCTTAGTAACTAATTTCATTTCTTTTAAATCGTTTTTTTTTTCCCAGGAAAAGATGAAAGCCCTCAGGGACCAAGTGAGAGCCGGTATAGTCCCGCACATGTCTGATAAAGAAATAGTGGCTCAAATCATGCCAAGTCAAAATAAGCAAAATGTGTCGGGACAAGGCAGAAAGTTACCGGGTGGTGCCAATAACACAACTCGCAGGTTATATATCCTCAATAAAACAAAATGTAAATCAATTGTTCATATTTATGTCTTGTTGTGTATAATGAAACATTGTTGTTGTAACTTATCGCAGGCGGGGTGCTCCACGTCGACCAGATGTTCCCTCTCGTAGTGAATTTCAAGAATTGATAGAATGAAATGAGCGAGAGATGGAGCTGCTGAGGAGAGAGAATCAGGCGGCGCAGCAACGGGCTTACTTGGCAGCGTTAAAGGCAGATGCGGCGCAACAATATAGTCAGACGTCGTACGAGCATATGGCGCAATATCAGAGTCAATTGGGTGAGTTTTTCCAGAACTACAACTCAAATACTGATCACCCAATTAGACCTCCTACTTTTGTACCCCCGCCCCGACCCTTTGTTATGCCCACCCTAGCTCCTGATTGGGCTCATTTAGTCCAACCCCCTATCCTTGGGCACAACCAGTGCAACCTCCTTCCATCGACCCATACCGACCATCTTTGCCCGACAATCTCCAACCACTCCAACCTCCCTATACCGGCACTTATCCTATTACTCCCGTCACCAACAATAACACATTTAACTATTGTTATCGTCCCACCACACACTCGGCTTATGAGATCGGCTCTACTTCACAATCCATACCCGGAGGTTCTCGTGTAATCTCAAATCCCCATGAGCACGATTACCGGTCCGTTGACGAGTTGGGTCGAGATAGGAATGTACAAAACAGTGGTGACGACTTATCAGGCGATGACGAGGTGAATGACGAGGGGAGTGACGAGGAGGGTGACGATAGGGAAGGTGACTTTTCACCTAACGAGGATGCGGAGTAGAGGTTGTGGTAGTATTTTTCTTATTATGCATGTTTAATAAAGTTTGAGACTTGTAGCGTTTGAAACATTTGATTTAGGATTGAATAAGTGTATTTGATGAATATTGTATCGTGACGTTGGATAATTTATCGTAATATGGTATTGTAACGTTTATTGATTTGTTATTATTCTGTATTTGTCGAATTCTGCCATTTTGAATTGTGGATTTTGTCCAGAAAAAGTTCCGGAAAAAATCTGGAAACTGCAAAATAGCCCAGTTTTTTTTTTACCCCCCAGGTACACCTAGGGACGACTTAGTCGTCCCTAGGATATTACCAGAAAATAAAAAAAAAATATATTTATTACCCTAGGGACGACTTAGTCGTCCCTAGGTTTAAAAATGCCCAGGTGTCAATACCTGGGGACGACTTAGTCGTCCCTAGGTATTGAATACCTGGGCATTTTTAAACCTAGGGACGACTAAGTCGTCCCTAGGGTAATAAATATATTTTTTTTTATTTTCTAAAAATGTTTTTTTTAATATTTATAAAAAAGATTTTATTAAAAATAATAAAAAAAAGAATTTTTAAGAAAAATTATGAAAAACATTTTATTTATTTATAACCTAGGGACGACTTTGTCGACCCTAGGTTACAAAGAGGGTCGTCCCTAGGGTTAGTCAATTTTTTCAACGTAGTGGGTTGCGGGACCCACTAAGTCGTCCCTAGGATACAAAGAGGGGTTCGTCCCTAGGATCCTAGAGACGAATATTTAGGCACAACCTCCTAGGGTCGACTTAGTCGTCCCTAGGGGTTTAGGGTCGAAAAAGTGCTTCCCTAGGGACGAATAAGTCGTCCCTAGGGTTCAAAATTGTTGTAGTGTCAAGTATGATAACGGTTGTATGTAAAGTTCGTTTATATGACATATTTTCAACGTTACATTCAGGAACGTTGCAACTTGTGTATATATACATGTCCCAACAAAAGTGTACATGAAATGTTCACTGCATTGCATTTACTAAAACTTTTTCTATGACACCAAAAGATGCACATGTACGTGATGATTAACCAAATTACATTGGATATGATATTGGTTGTATGTAGGGGTGTCGAAAGAGTTGACCCGCCCCGAACCCGAAACCGAATAATCATATTCGGGTCGGGTCACTTGGGTCCAAAAGTGTATTCGGGTAATTCGGGTTGACCCGGATTTACCCGAGTTCTAATTAGGCTCGGGTTCAGGTTATAAATTTTTTACCCTTGACCCGACTTGACCCGACCCCACTTAACCCGAACCGGACCAACCCGACTTGACCCGACTAATATTACACTTTTTGCATTGTATTAGTACTTAATTGAGCCACTTTTTACACATTTTTCTTAAACTCGGGTTGACCCGAACTCGAGTTGACTCGAACCCGAGTTGACAGTTGACCCGACCCGAATTGACCCGAACCCGAGTGACCCGAGTTCTAATTAGGCTCGGGTTCGGGTTATATATTTTTTTACCCTTGACCCGACTTGACCTGACCCGACTTGACCCGAACCCGACCGGGTCAACCCGAATCACTCCCCTAGTTGTATGTAATGTTGTTCTTATGTCTTTCGGTACACCTAATCTATATACCTTTAATGCTTTAAATATGTATAGTAGAATGAAATTTCGTTAATACCTTGTAGACACCTGTACATTTTGAAAATACGTATACTATATTAGTGGTTTATTAAAATACTCATGTATGATATCGAGACGAAATTTAAAAATACGTATACGATTTAGTATTTTTTAAAATTCATATATGATATTTGTATATTTTAAAAAATATCTTTGCTACTATATCAACTTAACCCTATATTTTACATCTTGTGGTTACTTATCATAGTAACTATGTAGAGTGGTTGTCGTAATAAAGAAACTATAGATGGAATAAGACAAAAAAAATATTATAGATCAGTGATATAATACAATTATAAACATTAAAAGTGTCGTAATACATTTTGTATTGTCAAGTTTAGGCTTTGCATTTAAATAAATGTGAAAAGCTTTGGTCTAAAACTCTAAAAATTAAGCTTGCTTTGTGACTTCAGTATTTGTACTCTAGAACCCCGATTGACTTCACATTACTCCTGGGTGGTTGAAAATTTGCTTGGAATCATCATGATACATGAGTACATGATAAACCTTTAAAAAAATACAGTCAAAGGTATTTTGTATTTTTTGGGTCCATGTAAACGATATTTTATAATTTATCTTTGTATTAATGTATATTCACTAAATAATCGTGGCTATTTTTATAATAACGCGTGTGAATTATACATGTAGCTAGTCAACAATAGTCACATATATATCTAAATAAATACTGGAAGTTTAGAACCTAATAATGCAACTAATTACTCTTATTCCAATGGTGTCGTCTTTTATATGCTCCCGTTCTTTCGTAGGATTATTCTTCGTGATTTTGATGATGCTAGGGAGTGATAAATTGTATGCCACAGGATGCTATACGTCGATTATCAGCTTTGGCGACTCGTACACTGATACCGGGAACCTAAAACAGATGGCACTTGACTCTCAAATTCCAGCTGGAATTCTTTTTCCGCCATATGGTGAAACCTTCTTCCACGAAGCCACTGGTCGCGGCTCTAATGGTCGTCTCATTATCGATTTTCTAGGTAATATTCGTTTTAACATGCTATTAGATATTTATAGATGATTAGTCAAAAGATAGAAATGTACTTTTCAAATTTTCCCGTGTTAGAGGATAAGCAATGGTAAAAAGCTATAATGGCTTTTTGTATTAATTTACCTTAAATTTTGTATTTCAAAAAGTCATTTTAACAAACAACCTTCAATGCATAAAAGTTGTTCAATGTAAACGATATTCACAACGTGTAATACCCGCTACTAGCACTTAATATATGTCTCTTTTTTTCTTACTTTCTTAAGCGGAGAGCCTTGGATTGCCGTTCATACCACCATTTACGCCTAACAACAGGAGCGAAATTGGTGTGACGAGTTTGGAACAAGGAGTGAATTTTGCAGTGGGTGGTGCGACATCATTAAATTCATCGATTCTTAAAGAGTTGGGAATTCAAAATGATATGCCAGACACGTCTCTAGCAGTTCAGTTAACGTGGTTTAAACAAGTATTGCCTTCTATTTGCAGCAGCATTTCAGGTAACTAACCGTGTGTTCTACTTTTATACCATTTTACCGATGCCTGTTACTGATACTGATTCTTAGAAATTTAGGTTTCTAAAAAGTTAACTTGAACCGGATAAATTTCTAACTTAACATCTGGTAATACGCGGATAAATTTTCCAATAGCCATTTCAATTAAGAAAGTTTTTTGTAAGAATTTTAAGGGTTCCTTTAATATTTTTTGTTTCATAACTGTTGGCAGATTGTAAAAAGTTAATAGGAAGTACTTTGATCCTAGTGGGAGAGATTGGAGTAAATGATTACAACTATGGGTTATTAAACAGTGGAAAACACGTCGATGAGCTAAAACCACTCGTCCCTCTTGTTGTTGATGCTATCGTCTCTGCAATCATTGTAAGGAAGTCTTCTAATCACGGACAATGTGTACTAAAACAGTAGTATGTGATTTTCATTAGCTGATTTCCATAACTGTAATACAGGAGTTGATTCAGTTGGGAGCTCAAACACTAATAGTCCCAGGAAACATTCCAATTGGATGTTGGCCGATACTTTTGACACTATACGAGTCACAAAAGAATGAGTTTGATCCCACAACTGGTTGCCTTGTCAAACTAAATGAGCTTGCCGAATATCACAATGCAGAGTTGCAAATGAAACTTAATCAGATTAGGGAGCTTCATCCGCATGTCATTATCATCTATGCTGACTACTACAATGCTGCCATGAAAATCTATCGTTCTCCACGTAAATATGGTACGTCATAATACATAGATAAGAAAATGGGTCCAAAATGTCATATTGAGCTGTTAAGATCCTAGCTGTAAGCTGATATTTACATTTTGTAGGATTCACAAATGGAGCTCTAAAGGCGTGTTGTGGAGGTGGAGGTCCATTTAACGTCAACGTATCAGCGCAATGTGGAGATGCATCTGCGACCGTGTGTGATCAACCACATACATATGTTAGCTGGGATGGGATACACATGACGGAAGCAGCATACCAATTGATGTTTGCAAAATTATTTCAAGGGCCATACACTACACCCCAGTTTAAATCCTTGTGTCCTATTGTCCTGTATTAACGCCAAAACTAAGAGTTGGATTATCAACTTCTACGGACGCAATGTAAGCTTGGGTATATACGAGCTATCATAGACAGCGTGTAGGATTTGATTCAGTTTATAGGTGAAAGAGCGTAACAAAGAGTCACACAACATTTTATCTTGTCAACTTCACGCTTTGCAACGTCTAAATTTTGGTATAAAATTCTAAATATTAAGCTTGTGACTTCATACCCTTGTAAAAGCCTAGGTCTAGAAACCCGATCGACTTCACATTTAAGCATTCCTCTTGGGTGGTTGTATTTGGGAATTGAGAGTCAGAAACAAGAGTTGCAAACATCCATTTCTAGAATAGTTTGAGATAAGTAGCTTCAAAAACCCGGGTTGACCCGGCCGGTTGAAGACGAAACCTTTTAGGTAACAGTATGCTGGTTTTGAGCGAAAAAACCCAATTGAACCGTGACCGGTGGCCTGAACGGCCTATTAAATAAACGATAAACCCATATAGGTCAACAATGTTGTGTAGGTTTGATAATCACTTGAACAGAATCATTTGAAGTCTCAAGGATACTATTAGGTTAGAAGCCCGTTTGTTAAGTACGTTTATTCTTAGAGCGATAAGCCGAATAATATAAAACACCACAATCGACTTAGCCAGCAACCTATGATGCTCTAATAATCACTAGTGTGATTACATTATACAGAAGTCGACTACACAAGTAAAATTTACCCGAAATGTAGGTAGTTCTTCTTAGAGTTCTAAAACGATTAAATGATTAAGTACGACACAAACACTTCCAATAGTTGTACTTTTACAAATTGTGGATCATGGTGTATCCAATCATTTTTAATCCAAACAGAATCACCCGTAAATAATAATAATCATAAATGGGTGAAGAAACTAATTCGGAAAACCAGCTGCTAGTTTTGCTCTTAGATCCTTACGAAGAATCTTTCCAGATGGGGATTTCGGGATCGTTTCAACAAAGAACACACGGTTAATTCTCTTGTAGAATACTACCTGCAAATCATAAAAACGTCAGGGTTAAATCATATCTGAAAGCGAGCGAGCCTTTGCATTTTGGACTGCAGACTAATACAAATTCAATTCAAACATGCTTTGATATAGAATTCACTTGAGTACTCTCCTTAAAGACTTGTAAACCATTCAATTTGTCTGAATTGATTCATTTCAGCTGGATATAACCAGATTGACCCATTTTAGCTGGATTTACATTTGTTCCCTTAACTAAAACATTGGATATAACCAGATTGACCCATTTTAGCTGGATTTACATTTGTTCCCTTAACTAAAACATTGGATATAACCAGATTGACCCATTTTACTTATAAAAGATGATCTTACTTATTTTAACACTTATATAACACTAATTGACTTACTTAAATTAAAAGATAAGTAACCAGAAACATTGTATTTTTGTTACGAAAGGTCACCTGTTTTGAGACGAATTGCTTGATTTCCGCTTCCGTGACATTTGATCCATTCGATTTTACAACAAAAGCAACAGGAACCTCCCCTGCACCCTCATCGATCATTCTGTAACAGGAATATTTATACGCTTTAAAACCAATATTTCCTTAACGCTAACTAAGAAACATAAAAATAAATGTTAAGTACTTACGGGACAACAGCAGCGTCCGATATTTCAGGATGTGTAAGCAACAAGGCTTCAAGCTCAGCTGGAGCAACCTGGAACCCTTTGTACTTAATCAATTCCTTCAATCTATCAACAATGAAAAGCTCATCCTCGTCATCAATGTACCCAATATCACCGGTATGCAACCATCCGTCTACGATCGTTCTCTTGGTTGCTTCCGGGTCGTTTAGGTAACCTTTCATGATTTGATCACCACGAATACAGATTTCACCACGTTGGTTCCTTGGAAGTGAAGCATTAGTTTCTGGATCGACAATCTTCATTTCAGCATTACGGACAACTGTGCCACATGCTCCTGATTTGATCTCGAATGGCTCTTTAGCGAAAGCTAAACACATTGCTAGCACCGGTCCTGCTTCGGTCATACCGTAACCCTGGAATTCGTATACATACATGATTATTACGAACCCGTAAAACTAAAAAGTTTAGGAAAGTTAAATGCCAAACAAATCATATACCTGTCCAAGCTTAGCATTAGGGAACTTGCTTCGAACGGTATCTTCGAGCTCTTTCCCTAACGGGGCAGCACCCGACATAACCGTCCTAATTGACGACAAATCATACTTATCAACCACTTCTTCATTTTTCGCAATCGCCAAAACAATAGGAGGTACAAAGGGTCCAATTGTCACTTTATACTTCTGAATAAGCTCCAAAAATGGGACAATATCGAACTTTTGCATGATCAATATCGCTGCTCCAGCTCGTAATCCACACAACAAGATCGAGTTCAATGAGTAGATGTGAAACAAAGGTAGCACACACATTAAAACATCTTCACTATGTATCCATAGATTAGGATTTTCTCCATCAACTTGTTGTGCTACACTTGTTACAAGTCCTTTGTGAGTCAGCATGACTCCTTTTGGTAGCCCTGTCGTACCTGATGAGTACGGTAGGGCTACCACGTCATTCGAGTCTATATCGACCTCAGGTAGCTTACTTTCATCTCCAGATAACAATTCTGAAAAGTGCATGCACTTTTCAGAATTGTCATTATCTGAATCAATGCAAACTAGCTTTATCGCGTTTTCCAACGCGAAATCCTTCACTTTCGGTATATGTACCGACTGTGTAACGATTATTTTCGCGTTGGACGCTTTAACTTGTTTAATAATCTCCGCTGACGTGAAATACGGATTCGCCATCGTGGAAATCGCGCCAATGTACGACGCGCCAAGGAACGAAAAAACGTACTCCGAGGAATTCGGTAAGAGGATCATGATGACGTCACCTTTGTTAATGCCATTTTCATGAAGGGCAGAACCGACTTTTCGTGACATCAGCTCCACGTCAGCATACGTGTATACGAGACCGGTAGCACCGTCTATTAGACATGGTTGGTGACTAAATTTAGAAATATTTTCGAAACAATACGAGTGGAGCGAAAGATGGTTAGGGATGTGTATGTCCGGTAACCGCGACCGAAAAATAGTCTCCTCCATAATAGATCCCATCACAAACGGTAAAACGATAAAGTGAACAGTTATTTTGAGAAAAAAAAAACCAAAAACTTAATATGTGTAGTGTATGTTATTATTGTTAATGATGAGAAATGTTTAATGTGTATATATGGGGTGATGTAGTTGGTGGTGTTTTGGTTGTTGGAGGGTATAATTGTACTTTAAGGTGGTAATTAAAAGGGTAAACTAGGAACTATGAATGTTTTTTGGTTGGTGAAATGAGGTGGTAGGTGTTTTTGTTGAATTGTGGGGTCTACTTATATGGTGCTTGATGGGATCAAGTTGACTTGAGTAGATGAGAATGAGACCACATTGGTGGCTACAAATTAACCTTGCCTTTCTTCAACTTGTCTACCTACCACACTACTTTAAGATGGTTCATTTTGATCATTTGTAGTGTGAACTATTTGATCCTGATGTAACTTTATTTGTTTAGGTAGTTAGATGCAGTTTGGTATCGATATTCTTAAGATCGTCTTTGTATGATCGAGATCGTAAAGTAGGAGCGGGATCGTAAGATCCCACTATGATTAATTTTCTTAGTAGTCTTTGCAATATTTTTTAAATTTACAAATTAATATACATCATGAACACAAAATTATACGAATATTTCATAAAAAAATGGTCCTAAATTATGATTATGAAATGTATAAGAAGATTTACATAGTTTTTTAGATTATACAAAATATATCCTATAAA
Organism: Glebionis coronaria; assembly: GCA_025667525.1. Classification (NCBI taxonomy): domain Eukaryota; kingdom Viridiplantae; phylum Streptophyta; class Magnoliopsida; order Asterales; family Asteraceae; genus Glebionis; species Glebionis coronaria. Next base: position 605,213 of record JANFOE010001638.1, read on the forward strand.
TTTGTAGTTTTTTAGTTTGTCGCTCGAGAAAAAGTAAGATCGAATCGTAGTAGATCCTAAGATTCTATGATCAAGATCAGGATCCTATAAGATCTTAAGCATGCAAAGATCCTACGTAAGATCCGGGTCGTTTTTGCTTTGCAGTATCGTAAAATCGTAATATCATAAGATCAAGATCGGGATCTTAACAACCTTTCTAATAACATTAGAATAACTAAAGATCATCATTTGCACAATTCAAAAATTTATTAACACATTTTAAAATATGTATAGCATGACTATTATATCTTTATTATATACATATATTACTAAATAATATGAGGGTATAAATGTCAAGACTCACATAAATTGAATGTGTAAATAAATTAATAAAATGTGCAAATCACCACTCATAACAAAGACAACTTATTTATTTGTTACTGTTATCATGGTTGGAGCCAGGGTGTTTTGTGAGTGCTCGTGACAATTATAAATTTTTTCGATATAATGTTAATTTAAAAAAAAAACGTTGTTTTTTTTAAATGCACCCGGTCTATGGGCTTGTTTACTTTTTTATGAGGTTTTGTTTGAGTGTTTTAATAAGCCTTTTAGTATGAAGAGATATTATAATGTGTGTGTGGAATAAGAAGATTAAAAGAATTTGGGTCCACCACCTACTCCACTAAGAGGTTCAAAAGAAAAAGTAAACACATCCAAAAATGTGTTTCGAGTCTTATTCAGTTAGTATACTTAAAAATATAAAATAAATCTTAACTCTTATAAAATACGGTTCAAAAAATTTTATGCACCTGAATCCTAGCTTCGTTACTGACTATTATTGTTGTATGTGGGTCTAATAACACGCGACATTTTTACTAAAAAGATAAATTGCTTACATTGGTCGTGAATTAAATTAAATATTTCATAAACGATGAATTGTTAAATGAAAAAAAATACACTATTATAACGAAAATTAAATTATCTTTTTATTGAGGGACGTATTTTTATACTTTCAACGAATTTTTTTCGATTTTTTTCTTAAGTCATATATGTGAAAATCATATATTATACGTATCACAAATCATATATGTTTATCTGAATTCATATAAATATACATGATTCATATCACGAATCATATATAATTTTAAAAAATCATATATAATTCCTGATACGAATTATATATCATTTTCTCAGACGTGATTAAAAAAATTAAAAAAAATCGTTAAAAGTATATAAATGTGCTCTCGATAGAAAATGATTAATCTCATCGCGGTGGTATGTTTTGTTTTACGTAATGATTAACGGTTTGTGAGATATATTTAATTTTTAAAAAAATATTTTTTTAGATAAAAAAGAATGGTTCTAATTGGTCTTTTGACTTTATTAGCTATTTTATATTTCTAATTATTACTACTAATTAAATGTTTGGTTTCGCTTTTATACGCCGGTCAAATTAGGTATAACAAAATCGGCCCGAAAAGGTTAAACATGTCTGGTAGAAATTTCAAAATACATATTCTTTAATTATCAGTCAAAACATTCTGATTTTTTATATAATTCAAAGGTTTCGACGCGTACGAGACTTAAATATAATTAAATTAAGTAATAATTTCGTTATTTCGATTTTACATATATTATATTTTTTTTAAATATGTAATGTTTATCTATTTAATTATATTGTTGTTTTACTGTGTACAATGTAAATTAATATAAACTTACATCAATTGCATTTTTTGATTTTGTTAAGTGTAAAAATAGAAATAAACAATAACTGGTGTTTTTATTTGAATATTTATAATCATGCAATTTGTTAATTTTTTAATATAACATATATGTCGTATTTTTAAAATATAAAGTATTGATTGTATATATAAAGTTTAAGGGGGTATTTTGTTTATTTTATAAATTTATTAAAAAATATGAAAAATTTGGATTTACATTTAAATCAATCAATTTACTAAAAATTCAACCATTAAACTTTTATCAATCCTCTCCTTTTTTTTTAATTTTTTTTTTATAAATTTTGACACATAAATCTTTGTGTGTTTTCATCAAATTCATCCACCAAAATTTTTAATTTTAAGTATATTGAATTCAATTTTGACTTTTTTTCATCAATTATATCACTCGATTTTGTTTATATGTCTAAATCAAATCATTTGATTAATCTAATTATTTTTTTTTTCATTTTCACTTTTCAATAAAATTCTCAAAAAATATAATCCTTTTATATATATAAAAGAAAAGATACCTATACCGTTTATTTACCTATACTGTTTATTCTTGTACATTGCGATATACGAGTACTTAAACAGACAAATAAAAATAAAACGTTGAACTACATATGCTCGAGTTTTGGAGACAAATTTTATTGACGAGGATGCCATAACTATATAAATTTCACAAAAGAAATTCTTATATTATTTGTTATTTTTTTTATTATTGTATGTAAATTATTATTGTATTGTTTTTTTGTTATTGTATGTATTTAATTTTTTTGAATGTGCAATTTGTGTGTATTTTGCTATGTAAAATCTTTTTGAAATTTAAAAAATAACAATATATTGTCAAAAAAAGTACATACAAAATCGTACGTTTTTAAAAGAATATTACATAAAATGACAAAAAAAATTACGTAATAGACTACATATAATAGTAAAAAATACATTTATTTGCAATTAATCTTATATTTTAAAATTTTTAATTCTCTTTAGTTTCATCCATTTGACGCATTATTATGTGGATTTGTTTTTGTAAACATATGCGATTGTACTGTTTCTCTTGATTGATATATCAAACTTTACCAACTTTGAAACAGTATGAACTTTATTCAATTTTATTTTTGGAAAGCTTTAAATTACATATTGACTCGTTCAAAAAATAAAGACCGTAAAAATGATAATAAACATATATAAAAGACAAAAACAGGTAAACCAAAAACCAATAAAAGAGAAAATAAATTACAACGATATACTTATGCCAACACCTAAATAGGTTGGTAATCCAGGCTCCAACAGCTCCAGGAGATCGGTTGGACAGAGGAATGGGGCGAGATCCATGTATCCTGGATCCTTAGAATGGTAAGAAAGATGTCTTCTTCTTTGACGTGTTCAATACCATCAGGGAGTACGCTACCTTACTTTACGATTTCAAATTGTCCATAAAGCACTTTTGAAACACTTCATGAATTATTTTTTAAGCCGCAAATGAGAAACAACTTACCATATGCAATATCTTTGACAGAAAACGGAGGAAAGGGAGTGGAGAGAGCTAAATGCCACCAACTTCAAATTTTCACCAAATCGATAAAACCTGAGGACAGTTTGTAAGACTACGGTCGATAGATTCATCTTTATTCTCCCAAAGAGGGTAGAGGGTAGAAGAGATATGGTATGAACTTTACTCAATATTATTTTTAGAATGCTTTAAATTATATACCAACACGTTCAAAAGGTAGAGACCAGAAAAAAGACAACAAACACATAAAATAGATAAAACCAGAACAACACGTAAACCAAAAACCAAGAAAAGAGAAAATAAATTGCAATGATATACTTATGCCGGCACCTAAATTGATTAGTAATCCAGCCTCCAATAGCTCCACGAGATCGGTTGGATAGAGCAATGGGGCAAGAAACATTTATTCTAGATCCTCTGAATGGTAGGAAATATGTCTTCTTCATTGACGTGTTCCACACCATCAGGCGGGGAGTACACCACATTATTCTCCGATTTCAAATTGTCCATAAATCACTTTTGAAACACTTCACGAATGATTTTTTAAGCCACGAACAACCTTGAGAAACAAATGATCCAAATGCAATATTTTTTTACAGAAAACGAAGGAAAGGAAGTGGGGAGAGCTAAATGCCACCAACTCCAAATTTTCATCAAATCGATAAAACCCGAGACAGTTTATAAGACTGTGGTTGATAGATTCATTTTCATTCTCGCAAAGAAGGTAGAGGGTATTAGAAGACATTTTATCATATTATATTTTGGCCCATATTGTTTAGGCCCATGTTGTAGAATTATCTGTTTGTATCTTTATATTTGACTGAAAGATTGAATGGAAATCAAGGAATCAAATTAAACTTCCAATATGGTAATCAGAGCCAACTAATTTTTCTCCTACTTCTTCTCTAATTCACGTCTCAAAATTCTCCATAACATTTTTTTCTTTCTCCAGAACCTAAATTTTATGGTTTATTTTGTTTCTCCTATTATTAATCACATAAAATCCTTCACATTAATTGTTTTCTCCTTAGTGCAAATATCAGAAAGTTTCATTGGTGGATATTTGTTCAAATATTGGGATTAGGTCTCAACATTATTATGGTTAATTATACTCCTGGAAATAAAGTACATGGCCCTCCAAGTTCGTATGGTACTCGGCAACAACAACAACATTCTCAAGTTTTTCATCCAACCCCCGCGCATCTCGGTCAAGGTATTCTCGGTCCTCCTCCGGGTCAATACAGGTCTCAAGCCACCGCACTTCCAAGTGCCTTCAGCACAGTGACATCACAGGATCCAACATGGCATATGGATACAGGTGCTTCTTCTCACTTAAATTCTCATACAAGTAATTTAGGTACTATTCTTAATAAACGCTTATACCCATCTATCTATGTTGGTAACGGAAATTCTATTCCTGTCACCAATACAGGCCATAGCATTATTCCCTCCGCTCATCGCCCTTTTACATCTTCATAATGTTCTTGTAACCCCTAACATCATAAAAAATCTAATTTATGTCCGTCAATTTACTAAAGATAACAATTGTACTATCGAATTTGACGCGTTTGGTTTTTCTGTGAAAGATTTCCTGACTCGTCATATCCTCCTCCGATGTGACAGCTCAGGCGACCTCTATCCAGTTACCAAGCCGTCAACTCTCCCAACTGCTTTCCTTTCTACTAGCTCCTCCACGTGGCATCAACGCCTTGGTCATCCAGGTGATGAAGTGTTGCGTTCCCTTGCTTCTCGTAATTTTATTTCTTGTAACAAAACAAAGTCTCCACATATTTGTCATGCTTGTCAGCTCGGCAAACATGTGAAGCTTCCCTTTCATACTTCTGACTCTATTGTTGAACATTGTTTTGATATTATCCATTCTGATTTATGGACATCTCCCATTGTTAGCTCTAGTGGTTTTAACTATTATGTTTTGTTTCTTGATCACTTTTCTCACTATCTATGGGTCTATCCCCTTCGCAACAAGTCTGATATGTTTGACAAATTTTTGCATTTTCGTAAGTATGTTAAAAATCAATTTAAATGTGAAATCAAAAGTTTTCAGTGTGATCATGGTGGTGAGTTCGATAACACCCAACTTCACAATCTCTTCCTCAAAAATGGCATCCAATTTCGTTTCTCATGCCCTAAAACCTCACAACAAAATGGCAAAGCCGAACGCATGATCCGTACAATTAATAACACCATTCGCACTCTCCTCTTTCAATCACACCTCCCCCCCACCTTTTGGGTCGAAGCTCTTCATATGGCTACATATCTTCTCAACCTTCTGCCTTCGACAACAATACATAACGAAATTCCCTTTACCCGCCTATTCAACAAAACACCAGACTATTCTCAACTTCGCATCTTTGGATGTCTTTGCTACCCTCACCTACACTCACCTCATAAACTTGAACCCCGCGCCACTCCATGTATCTTCTTGGGCTACCCCGCTTATCACCGCGGTTTTTGGTGTCTTGATCTCGAAACCAATAAAATTCTCATCTCCCGTCACGTCACCTTTGACGAAACACAATTCCCTTATAAATCCATGACCCCTACCAATACACCCTCTTACACTTTTCTCGATCCTATGCCCTCCCCTCTCCTACCCCTTGTCGCTAACATTCCAAACACGGTGAATCCACCCCCTGCCACCACCCCTAATACAACGACCCACCCCATCACTACTCCTAACAGCCCACTCCCACACAATTCTTCATCAGCCGGTCCATTGCCTCGTAGCCCAATACATCCCGATATCCACATACCCGCGACACCAATTCTCGATCCCTCCCCGAAGCCACTCGTACTCACACCATGACCACCCGTTCTCAGTCGGGTATCGTTAAACCCAATCCTCGTTATTCTCTTACCACGTCTGCCATTTCTCCTCTTCCTAAATCTCCTTTTCTTGCTCTTAAAGATCCCTAGTGGCGTAATGCAATGTATGATGAGTATAATGCGTTAGTTAAGAATGGTACTTGGGTTCTTGTACCGAGGCCATCAGGTGTTAACATGGTTCGTTCTATGTGGTTATTTAAGCATAAGTTTCATGCTGATGGGTCCCTCAGCAGATATAAGGCCCGTTTGGTTGCTAATGGAAGTAGTCAACGATTAGGTGTTGACTGTGATGAGACTTTTAGTCCAGTTGTCAAACCTGCGACCATTAGGACTGTTCTTAGCCTTGCTGTGTCCCGTGGATGGCATATTCACCAACTTGACGTTAAGAATGCATTCCTTAACGGTGACTTATCAGAGACTGTTTACATGCATCAACCCCCGGGTTTTGTTGATTCTAGGCACCCTCATCATGTTTGTCTTTTGCAGAGATCTTTATATGGACAGAAGCAAGCACCTCGTGCTTGGTTTCAGCGATTTGCAGGTTATGCTACAAGAGTGGGTTTTTATCACAGTCGTTGCGACACTTCACTGTTTATTTATCGACAAGGCTCAGAGGTTGCTTACCTACTTATATATGTGGATGATATCATTCTTACAGCCTCATCTAACACCCTTCTATAACAGATTATTGGGTCTCTACATCGTGAGTTTGACATGACAGATCTTGAGGCACTAAACTATTTTTCTTGGTATCTCTGCTACTCGCCACTCTACAGGCTTGTTCTTGTCTCAGAAGAAGTATGCTCTTCAGCTTATTGAGCGTGCTCACATGGTTTCTTGTAATCCCTCCCGGACACCCGTTGATACAGAGTCTAAACTAGGTCCGGAAGGCGTGCCTGTTCAGGATCCTACTTTATATCGCAGTCTCGCAGGTGGTCTTCAGTATCTCACCTTTACCCGTCCAGATTTGTCTTATGCAGTTCAGCAGGTTTGTTTATATATGCACGATCCTCGTGAGCCCCACTTTGCGGCTCTCAAACGGATTTTGCGCTATGTTCAAGGGACATTGGACTACGGTCTGCACTTATATGCTTCCGCTACTACTTCCCTAGTTGGTTATACCGATGCAGACTGGACAGGCTGCCCGTCGACTCGCTGATCCACTTCTGGTTATTGTGTATTTTTGGGTGATAATCTATTATCTTGGTCATCTAAACGACAGCACACTCTTTCTCGATCTAGTGCTGAAGCTGAATATCGGGGTGTAGCTAATGTTGTTGCCGAGACAGCCTGGATTCGTAATTTACTTCGAGAGCTCCACTGCCCCTTATCTTCTGCTACATTAGTATATTGTGACAACGTGAGTGCTATCTATATGTCTGCTAACCCGGTACAACATCAGCGTACCAAGCACATTGAGATCGACATCCATTTCGTTCGTGACATGGTTACTGCTGGCACAGTGCGCGTTCTTCATGTTTCATCTCGTTATCAGTATGCGGATATTTTTACCAAGGGTCTTCCCTCCGTCTTGTTTGAAGATTTTCGGTCCAGTCTGAGCGTTCGGCCTCCTCCCGCTCGAACTGCGGGGGCGTATTAGAAGACATTTTATCATATTATATTTTGGCCCATATTGTTTAGGACCATGTTCTAGAATTATCTGTTTGTATCTTTATATTTGGTTGAAAGATTGAATGGAAATCAAGGAATCAAATTAAACTTCCAATAGAGGGTAGAAGAGATATTAACACCTCGAGACAAAATATTAGGACGAGTAGCCAACCTATTTAAAGATGCTCTCTATATATGTATGTTCATTTTTCGGGAAATCGAAGAGTTCAAAACATGAGGATCAACAAGATCATAATCTGCAAGAGAAAAGCTTTGGATATATTTGGAGAAAGATTTAATCTTGAAGCAACCTCAGTCGTCTATGGTCCAACTCCAACTATCAATGTCAGTCTCACCATGTGAAAGGGAGAGACCATCGATAACTAAAATTAGAGCAAAAACATCATCAATGAATCTACCACGATGTGGCAGTCTCCATTCCCATTTCCGCCTCACACCATAAGGAAAACTCCATCGATCTCTAGTTTTGCAATCCTTGATAGTTTTTAACGCATATAGGTAACATTGGGTAGAGTGGCATTACAAGGAAAAAAAGATAATGTTTAGTATTCCTCTTATATTGGATGATTTTAAAGGTAAAGTAGAGGGACTATTTGAGTTTCGAAGTGTTTATATATATAGTAATGTTCGCGAATGGTTCCGGAGCTGGGCTCCGGAATCGCTACCAAGACAACGGCAAGAGCCGGGGCCATGACACGTAAGAGAGAGGAAACAACAGGAACTCGTATATCATGGGTAAAAAGCTTTTATCCGTTGATCAGAGCATTGTCCAACAGTTTGAACCAAGGCTCGTCGCCATAGTAACACAATCCCATATTTCACGCCCTCGCGTATAACGCCCAAGGCCTATTGATAGGACAAGGCCTCCGGGTTTGTTTTATCTTTGAGTATAAATACCCCATCATATTTATTGCACATTCAACTAATTCGTACATACACATTTACTCTGACATTCAAAGCTTAGATTATCTCTTCGAACACATATACTTACTCTCACGCTGGAGCTTGGTCTCGAAGTCAAACTTAGGACGAGGCTAACGAGCGTTGCATATCCCTTTCAAGTACCATACAAGTATACAAACCGGATCCCTTAGTAACCGAATCACTTCTGAAGGTTCTTTAAGCTACATGCGGAAATTTGCTTCAACAACTAGTAAGGTATTATGGGTATTGGGCAAAAAAAATTGGCAAAGGGTTTCAATACCTAGTGAATAGAATAAATGAAAAATAAATACATGATGAGAGTGCTGATGACCCACTCTGCCCCACTTGCACTAGCAAACTTCTAAGTATCAAACACACTCGAAAGAAAACGAAAAAGGCTAAATAAATAGCCAAACAAGGGGAACGCTATAATAAAAAGTATAACAATAGAAGCAACACCAAGTGATCCCAACAACAATATTACGTGACTTGGAAATGAAACTTCCAAACTTTGAAAGGTCTTTAAGACATTTACCGATCTTTTCAGCTGCAACGAGAACAACTTGAGTCTAACGATCTCTATAATATCATCATAAACTTGTTCCTCATTTCTTGTGCCTTTGGAATAAATACGGTTATGCCTCTCTTGCCAAATAAAGTATGTTGAGGTCGCAAAAACTCCGAGAGACAACCCTAATGATAGAACTCTTTGATGATAAAGGAAGTACCATGTAATGTCATCCGGCCTAACATGAGCATTACATAGGTCAACCCTTTTCGAGGACCAACTTCCACACCTTCAAATATAAATGGCGCTCAAAGAATAGGTGTTCGTGCGAGTCCTGGATGAGCTTACACAAGGGACAATGAAGCTGGTTTACGTCGACCGTATCGCCGACATCCCATTGCCTCAATTTGGGCAAGTTATGAATGCATGTAAAATGCAAAAATAAAATACAAAGTATTTAACGTTAAAACTTTCAAAATAAAATGTGTCGACCTACATATTATGCTCGTAAAAGTCATATGATACATATTTGATATAAACTATCTTTTGTTAAATGTCAGTTTACGTTAAAAATTGTTTACCAAGTTACACGATTTGACTTTTCAGTATACACGTAAAATTGAAAGAAATATAATACAAGACTTATAAAACATAAATATAATGATAATGAATTGCCAAATGCACGTAAAAATATCTGGAGTACGTACGAAGACGTAGATAATAAAGGTGAGATACTCTCATGGTTTCTCGTTAAATAAAAAATGTATTTGTTAACGTAGGTAGAATAATTCAAGTATGTAATTCTTGGTTAAATGGCAATTTTAAATTTGCTCGAATTTCTTTGATTGTCAAAAAGGTAAAAAAAAAACTTAAGCCAACCTATGGTCTTAAAACATTGTAATCTTTACTGTAACACCCCCGAAATCAGGCAAGAAACAAGTAGGCAGCATGGGGGTGCCACGTCATGGTACAAGAAATAATGAGATATAGTTAACACAATATTGACGTAATAAAACATTTACATTACATCATAAAATATCAGATTTTTCAACTTAAAGGTCCTAGAGTTTTGAAACATAATAAAATACAGATACACATAATTTGACATATTGTTACCAAAAGGACATGATAAATTTTCCTTGGCAGCTTTTAAGAAAACGAAAGCTTTAAACAACACAGAAGTCTCCAAGCTGCAAAAATATCCCGCGGGCTCCCATCCAAACAAAATTAAGCATTGTTACCTGAGATTAAACATGTAAAACATCAAGGAAAAGTTCAGTGATATTCATAGGTTTAGTAGTAAAGTTGTGAAACACAAGCATTCATTTGTAAAAATAAGCTCAAAGAGTTAAAGTGACTATGTAACAAATACATAGACAGTACAGTGGTTATTGTTGTTAGTTCATGACACCGAAGCATTAACGATTCAAGTAACACCCCCACCAAGTATACAGCCTAAATACTCGAAGTATAAAAATGATAAATGCGTACAAAAATGGTTACAATAACCGTAATAATGTAGACGAGGATTGTCAGTCCCGATGGATCCACCCACAATATTCGCGCTTAGCACACATAAATTAACGGTTCATGATAAGAGGGGACTTTTATGGCTATTTGTACTAAAGCAATAATAAAAATGAAAATTGTTGGAAAGCATACAGGTTCTAGAGAGCATACAAGTTCTGGATAGCATACAATTTGAAATGAATGTGTTCCACTATGTAAAATCTCTCCCAGCGTTTAGCAACGATGTCCAAGTAGTAAAAAGGGGCTACGAACTCACCTTAAGCCAATAAGAATAATGGAATATAAGTACCGAGGTTAGATCAATGACGATGCAAAACAAAGGTCGCCTTAGTATCACCTAGAAAGAATGGTGACTTAGTATCGAAAAGTACGACTCACAAAACAAAATAATCAAAAGACATGATAAGAAATTCGTGATATGGTATGGGATCCTATTAGACTTGTTAACCAACTATATTTTATCCAAACAAACCTTTATGACCTATATTAAACCCAATCTAGAAGTAAACAACATTTACCCGTTATTCAACCATTTTATAAAGTTCTTTACGCTTGTTAATCCATTTAAAACCACATGACTTTTCCAAATTCCGCAATTACCCCAACTTGATGAACCTATATCTCATGATCCATAATAGGTATAGATGGACAGTTTTCGCCTTAATCAAGATTAATGAACCTAATTTACTGATGTTATAAGCCACACATCCCAAAGTGTTTAGAACCTAAGTGATATTACCATTTTACCCTCAAGTACTAAATCTGATTATTCAAAGCGTTTTCCCGCTTCACAATTTTTAGTATAATTCGCATTTCATAAATCCATTTGAATCGAAATGAAAGCTCATGTTTAAGTTTATGAAATACCTACAAGTGTGATTTAGAAAACAGGGTGCTTACTTTGAAAAGACCTGGACATAAATTTAATTAAAATTATGGACACAATTTAGATTCAATATGATCATTTTAGGCGTAACTCCTTCATCCCAAAGAGTTACGGACCTATCCAAAAAATCACATAATCCTCATATATTATATCCTTCATATGTAAAAACCTAATACTCTCCAATGTAAAAATAATTTGTTTTTTGTCTAACTATCAGCACTATAATTTCTGAGTTCGTTTTAAAACTTAGCTAATTTAGATGTATCTCCCTCATCCGGAGGAGTTACGGCTCTATCCAAATCGCCATTTGGACCTGAGGTTATGAACTATCCAGCCAGGTAAAAATAAAGTAGGCTTCAAGCCAAAAATTGTTGTTAAAGTTCTTAACTATCTGCACAAAACTATTTAACACCCGATAAAACTAGTGAAACCGTTTTGATGATAACTTGGTCATCCGGATGATTACGGAACCATTCAACTCACCAATTAGAGCAGATATAATAAACTATCTACTTTTTAAAGATCCAGTAGGCTTTATTCCAAAATTTTCCCATTAAAACCAAAACTATCTGCAGCTCACCCATTTAAACTAATTTCACTAATTTGGACATAACTCGCTCATCCGATAGAGTTAAGTGTCTATCCAAAGAGACACATAAACCTTATATGTTTCTCTATCTATCCAATTACTAAAATGACAGACCATAAGTCAAAGATAATTCGTCATCACTAATTCAACCTGTTGTCCCAAATTTTCTAGTCTAATCATCAACACAACTACTTCCAATCATCCCTAACCTAATCCTAATGCCATACCAATCATAAAAATCAACCAAGAACATAAAAAACACCTTATTTCCATAAATTAAATAAAAACCCATGAAGTTATTATAGAAATAAAATGAATAAAAATCAAAAGTTTACAAGATGATGATGGATGATTATGGATTTAAGAGCAACAATAATTGATCAAGAGATTACAACCCATACATCCAATTATATTAAAACTCATGAATATAATCAATCATAATAATCAATTAATCTCAGCTCCAGTTATTCTTGAGATGATGAAGTTGATGGTGTTTTATAGTGAAATAATAACAAGATAATTACTAGTAATACAACACTTTCAAAGTTGTGAAAAAGGTAACTAGTAAAAACTTTATGAATTGATGATTGTATTTGGTACTTTACGGCAGAAACAGGAAGCAAAGAGGGATGTGTGTTTATGAGTTTGCTAGTAAATGGAGATAATTATGATCTATAGTTTTAAGTATAAAACTATAAAACTTAGAAGACATGTGCATGGTTCTGTATATCAAACGTGTATACCAAGGGGGAATGAAACGTGTGATGTTGTAGTATGAGGTGGGGCGAGTGTTTTACTTTCCCTAAAATTTGGTAAAGCGGGTATTATCGGAGTCTGATATTCTAAAAGTTACGGGATTTGTAAAATACGCGTAAAAAACAAAAACAAACACTCAATATGAAATAAAAATGTTGACCTTCGGAGAACATTGATATTTTGATAAATGAACGAGGGCTTACGATTTAATAAACTTTAACACGTCGCGCCTAAAGGTTTAAGGTAAATTACGAAGAATGCTAGTATAAAAGAAATAATTTAATTACCGGGAAAAATACGAGTTCTCACAGTCGACCCCCCTAAAGGAACTCTGGTCCCTCAGAGTTAAACTGGAGACAGAAAGAGACGGGAACAAAAAAGAATACTTTGCTTTGAACTGGTTTTTAAATACGAGAGAGTAATTAGAGATAGAATAAACATGATAAATGATTAAACGGATAAGATGCACTAAAACGGATTAAGATTAATGGTCGACGAGGATTTGCGAATCGCGTAAACCGTAAAACACAATAATTCACTTTACTAAGAGAAAGGAGATTTTTAACTATGTTATATAGAGATTAAGACGAAAATGTATATTTAATGAGTAAACAATCGCTAAGTCTTTTCTTGGTTAAGATAGTGTTCAAAATAGAAGTAAACTAGGTTCAAGTTTTATTTTGGTCGTCTTGATAAACCTTGGGATGAAAAATCAATATAGTTCAAAAGGTAATGCATGATGTCATTTTAAACATAAGTTAAAATTTTTACAAAGAAAATTTATAGATCCGACATTTTAGCTTGAGACAATTATTTTGGTAATTTAAATGTTTGGTAAAATATGTACAATATTCTTAAAAGTTATAATAATATATAGAAATCCATATAGGTGTTTAATGTATCAAATGGTAAACAGGGTACATATTCGGTTTTCAAAAGATAACAAGATAGCAAAAAATATGAAGCAAATAATAATCAACATTTAGTATGTAATCAATTGTACAAGGGGATGAAGCGAAAGTCGTACGAATTCCTTAAAGGATGCCACAAAATATAGGTGTCGACGATGAGACAATAAGAAACAAAGGATTTAGCAAGTTTATAATTGTTTGAGAATGGTTAGTGTCGCAAACCTCGGCTCATTAAGTTCTTGCTGGTCGATACACAATCGAAAAGAAAAGCCACCCAAACAAATTTTCAATTCGAATAAAATTCTTAAATAATTACTTGTAAATAAATCAACAAAATGAACACCGTTAGCGATCAGAGAGCAAAGTCAATGCATGGTTTACACGAGTGAATTTCGAGGCAATAGAGTCTGACACGCATCATGACGAATATACAAAATCACTATTCATGTATAGTCATAAATCGTTATTTGCATCCGGAGACATTTCGAAGGTATACCAAAATTTACTCAAAGAAAGTTGGTCGAGGAGAAAGTAGAAAAACATTAGAACTTCCAAGTACGATATCAATAGTCAGTAACTAGATGAGCGGTAAATAGAATTGTATCATGAGAGAAAATGAGGTAACAAGTAGAGCAAAGCTCGTTGAGTAAAGAAAAATAGATTGTACTCACAAGCGCGTAATTCGTTCAAGAAAAGATAAGAAAACATATGCATTTGTCATGAACTTTCACTACTTGCGTAACGCATAAAAATTTTCATAATTTTATTTTAACAAGATTTTAAGGTGACTACTATTCAGCCTCGCATGGCTCCTTCTAAATTACGCATAGGTGATCAGGCCATGCATAATTTAGGACTAGCAATGCATTGCTTGGTTTCGTCAAACTAGTATTACATGTCATATGTTTTAAAAAATATATAATGTCATTTGTAAAATAGGAATCAAAATAATTTACGAAACGTTTTCGAGAGTAAGTAATTCGCTAGATATTTAAATCAATAACTTTAATGTTACAAGAATTATCTATAAAACCAATGTAGAACAATTTGTGAAAATACATCGTAAAACAATGTCAATTAATTTTATAAGGTAACATCCAAGTATTTTATAAAACCCAAGTAGAACATTTTGTAAAATGATTCGCAAACAATACCAATTTAAGTTTATATGGTGACATGATGATATCTATAAAATAACGAGTGGGTTACACGAGAGTACTAAAGTGTAATTAATTAGAAATCGATGAAATGCTTACAAGATGATATAGTTTCAAAAGATTTAGCCAGAATTGTCATGAGACACATGTTAAAGAAAATGATGACGAAAGATGTGAAAATAAGAACTTCAAGTCTTGATCCAAATCGTTGTTACAATAGTAGAAAAGAAAGATAATATAAAATAACAATTAAGTCATGTAGAAGTTAAAGGATAAAGGATGCATATGTGTGCACATCATAAATTATTCGACATAAACATATATCCGTTTTCGAATCATCACTAACCCGAAAATTTCTATTTTTAGAAAGTTTTTATATTAAGAAAGTTTCCAATTCTAGAAAACTTAGAAATTTAAGACGTTAATATTAGGTCATAAAAATGCACACGTTTTTCGACATAACTAGTTCACTAGAAGTTTTATCCAAACACTCCATTTCAAAAGCTCACGATATATATATGTATGACCCGGACCCAAAGTTACTATTTTTAAACGTCTTCAAACGCAACCAATATTTGTTAGTTGTAAATATTATTCTTAAGGTTTTACGAGCTCAAACGAACTCACAACGCTTAAAAACTGTATTTCAAAATTTCCATCAACTTTGGCTTTTTAGGTTTGACCCGATCAATCGACCCGCTAAATAATATTTTCAAGACTCGGAGTCTAAAGCAATTGGTGTAAAACGATGTTTCGAAAAACTTGCTAGTTTTACCCAAGATCTGAAACCTAACGTAAAATGACCAAAATGCCCCTGCAAGTTTTGCGCATGTTTGACTATTTTATCTTAAAAACACAGGTTTTACTTTTAAGTTTTGACCCGCCTATAATAGTTTTGGACTTGGTTATCTAAGCGGTAAGGGTAAAACAGAATTTTAAACAACTTTTTAGTTTTACTCGAAACTCGAAATGGGCCAGAATTAGGTGAAAACACCTTCGCATAAGATCTGTCAACTAAATGATATTTTTTTTTAAAAACGTAGACTTTATTAGATAAAAGACCCATAAATATTCAGTTTTTTAACACTAGTTCCTTCGCGATAGACGTAAAACCACATTCCAGACAACTTTTGTATTTCGGCTGAAGGCTGAAACGGACTAGAAAATGACGATTTTACCCCTGCAGTTCTGCATCAGCACTAAATTTCCTTTGTGCGCAGAAAATAAACTCTAAAATTTTACAAAATTCAAATAAGCGTAACTTGCTCGTTTTTAAAAGTTACGGGTCGAATTTTATCTTTAAACGACTATCTTGACAAGTTGAAACATATTTTTAAGTCTAAACTTTATAAAAATGTTTTCACGACACCGTTAATTTACCTGAAAATTTTCGACACACCTCGAAGTTAATCAAACTTCATAACGAGCCAGAATTTTATGTACACACATGACTTGTAGATCTCATTAAAACGAAAAATAGATTGTACAATTGAGCATATAAAGAAAAATATAGCATAGAAAATGGTTGAAGAATACCAACGAGAATCTAAGAAACCAAAACGGTACATGACATCCATGTCTTAGATTTTGAGATGCAAGGTAGGAAGCTCTCATTGACGACATGATTCTCCAAATACACAAGATATATAGGGAAAAAGAATGAATATTTAATGAGTTGCGTTTCCAGAGCGGGAGGGTATTATGAAAAAGTATGATAGAAGTTTACACAAGTAAAATCGGATTTCACTCAACCGCCACATTATATTATAGAAGATGAATTACAAGATGACGATGGTGTTTCCAAGGTACAAACGAACGTTGCAATTCGAAGTCGAAACGTAGAATGGTCAATGAAATAAAAAAAATTAATCGATATACGAGTGCCGTGTAAAACGGTGAGGTAAAGGTCAATCAAGGTTATAAAAACCCACGATATTATTCAACATGATTTCAAGGAATGCTTCGAGATGTCTGACTCACACGATGTCCTTTAGTATTTTCCGGGGACACGTTGAGCTACACAATAGTCTATAGACTATTTTTCAAGACATCCAATCGCAAATGATCGAAAAACAATTTGGATATCTAAATAGATAACTTAAGGGAGTTAAACGATGAAAGTAACACGCACGGTAGTAAAATGATAATCATAAGTTTCATCGAACACAACACTTACTTAACCTCGAACAATGGTATCACGAGAGTACTAATACATGGTTTTTCCAAGTATAAAATTTTATCGTCCGATCTCTTCGAATTGGAAAAGGGAAAATGTGCGACTCAGTCGTCTTTTGGTGGAAACAATAATAGATTGGTCGTTGTAGTAAAATTAAATTGCAAGACTTTAAAATAAATGACGTGTAAATAAAACTAAAACTAATTAAAAAGTAGACGGTGCAAAATTAAAGCTTTTAAAAGTAGTTTAATTAAATGACAAAAATTAAAGCTCGACGAAAAGTAAATTTGACAATATAATAAAAATACAAACTTGAAATTTAAAATAAAGAAAAACAATTAAAATAACACTTAAAGAAAAATGGCGGGAAAGATAAATGCTTAAAAATAAAACAGGGAATAAACAAACCTAAGTCGGAACCCGAAATACTGTCACTATCCGGAATACCAAACTTACGCTTATCCTGAATAACAAACCTTCCCTCATCCGGAATCCAAAATTTACAAATATCTGGAATCCCTGATCTGTCACTTATCCGGAATAACCCAAACAAAAGCTTATCCGGAATCTCCTAATGTAAGCTATCCGGAATCTTTGTTGTCACCACAATCTGGAATAACTTGATCTTGTTGTTATCCGGAATTCACTGCTAAGCCTTATCCGGAATGTCTAATCCAAGGCTTATCCGGAATCTTGCTACTTACCTTTATCCGGAATCAGAAGTTCGGAAGCTTATCCGGAATTTGAAGATCTGAACACTATCCGGAATATCTTAAACGAAGCCTTTATCCGGAATGAAAGTAAATCCAACTATCTAGAATGTTTTCCGAATCCTTATCCGGAATTCCCTTTAGAACCCTTATCCGGAATTATCTACTCAAACTAATCCGGAATCACTCAGACGAAGGCTATTCGGAACGTTTCAAGTGGAAGCTTATACGGAATGTTAGGGTTTTAAAGAACCCGGATAAGAAACTTAATAAGCACAAATAAAAAAATAAGCTAAAAGCTAATAAGCACTCAACTAAAAACTTAACCAAATTGATTTTAAGAAAAATCTATTAAGCCGAAATTTAAAAACTTTTAAAAACACTAAATAATAAGAATATTTAAATCAACTTTTTATAAAATAACTCTTAAAAACACTTAACTAAATTTAAGAAAAACACAATAAGGTATAAAATCAATAAGCTAACACAATCAAACACAAAAAAACATAACAAATAATCAAATAAGCATGACAATAAGCAAATAAGCATAAAGATTAAGCAAAACAAGAAAGGTAGAATGAGAGATTAATAATAAAAACTTGATTAAAATTAAAGATCTAACAATTAAAAGTAAAGCAAGAATTAAAGAGCTTACAAATTTAAAGTGCAAGACAAGGTAATTAAATGACAATTGAGTAAATGACAAGTAATTAAAATTGGAAGAGCTATTTTGTCAAGATAGTCAACACCTCCTAATGACACATTAGGAGGGTATTTATAGGAGGATTAGTATGTCTTGATGCTTTCTTCCTTTTCTCGTCTTTTCGTCTTTATAAATTCTTCGACTTTTTCGACTTTGTCTCGGGATTATTTGTACTCGTCTTATAATGTCTTCATTTATTAGACTTGAGTTCTTCGACTTCATTAAACTTCCGTCGTTAGACTTTCCCTTCGATAAATCTCCAGAATAGGCCTTGGACTTCCGTTCTTTTTGCACTCTTGATCTTTTGACTTTGTCTTTTGTCGTTTTCTTCGATAAAAGCCCTTGAAAGCCCGTGTTTTCTTCCCTTTTCACATTTTGATCCTAAATCACAACAAAAACACAAACCACACATAATTCCGACATTTACGACATAAAATACACGTTTTGGCTTGTTATTATCATATTTAAGTGGTAAAAGGATAAGTGTGTTCACACTTATTAAATCCTCTACACTTGACCATTGCAATGCCCTCATGCAATGCATTAATTACAAAGCAAGTTTTACATTTTCCATCATAATCAATCCACCTTGGCCTTTATTACACACAAGACATTAAAGAGATAGAAAATTATAAAATATTCAAAGAAAGAAAACAAGTAAAAAGATCAAAGACTTACCTTCGGGTTTTGGAATGTCATGAATGTTTATCATCCTCAAGTTTCACGTTCCCCAAACCAAGCTTAAAAACGAGATCATTGTTATTATAAGTTAGCAAACTAACACAAACTCATGTGGCCCAATTATTCACTTAGACTCCCTTATTCCTAGGTGTATCTCTTATATTTTATTGTTGTCTTGAATGATCACGAGGATGCATTGTTGACTTATTTCGATAGTTATTTAGGCTGAAAATAAAGTAGGACGATTTAATCAATAGTTAGCTAAAGGAAAAGATCTTTTAAATCTGCTTCTCGGGACCTCATAAAGTTCATATCTTGGCATAACTCGCTTCACGATTTGAGACCTTTCTCGGATCGATATTTGGCATTGACTTTATACTTCAAATCTTGAGAGACGTTCATGAAATAATGGTCTTCTCTTCATAATAGGAATTTCTTCTCTTGAACCTTTTGAGAGATTCTTAATATTTGGTCCACGACTTCTTCATTTTTCTCCAATCTTTATTTGGGGTTTTGATATACAACGATCCGCCTCCTTTTAGGACTTGGATCTATTTATCCTCATACCTTGTTAGGGCCTTTTTGGATAGACTTCTCCATGATCTTTAGGGGAGTATTTGCTTTTCGTCGTGTGTCTAGATCCTTCATATTGATTTTTTGATAAATGATTCTTCACATCACTTTGGATCTTTAGCAACAAAATGTAGCCCTCATGTCTTGTTAGGACCTTTTCGGACTCGCCAATCTTCGCATCCCGCTTCAATAAGTTATGCCATGGCTATGAACTCTAATTAATACCGAGCAACTTTTAAACGATCTTGGGATAGAAGCTAAGTAACTTTTCAAATCGTACAACCTTATTTATTGCAATTAAATTTATTAGCAAGCGATGGGAGAAAAAGCTTATAATCAACTCACATAAATTCATGAAAGAATACCAAACTTATAATTGACTCTATCATCTCTCGTTCTCCACAATTTAAAATCTCAAGGAATGAGACTCGTGGATGCTTAGCCTATTAAATCAAAGTTTTGAGTTTTCAAGTCATCTATACGATCTCGCAAAATCTTAGACTTTTTCAAGTTTAGAATTCTCATTTTAAAGTTCCCTTGATAAACGACTTTCTAGGATCAATAATAGGAACTTGCGAAAAGTTCTTGTTCTTAACCCGTGAGAGTTAAGACTTTCGCGTTTTAAAGTTCCCTATATAAAAGCCTAGAAAAAATTGACTCAAACACGTTAAGGATACTAGCTAGAGTAAACTTAGATAAGTAAACTCGGGTTGAGTCAAAGGATTCACAACGTTTAAAATTTAAAACCACTTTATTAAAATTTATTCTAGCAAAGAAAGAAAATAACTATGACAAAGGTAAATACTAATAGGCCAAAATAGGTTAAAAATTTTGAAAAATGTCGAAAAATCAATTTTCCGGTTAAAATGAGGACAAATACAAGGAAAAGCCCACTTAACTTCGATAGAAGTCCCCCTACACTTAATATAAACATTGTCCTCAATGTTTAAGCATGTGGAAGTAACCTCCCCTACACTTAGGACATTGTGCACTTTGTTTAAATCTTGCTAAGGAAGAGATAACTAAAGTGATTCCTATTTCAATCATAAATGATAAAATAATGAATCAAAAGAGTTTAGGATAGAACCGGGAATACGGGTACACAGAATCACAGGTCGTCAAAAGTCATCAAGAATGGGTCTTTAAAAGCTCGAATCCCTGCACATCATAAGAAAGAAAAAAACAAACACATATTAGGGTCTCCCCCTACACTTATTATAAAAACAAATAAAAAGGACAGATACTACGGGTTGCCTCCCGAGAAGCGCTTGTTTTTGGTAACCGAGTTGTGAGCCTGACTCGACCTTGATTAGCATGGTAAGAAGCTAGAAGAACATCCACCGGGATCAAATACATGGTTTTCATCCATCAAGTAGCACAAACTTAAGGCGAACAAGGCAAGCCAAAGAAGAGTAGGCAAGGTTCCCTTAAGCAAAGATGGAGCACGGTGGTAACAAGTGTGATGAGGTGCAAGCATATCTCCATTGTTTCCAAAAATGTTTCCTTTTATTTCATCAGATGGATACTGAGATGGCTTAAAAAGTGCAATACCGGGATCGAACACCTTTTCCTTTAGGGGAAAATAACACTCAGGCGCAGTAGACCTTGAAGAGGATCCGCTCATAAATCTCACAATTTCATCCTCAGAAGGTGGATGAAGAGGTGTCAAGACATAGGTACTGCGGATATCGGTGTCGGCTGACTTCTTCTCCTTTGAAGCGGTTTTCTTCATATCCAAAGGAGGATAAAGAGCATCATCAAAGTCCAAAGGAGGAGAATCACTCTCATTTGGGAAGTAAGTGTTGAGAAAAGCAGCTAAATCTTCCTCAAATGAGTAGTCATCCAAAGTAGGATCAAGTGTTGTTGGCGGAGGATCTTTATCAAAAGTAGGTGCAAGGTCATCATGTGAAGAATCACTCGAAAGAGTATCGACATCATCAAAGTTATCATAAGTTGGCATGTCTGGATACTCTGAAACAAAATTATCATAATCATCCCCATCGGAACTAGAATCATCATAATCATCATCGATCGGTGGAGAATCATAAATTAGTGGAGGATCCAAAGTGGAGAGAGAATCATCCACATCATCTTGGAACAGTGGAATATCATAGCAGGAATCGAAAAGAGGATTGTTGTAAACGACAAAATCATCAAGAACATTAATCATATTCGTTGATTCTCTTCCATTGGGGTTGGTTGTGATCTTCCCCATATTAATAACTTGTGCATCATTCCCGACCCTTAAGATTAGTTCACCTTCGGCAACATCGACTAATGATTTTCCGGTTCTCAAGAATGGCCAACCAAGTATTAATTGAATATGAGGGTCCATTTCATAATCAACAACAACAAAGTCGACCGAAAAAGTGAAGGTGCCAACTTTAATAAATACATCTTTAGCAATACCAACGGGGTAAGCGAGAGTGTGATTTGCTAGCTCAAGAGTCATCTTTGTTGGTGTAAGATCGGGTAGTGATAACTTTTTCCAAACACTTAAAGGCATCAAATTAATACTTGCCCCGAGATCAACTAAGGCAGTAAATTCTTCGGTTTGGTTAAATGTACATGGTAGCACAAAACGACAGGGATCTCCAAGTTTTTTCGGAAGTTATTTAAGAAGGATTGCAGAACAATTTTCATTCAATCGAGTGTTAACAAACTTGGCCATCTTCTCCTTCTTATTAAGCAATACCTTAAACATCTTAACAAATTTAGGCATTTGGGCTAGAGCTTCAACAAGGCTAAAGGTAATGGTCAATCCCGAAATCTTCTTCAAAAATTTTGACACTTGAATATCATCCTTGGTGAGCAATTGGCACTTGTCTAAGCGAGAGGGATAAGGGATATTGGGTTTAGGTGGTGTAGGTGTAGCGGGTAAAGGTTGAGATGTTGAAGGTTTAAAGGTGGAAGGTGGGGTTGGTGAAGGGTGTTTCTTGGGTACTTCAGTAAGAGGTGGAGACGGTAATGGAGAACTAATACTAGGCGTGGGAGTAGGAGGGATAAATGGTGGTGGAGGAGGTGTAGATGGAGTAACTGGGGGAGGGGTAGAAGGTCCTACTAAAGTAGCTCCACTGCGTGTAGTAATAGCACTCACATTCGCTCTTGGGTTGGTAACGGTATTTGAAGGAAGAGAGCCCGAAGTAGAGGGTTGAGTACTTGGAAAGAAACTAGCCATCATATTCTTCAAATCATTCATTTGATTGCTAAAAGAGGTTTGCATATCATGTCGAAGCTCGGATCTAATATCATTACCTTGCTTAGTGATATCTCCTTTCAAGTTGATGATTTGGCTTTGCAGATTCTTGATTTGCTCTCCTTGGGTCTTCATGAAAGCTTCAACATCATGATTAATGGGTGGTGCTTGTTGAGCGGGTGGGTGATAAGGATTAGAAGCTCGAGGTGGGTTTGGATTGCTTCTATTGTAGTTGTTGGGGTTTTGATTTTGAAGAGAAAAACCGGGTGAAAGAAAGTTGTTAGAACGGTAACTTAGCAAGTTACGATCACCTTGAGGTCGGGCTTGGTAGTTTTCCGTTGAATAGTTACCATGAGCCGCATACACGTTTTCTGGATTGTCATGAGTAGAAGGACAATCAGTGTATGAATGAGGACCGCCGCAAATCTCACAAGAAGTTGCTACAGCTTTAACTTGTTGTTGTTGATTTGTAGCCAAGAGTTCCATATTCTTGCTCATTTCGACCATTGCGCGGGTTAATTTAGTGATATCAGGGTTTGAAGAAGTAGAAGACACATTGACTCTCGGGTTTGATCTTGAGGATGCGGATGAATCCCAATTTTTGTGGTGAGTAGTCATGTTCTCGATAAGCTCTCTACACTCCTCGGGTCTTCTATTCATAACTGTGCCACCGGCGACTGCATTAATTGTATCATGGTCACGAAAAGTTAAACCGTCGTAGAAAGTATCAATTAAGGTGACGGGGAGCATGTTGTGGTTTGGACATCGATCGATCAAAACATTATACCATTCCCAAGCATCAAAAAGTGATTCATCGGGTTCTTGAGTAAATCCACTAATTTTATTTCGAAGGCTCGTGACCATGGATGGTGGAAAGTAGTGCGAAAAAAAGCGTTGAGTCATCTCATCCCAAGTATGAATTGAATTCTTCAGAAGACGATCAAACCATTTTTCGGCATGGTGGGATAAGGTGTGTGGAAATAGGTAAAGGCGAAGAAAATCCATGGTAACACCGGGCAACTTCATGCTTTGAGTTACGGTAATGAACTTGTCGACGTGTTTGTTGGCATCATCATCCGGCAATCCGCGAAATGGACAAGTATTTTGAACTTGTTGGATCATGTGATGCTTCAACGAAAACTCTGGAGCCGTGATTTGCATCGGCGCAATCGGTCCTCCGCGTCCATTCATCGTAGGTTGACATAACTCCTCCATCGTTCGAAGGTCGGGTGGTGGAACATTGTTGTTGTTATTCATGTTGGGGTGGGGTGGATTATTGTTGTCGTGCACGCCAGCTATATCTAAATCTTCACGAGTCTCGGGCTCTGAATAAGATGAAGATCTAGTACGCATACACCTACAAAAGCAAAAGAAAAAGATACCAAAGAAATAGAGAATATATATGTATGTGTAAAAATAAAAATAAAAAACTTTTTGGGTTTTTGAAATTTTTTTAATTGTTATGGATTTTTAACAATTTTTAATTTTTATGGATTTTTTTGAAAATTTTTGAGCAAGAAAAATAACGTTCACGAGTGAACGGATCCCAAAATTCAACGCGTCTCTCACAGAAAACCGTTAATATTCACGAAAAGAGCCTGCAACGGCGCCATTTAATACATGGTTTTTCCAAGTATAAAATTTTATCGTCCGATCTCTTCGAATTGAAAAAGGGAAAATGTGCGACTCAGTCGTCTTTTGATGGAAACAATAATAGATTGGTCGTTGTAGTAAAATTAAATTGCAAGACTTTAAAATAAATGACGTGTAAATAAAACTAAAACTAATTAAAAAGTAGACGGTGCAAAATTAAAGCTTTTAAAATTAATTTAATTAAATGACAAAAATTAAAGCTCGACGAAAAGTAAATTTGATAATATAATAAAAATACAAACTTGAAATTTAAAATAAAGAAAAACAATTAAAATAACACTTAAAGAAAAATGGCGGGAAAGATAAATGCTTAAAAATAAAACAGGGAATAAACAAACCTAAGTCGGAACCCGAAATACTGTCACTATCCGGAATACCAAACTTACTCTTATCCTGAATAACAAACCTTGCCTCATCCGGAATCCGAAATTCACCACTATCTGGAATCCCTGATCTGTCACTTATCCGAAATAACCCAAACAGAAGCTTATCCGGAATCTCCTAATGCAAGCTATCCGGAATCTTTGTTGTCACCACAATCCGGAATAACTTGATCTTGCTATTATCCGGAATTCACTGCTAAGCCTTATCCGGAATGTCAAATCCAAGGCTTATCCGGAATCTTGCTACTTACCTTTATCTGGAATCAGAAGTTTGGAAGCTTATCCGGAATTTGAAGATCTGAACACTATCCGGAATATCTTAAACAAAGCCTTTATTCGGAATGAAAGTAAATCCAACTATCCGGAATGTTTTCCGGATCCTTATCCGGAATTCCCTTTAGAACCCTTATCCGGAATTAGCTACTCAAGCTAATCCGGAATCACTCAGACGAAGGCTATTCGGAATGTTGCAAGTGGAAGCTTATACGGAATGCTAGGGTTTTAAAGAACCCGGATAAGAAACTTAATAAGCACAAATAAAAAATAAGCTAAAAGCTAATAAGCACTCAACTAAAAACTTAACCAAATTGATTTTAAGAAAAAGCTATTTAGCCGAAATTTAGAAACTTTTAAAAACACTAAATAATAAGAATATTTAAATCAACTTTTTATAAAATAACTCTTAAAAACACTTAACTAAATTTAAGAAAAACACAATAAGGTATAAAATCAATAAGCTAACACAATCAAACACATAAAAACATAACCATTAATCAAATAAGCATGACAATAAGCAAATAAGCATAAAGATTAAGCAAAACAAGAAAGGTAGAATGAGAGATTAATAATAAAAACTTGATTAAAATTAAAGATCCAACAATTAAAAGTAAAGCAAGAATTAAAGAGCTTACAAATTTAAAGTGCAAGACAAGGTAATTAAATGACAATTAAGTAAATGACAAGTAATTAAAATTGGAAGAGCTATTTTGTCAAGATATTCAACACCTCCTAATGACACATTAGGAGGGTATTTATAGGAGGATTAGTATGTCTTGATGCTTTCTTCCTTTTCTCCTCTATTCGTCTTTATAAATTCTTCGACTTTTTCGACTTTGTCTCGGGATTATTTGAACTCGTCTTATAATGTCTTCATTTATTAGACAGTTCTTCGACTTCATTAAACTTCCGTCGTTAGACTTTTCCTTCGATAAATCTCCAGAATAGGCCTTGGACTTCCGTTCTTTTTGCACTCTTGATCTTTTGACTTTGTCTTTTATCGTTTTCTTTGATAAAAGCCCGTGAAAGCCCGTGTTTTCTTCCCTTTTCACATTTTGATCCTAAATCACCAAAAACACAAACCACGCATAATTCCGACATTTACGATATAAAATACACGTTTTGGCTTGGTTATTATTATAATTAAGTGGTAAAAGGATAAGTGTTTTCACACTTATTAAGTACGCAAAACATATAAAGGTGAGTCGAGAAAAACAGACGATTCAAAACGAACGAGTATATGAGGTCGGTCATATCACACATAAACGAAAAAACAATTGTAATCAGACCAGTGAGTATGAGAAGTCGACAACATACGCGCTCCGAATAAAAGTGTGTATCGTCATAACAATTTAAAGTTATTGTAACAAGATCAAATTCACAAGAATTAAGAAATAAGGTAAACGCAGATGTAGTCACAATGATACCCAATTGATATTTCATTAAGCACATGCTTTCCAATACGTACCAATTTAAGAAAGTTTCGGTTACAAGGGTGTATGCAAAAGAGAACAAAATTATTCCCAAAATATTAGTAGCACTAGCTGTTACAACAGTCTAGTGGAAATGTACCAACAATAATTCATGAAAATTACATATATATATATATATATATATATATATATATATATATATATATATATATATATATATATATATATATATATATATATATATATATATATATATATATATATATATATATATATATATATATATATATATATATATATATATATATACATACATACATAAAAGAATTCCACTAGGAGCCACTAGGTGGTCCCGAAGGCGACGAATTCATCTACATTAGGAATGGAAACATGTATATAATAAGCACAAGGATTTGGAAGGAGGTAATAAGTATAGTCATGAAAGTACTATAATATTTCAAAATGTAATCAAGAAATGAAATATTATAAGAATAATTAAAGTCAATAATAAGGATTAGAGAGTTACACCCGCAGATATCGAACAACATTGGCAGATTTCGTGTTTGAAACTAAGAAATATGAAATATTTGAAATTTTGGTTATAGAACAAGTTTTAAAAATGACTCAATTCCCTATAACCGTATCTCTGATACCAATCTTTAACACCCCTTAAATTAGGCAAGGAACAAGTAGGGAGCATGGGGGTGCCACGTCATGGTACAAGAAATAATGAGATATAGTTAACACAAAATTGACGTAATAAAACATTTACATTACAAAATAAAAGATCAGATTTTTCAACTTAAAGGTCCCAGAGTTTTGAAACATAATAAAATACACATACACATAATTTGACATGTTGTTACCAAAAGGACATGATAAATTTTCCTTGACAGCTTTTAAGAAAACAAAAGCTTTAAACAACACAGAAGTCTCCAAGCTGCGAAAATATCCTGCGGGCTCCCATCCAAGAAAAATTAAGCATTATTACCTGAGATTAAACATGTAAAATGTCAACGCAAAGTTGAGTGATATAAATTTGTGGAACACAAGCATTCATTTGTAAAAATAAGCTCAAAGAGGTAAAGCGACTATGTAATAAATACATAGATAGTACAATGATTATTGCTATTAGTTCATGACACCAAAGCATTAACGATTCAAGTAGCACCCCCCCCCCCCCCCCCCAAAAGTATTAAGCCTAAATACTCGAAGTATACAAAGGTTAAATGCGTCCAAAAATGGTTACAATAACCGTAATACTGTAGACGGGGATAGTCAGTCCCGATGGATCCACCCACAACATTCGCGCTTAGCACACAAAAATTAACAGTTCATGATAAGAGGAGACTTTTATGGCTATTGGTACTAAAGCAATAATGACAATTAAGACTGTTGGAAAGCATACAAGTTCTGGATAGCATACAATTTGAAATGAATGTGTTCCACTATGTAAAATCTCACCCCGTGTTTAGAAACGATGTACAAGTAGTAAAAAGGGGCTATGAACTCACCTTAAGCCAATAAGAATAATGGATTATAAGTACTGAGATTAGATCGATGAAGATGTGAAACATCGATCGCCTTAGTATCACCTAGAAAGAATGGTGACTTAGTATCAAAAAGTACAACTCACAAAACAAAATAATCAAGATATGATGAGAAATTCGTGATATAGTATGGCATCCTATTAGACTTGTTAACCAAATATATTTTATCCAAACACACCTTTATGACCTGTATTAAACCCAATCTAGAAGTAAACCACATTTACCCGTTATTCAACCATTTGATAAAGTTCTTTACGCTTGTTAACCCATTTAAAACCACATGACGTTTCCAAATTCTACAACCCCGACTTGATGAACCTATATATCATGATCCGTAATAGGTATAGATGGACGGTTTTCACCTCAATCAACATTAATGAACCTAATTTACTGATGTTACGGGCCACACATCCCAAAGTGTTCAGAACCTAAGTGAAATTACCATTTTACCCTCAAGTACCAAAACTAATTATTCAAAACGATTTCCCGCTTCACAATTTTTAGTATAATTCGCATTTCATAAATCCATTTGACTCGAAACTAAAGCTCATGTTTAAGTTTATGAAATGCCTACAAGTGTGACTTAGGAAATAGGGCGCTTACTTTGAAAAGACCTGGACATATATTTAATTAAAATTATGGACACAATTTAGATTCAGTTTGATGATTTTAGGCGTAACTCCTTCATCCCGAAGAGTTACTGACCTATCCAAAGAACCACATAGTCCTCATATATTATACCCTTCAGAAATATAAAAACCCAATACACTCCAGTGTAAAAATAATTTGTTTTTGGTCTAACTATCTGCACTATAATTTCTGAGTTTGTTTTAAAACTACCTTAGCTAAATTAGATGTATCTCCCTCATCCGGAGGAGTTACGGCTCTATCCAAATTGCCAGTTCGACCTGAGGTTATGAACTATCCAACCATGTAAAAATACAGTAGGCTTTAAGCCAAAAATTGTAGACAAAATTTTGTACTATCTACACAAAACTATTTAACACCTGATAAAACTAGTAAAACCGTTTTGATGATAACTTGGTCATCCGGATGAGTTAGGAACCATTCAACTCACCAGTTAGAGCAGAGGTTATAAACTATCTATTTTGGAAAAGATCTAGTAGGCTTTATGCCAAAATTTTCTAAATAAAACAAAAACTATCTGCAGGTCACCTATTTAAACTAGTTTCACTAATTTGGACATAACTCACTCATCCGAGAGAGTTACGGGCCTATTCAAAGAGACACATAAACCTTATATGTTTCTCTATCCAACCAAGTAATAAAATGACAGACCATAAGTTAACGATAATTCATCATCACTAATTCAACCTGCTGTCCCAAATTTTATAGCTAATCATCAACACAATATACCCCCAATCATCCCTAACCCAATCCTAATGCCATACCAATCATAAAAATCAAACAAGAACATCAAAAACACCTTATTTCCAGAAATTAAATGAAAACCCATGAAGTGATTATGAAAAAAAATGAATAACAATCAAAAGAGTGATAATTTCTTACAAGATGATGATGAATGATTATGGATTTAAGAGCAACAACATGATGAAGTTAATGATGTTTTATAGTGAAATAATAACAAGATAATTACTAGTAATACAACCCTTTCAAAGTTGTGAAAAAGGTAACTAGTAAAAACTTTATGAATTGATGATTGTATTTGGTACTTCACGGCAGAAAAAAAAGTAAAGAGGGGTGTGTGGTTATGAGTTTGCTAATAAATGGAGATAATTAGGAAAAAGATCTATAGTTTTATGTATAAAACTATAAAACTTAGAAGACATGTGTATAGTTATGTATATCAAACGTGTATACCAAGGGGTAATGAAACATGTGATGTTGTAGTATGAGGTGGGGCGAGTGTTTTACTTGCCCCACAATTTGGTAAAGCGAGTATTATCGAAGTCCGATATTTTAAAAGTTACGGGATTTGCAAAATACGCGTAAAACACGAAAATAAACGCTCAATATGAAATAAAAATGTTTACCTTCGGAGAACATTGATATTTTGATAAATGAATGAGGGCTTACGATTTAAAAAACTTTAACACGTCGTATAAACGAATAACGCCTAAAGGTTTAACGTAAATTACGAAAAATGCTCGTATAAAAGAAATAGATTTATTACCTGGAAAAATACGAGTTGTCACATTTACAATGCTTAATTTGGATATCAAACAAGTAAAAACTACTAAA
Organism: Glebionis coronaria; assembly: GCA_025667525.1. Taxonomy (NCBI): domain Eukaryota; kingdom Viridiplantae; phylum Streptophyta; class Magnoliopsida; order Asterales; family Asteraceae; genus Glebionis; species Glebionis coronaria. The sequence continues at coordinate 635,726 of JANFOE010001638.1, forward strand.
CGTCTGTTTATACCAACAAACAATATTTCTACAAGGAATTTTAAGAAAATTGGCATATCTATCGACTACTTTTATCCAAAATTTTAACATTATTGTGCCATTATATGAAGGTGGAATGAGATTAGTCGATATGTAGGCCACAAATACCATAAAGGTAGACTAATTTTGTGGCGGTGAATTTTCACCTTCGAGTCTTTCTTATACCTTAAGACAACCTGAGTGGTGGTCGTAAAGCATTGTAATCTTTACGGTGCTCGACAATTTTTGCAACAAGTAAAACTACTAAACGTTACCAATCGGCCCCATTTTTGAATAGGATTTAGGAAAAGTGGCATACCTATTAACTATATCTATCCAAACTTTTAACACCATCGTGTTATAAAATGACTCGTTTGATGATGGGATGAGATTAGTTGTTATTGTTGTCCCTTGTATTGGTGATTGATTAAGCAATGAAGAGAGAAAGAAAATAGATGAAGAAGAGATGAATTCCTAGAGAGAGAAAGTAGTGAGAGAAAGTAGAGAGGAGATGATTAACTTGGTGAGATTAGATTAGAGAAAAGAATTTGTTACAAATGACCATCCACCCTCCTAACATGCTAGGAGGGTAGTATATATAGTCCACCCACATGCGGGCTTTAATGGACTATATATTGGGCCGGGCTTGTCTTTTGGACTTTAATTAGTTTAAATCCAAGCCCGTGAACCACGACTAAATAACTACTTATTACAACGTTCTAATAAATATTACAATAGAAACCTATGACCGAACATTCTTGTTTGACTCAATATTTTGAGGCTAACAATCTCCCCCAATGTGAGGTCATTCCTCTTTGATATTTGGATTCCAATGGAGATTTATGAATTTCGTCATAAATGAGTCTTGAACGTGTAACAGTAGTTTTGTTCCTTCATGTTGTGATCTTTGAGCCTTTGTCGTTGTCTTTCGACTTTGTCTTTAAGTCTTGAGATCTTCAAATCATCCTTGACTTGTCATTTCCATCTTGCGATCTTGTGTCTTTATCCACATGCTCACACTATCAATTGTTGGATAAGTCTTTGGGAATGAATATGTGGTTGTGAATCTTTGACTTTGCTTAGTACACCGTGACGCCACCTTCTCGAGACAAAACATAGACACGGACTGAATGGCTTTGACATTCGTCCTAAATCGGTAGCGTTTTACCTCCGGTCGGTGAAGACCGTTATACGATATTAAATATCGTACCTGTGATCAGGTAGATTCAATTAAGAATCTCCTTTATAGGGTTTCGCGGCTGTACTAGCCGTTCTCTTTACTCGACCGTCTCAAAGCAAGACTGCGAACATAAAGAGTGAATCAATTGGATAAATATCCGCTTGATTAAAGTCGTCAATTCAAATTCCTGGAACAAGTTTGATTCATTAAGAATCTTACCATTGTTGCTTTCCAGTTGACACAAGTTTGATTCATGAGAATCTCACAAGTCACCTACCGTAGCGCTGTTTGATGTTGACGCTAGAAGGATTTCCATTCGTCACTGTGAATATTAATGAATATCACTCTGAATGTTCTGGCAAGACCATAAAGATATTGCCTAGAAAACTGAAACGAGTTTGAATCAATTCAGAATCAAACCACTGTTGCTTTTCAGTTTTACATATGTTCAATTCATAAAGAATCTTGCATATGACCTACCGCAGTGCTGTTTGATGTTAACACTAGAAGGATTTCCACTCATCATTGTGAATCCTAAGTAGTATCACTCTGAGTATTCTAGCAATATCGCAAGGATATAGCGTAGGACTCTCTTGATCTTCATCCGTGTGTCCTAACGAGATTTAATGGATCTCTTGGCTCTAGACTCGATTTGTGCACTTTTAGTGGTCGGAGGCTGGAGCAGATGCCACCTATTCAATATCAACTATCTCGGAGTGAGAAAGTCAATAGAAGTCGTGTTGATCTCCGTGACAATAAAACAAACTTCTTTTGAGAGAAGCCTGAGTAGCTAGGAAAGGGTTGTGCTTCACATCACTGGGTCCATGATGAGTTTGTCTTCATGATGGGTTGACCCGGTTTCTGCCTAAGTTGTATGGAGGGCTTCTTTCTTTAGACCCTTTATCCTTACATTTATTTTTCATTCTTCAACCCCTTCAATGCTTACCAAGACATCATTACTAGCACCTTGTTGTGATTGTTCCAGTGCTAGCATCAGTACTTAGTCGGCATTCAGCTACGTTCACATTCTACTCCATCTTTCCTAAGGACTTCTAATAATCTATTGGATTGTCCCTGGGAAGATCCCTCCGGTTCTGGTTGGATCATAGGACTTAAACCTAACAACCCTTTTGACACCAATAACGTCGTGAATTAAAGATGTTGTGGGTATTTGATCGTAACCATGAAAACCACTTTAAATTCTAACAAAGTGTTTGAAAAATATTTAACACCTTGCTAGTTTTGTCGTTTTAGAAAAGCTCCCCCTTCACATGTGCATTAAAATGCGAAAGAATTTAAGTAGACATTTTGCACATGTGGGTAAGAGTTAAAGTGCTTGAGTCTATAGATCACATTTTAATCACATTTTCTCCCCCTATCTCTAATATATAAAATCTTTTGATATTAGAGATACCAAATTTGATTAAAATATATTTTGAAAAATAGTCTTGAAAATCTCCGGGAGAAAGATGTGTTTTTCTGTTTCATGAAGTTAAAATGCTCCCCCTCAAAAATTGATCCAATTGAATTGTCATTGTGAGGATATGATCCACATTTCGCTTTTTGAGGGTGGGAGTTGTTGAACACACAATTTTTGAAAGATTTTGAATATCATTGAAAAATTCTTGAAAAAACTGTGTTCAGCGCTTTTTGAAAAATCAATTCTTTTTGACGAAAGGTTTTTCTAAAGCATAAACTTGAGTTCATAGACTTTGAATGTCTTGACGAATCCACTCAAGTGAAAGAAGATTTCTCTTCTTTTGCTGAGGGTAAGAGCACGAAATCGTACACTCCCCCGTGAATATAGAACCGGGTTGCAATCTGAAAGTGATTACAAGCCAATGCGTTGAGCTCAAAACGTTGAATGTTTTGTGACAAGCTCAACCCGTGATAGATTGCTCTACCCGTTGTTTGGAAATATTGTCCAAAATAGACAATTTCCTTTATTAAAAGAAGAAATGACATGTTTTGAAAAATATTTACAACTTTCATTCGAGCTTTATGTACACACCCGTGTCGTTATTGAGCAACATTTCTAGGAACGTCCATATTATCGATACTGAAAGACATGTCGAGAAAAGTATTTTTGGTATTTTGAAAGTTTTTCCATTTTTTATTTTGTTTTTCTATGAATATATACATTTTATTATATTTTTGTGTTTTCTCAAGTTTTTCGAAAATAATCCAAAATAGACTTTTGTACATCAGAAGAAGGTGATATCGAATACACAGAATTGGAACCCTTTGAAGAAGGAGAAGTGGGTTCAGAATCTGCCGTTGTACCTGCAATCACAGAAGAAGAGTTTGCACAAATACTAGAATTAGGGGTAACAAATTCCTTTTCAGTGTGTAGAACAGTAGCATTAGTGCTGGTGCAGGTGTCATCACTCTTCTCTATTGGAATCCACTTAAGACCAACTTCCGTGAAGATTCGACCCGTTGGTTTCCACTGAAGACTAGATTTAGGAGTAGTTTTCTCTTGCACAGCGGAAGAATTTTTTGGAGAGAAACTATGTCCTTTTTGAATCCACGTTTCAGATTTGGTGTGGTTGCTTTTCTTTACGACGGGTTTGTATCTCCTTGTTGTCTTATGGGATTCTGTATTCGATCTCCGTTCACAGGAACGAGATTTGACCTCATAGAGGTATTGCAAAATGCAATGGTCATGATTTCCATTGTGAATGCCCTTTTTGCGAGTGGGACATACAGGGAATTTTGGATTCACGAAAGTACTTGTATTCCTTTGTTTTCCAAATCGTTCAGGCGTAGTGTTTGAAACACGACTATTCATAGATGGTTTCCAATTCCTAGATTGCTGAAGAGGAATCCTAGGTTTTGGTTGACTACCATTAGGAGTGTAGAACTCTAGCGGGATTTGGTGAACTAGGTTTTTCATACACTGGTTTGTCTTTCTGAATCTTCCCTTTTTGTTTCGCATCCTCTAGGTTGTGGGTATGAACGAGGTCATTTGAACCTATAGATTCCTTTGTGGACGTGAATGTCACACGTTTTGGAGGAGTCCTAGAAGTGCTAGGTGCATTCACATGGTCGGGTTTAGCAACAGTGTGCTTTCTAAATGGAGGAACATAGGGTGATATGGATGGTTTTGGAACACTTGGTTTCACATCAGTCTTAGGGGGTAACCTAGATTTCATATGAGAAGAATTGGAGAACGGAGTCGGTTTTCCTAAGATAGACAGCTTTGGATCCTTGTAGGCATTGGGTTGTCGAGTTTCTGCAACTCTGCTATTGCTCTGTCCCTGTCTTGTAATTGAGCTTTCAACCCTTTAATTTCCAAATTCTGTTCATTCATTTCTCGAAATGTTTGGGAAATTTTTTCTTGCAATTTATTATCATGTGGAAAACTACCAACTTCTTTTTGCAGAGCAAGTTCAAGTGAATGACAATGTTTTTGAAGGAAATCAGTTTTGTGTTGAAGTAACTCAAAAGCCTTTTTGTCAACATTTTCTTTACGTTTCGAAAGCTCAATTTCAAGACGTTCACATTCTTTGATCTTATCAAGATATTGGCATGCAACTTCAGAATATTCATCAATATCAGCACAAGATGTAAAATAAGCACACATAACATCTTTAGAAACGCATTCTTGCAAGAATAAGTCATATTCATCTGAAAAATCAGACTTGTCCATTTGAAGATCATCAATGTGTTTCTCAAGAGATTCAACATATTTTAAATCATCATACATTTCAGTCCGAATGAACTCCTCAAGTTGAAGAACAGTTTCTTTAATCAACGCCGTGTTAGGAATTAAGAGTTCTTTCACAAGCAAGGTAATATCTTGAGGAATCGGACGTGTCCACTCAGCATTTTCACGTTTGGCCCAGTCTCTTTCAACAATAGATTTAACATTATCTATGTGGTGTTTAAGAATACCTAATGTTTTCCTACTCTTGCTTTTAGATTCATCTAGAGGGAGGTAGTTTATGTATTTGTAAACATTAGATTTCTTAGGGGCAAATGCTTTCTTCCATTGAATTCTCTTTTGTTTGCATTCTAGAAACACTTCCTCACGAGTTTTCTGAGTTTGTTTGTTGAAAAGACCATAAAGACTATTCTCATAAGCATAATTATATGGTTTCACAAACTCCTTATTGACAAGTGGTTGACTATCATCATCCCAAAGGGCAGTCTCTTCACTATTGGCACTAACAGGCATGCAATCAAGATCTGTTCTTTCAGTCTCATCAAGATAGAGACACGGGTTCGCAGCTTGAGCTTTGGCAAGGTACTCAGGACTTGCAAAGCTAGCTTGACCCTTAAACATCGATGGAGGTGCTAGCATTCTTACGAATTGAATAGAATCATGCGTTTTATAAACAACGTTCTTCAAAAATTCGACTTGTTCTTCTAATTTTGTTACTTTTTCAGTTTCTTTCTCGTATCTACTTTTGAAGTCTTGTTTTAACGCATCTACCTCTTATTTCTTATCCTCAAGAATTTTAGCAGAATCAGTAGTGGTCATAGAGAGCTTTTGTTCAAGTTCGTTAACTTTGGTATTTGCAAGGTACGTTTTTTGACGTTCATCCATTAAGAAAACATTATATTGACGCTTCTCTTTGGCTAATAACTCAAGAGTTGTATTATATTTGTTTTCAAAATCATCCTTTTGACTTTTTAACGCACTACCCTTGTACCCCTCAAGCTCTTTGGTCTTTTGAAGAAGCTCAGCCCTATTACTTTCAAGGGTCTCATTAGATTTAATTAGAGCGGCTTTGCATTCTTCAAAGTTTTGAGTGAGCGTTGTGTTTGCCTTCTTTAATTGCTTTTGACTCTTTCTAGTTTCATTGACATCTTTTTGTAAACTAGCAATTAAATTAGCAAGCGCGACACGCTCCTCATCATCATACTCATTTGCATGTTGATCATCCTCAAACTCATTATTGCACATGTCTGATGAATTGGGTGTGGTATTGCAATCAACCTTTTCTGTCATACATGTGTCAATAAGGTTTGTTGTTTGATCACTATGCTCATGCGTATTAGCATTGGCAAACACATTAAATTCAGCATTGTGTACCTCTTCCAATGGCTCAGAATCATAAACAGGACCATTATCATAGGAAGGTGTATTGCTGATGACATTCTCAGAGTCGATGTGTTGTTTGTCAGAGCTGCTGTTGTCTTTCCCAGAGCTGTTATGGTCATTCTGCTCACCATGCGTTGTTTTCCCTGTTCTGCAGCTGTCAGTTGCATTACTCGATATTGTCTCGTTACTTACAGTTGAAACTGGACTCGTATCCATTACATGAATCTTTACAACCGTGCACTCTTGCATTTTCAGCCTTTTGTCAATCATCTTATTGATCATGTCTTTTGCATGAAGTAGGCGTTCATCCAAAAGCCTCTCAATTGATTCCATGTTTCCAAATATCAAATCTCTGAATGATTTTGCTTCCATTGTAGTGTAGTCTTTGAAGTGTTGATTTGAATCTCGAACTTCTGACTCAAAGTTGGGATTCTTGAATAGCTGTGAAGCAAAGAATGGTTGAAACGATGTTCTGAGTATTTTGAAGGCATTCTTGGAGTTTGTCTCATGAAGGTTTTTGTTGAGTAATTCATTCTCAAGATTCTTCAAGTGGTCTCTTAAGTCATAAGTGAACGTGCGATGATCATTTCCGAAAAAGGAATGAAAAGCACGCATATACAAAGGATTGTACGAGAAGCTCTCTCTTTCTAGACGTTTTAGATTCGTTTTAAGATCACTGAAAGCTTGCATACAACGTTGTTTAAGGACTTGTTCTTGTAGTTGCATCTCTCGTTCTTCTCTGTCTGAACACGCATTGCTCGTTTCCATGATGATGGTTTCTCAGTTGATGAAGTGAAAATGGATCTTAAGTAGATATGGTGTGATTGTGTTGTTGTTGAAATTCCGAAAATTTGAAATTTTTTCTCAGTCCGACAATAAATTCCTCAGTTCGACTAAAACGGTAAACCGAAAAATTTTGAATAACCAAAATTTGAAAACGAGTTAGAAACAGCCAATAACTAGTAGGGAAAAAGTTTGAAAAATGAAAAATTTTAACGAAAAATAAAACCTAAAAATGGCCTAAAATTTGAATTTTGGTCCGAAAATTTGAATTTTTGGTCGAAAATTTTTCGCATCACCAAAATTTGAAATTGAAGCTTAAATGCCCTAAAAATGGTCTAGGAAAAAATAAATTTAACTTTGGTTTTCCCGCCAAAAATTCTTTTTTTTTTTTTTTTTTTTTTGATCTTCGTGTAAACGATATTCCGAAACAAGTCTAGATGGTGGCTAAGTCTAAAAAATACTCAAACAAAAATTTAGCAAAAACACATCATCGGAATCACTTCATCGGAATGTCTAATCGGAATGTCCAATCAGAATGTCTTATCGGAATGTCCAATCGGAATGTCTTATCGAAATGTCCAATCGGAATTTCTTATCGGAATGCCAATCGGAATGTCTTATCGGAATGTCCAATCGGAATGTCTAGTCGGAATGTCCAATCGGAATGTCTTATCGGAATGTCCAATCGGAATGTCTAATCGGAATGATGTCGGAAAGTTGGTCGGAATGTTGAAACCCTTTTCCGATGCTACTGATCGGAATCCCAATCGGAATCTATAATCCCTTTTCCGATTACACCAATCGGAATAATAGTGCTGTTACGAGATTTTGGGGTAAAAAAATGAATTTTTCGACAAGAAATCCGCGATTTTAACCAACCAAATGCGACCAAATCCCTACCACATCTATGTAGAAGATTTATATCAAGATTTAGAGCATAGAAACACAAAAGGAATCTTGAATTCGAGATGATTATAAGAGAAAATCACACGAACCAAGTAAAATCAACAAAGAATCACAAAACTACCCCATGGCGATTGATACCAAATGTTGTCCCTTGTATTTGTGATTGATTAAGCAATGAAGAGAGAAAGAAAATAGATGAAGAAGAGATGAATTCCTAGAGAGAGAAAGTAGAGAGGAGATGATTAACTTGGTGAGATTAGATTAGAGAAAAGAATTTGTTACAAATGACCATCCACCCTCCTAACATGCTAGGAGGGTAGTATATATAGTCCACCCACATGCGGGCTTTAATGGACTATATATTGGGCCGGGCTTGTCTTTTGGACTTTAATTAGTTTAAATCCAAGCCCGTGAACCACGACTAAATAACTACTTATTACAACGTTCTAATAAATATTACAATAGAAACCTATGACCGAACATTCTTGTTTGACTCAATATTTTGAGGCTAACAGTTATGTGCATTACAAATAGCAAAAAACTTAACTAAGTTTTTATTGTGAATGAAATTTCATTTACGTCTTTCTCTAACCCACCCACTCGACCCTTTTTGCATGACAAAGGAAAAGAAAGAGAGCGTGGTGGTTGATAGTAGTAAAATTAGACACTTGCTTTAGAAAAAACAAGCGTTAATAAAGCGGTAAATAGTAAGCGTACGTTTAGAAAAACGTAAACACTTATGACCCTTGTGTGAGTTCGTTCTCGAGGAGGATTAGTGTGTGTGTTAAACTTGTCTAATTTGAGATTAATATAAACGAGAAAAAGGAGAAAAGAAAACAATGACGGTTACGATTAAAAATTACACTAAGACGACAAACGTGGATTCACGCAAGTCTAGGTAAAAATGGAATTTACTCTAAAAATTCCCAAAAAATCACAAAAAATTCCTAAAAATCCAATTAGGGTTTACAAATGATAAAAACTTTTTTAAACCTTTTATTTAATTAATATTTATTTTTTTATGCTAATTAAAGCCCTAAAAATCAAATAAACTAATAAAAAACCCAAATAAAGATTTTTCTACTTGTAAACCTCAAAATGGCTTAATAAAACTAAAAAGTATTTTTCCAAAATTTTAAACCTATTAAATCTATTAAAAATAATTAAAAACTAGAATTAAATATTAAAATAATATTAATATTCAAAATTTTATAAAAAAATTTAAAATCTTGAAAATTGGTTTATTTTAACTTAAATAATCAGAAAATGAAAGTAAAATTACCTAAATACCCCTATTGGGCCCTCAAATGGGCCAAAACCTAAATTATCCAATAAGATGGGCTTTTTGGCCCAATAATACAAAAGTCAACCAATTAAGCCCAAAAATCCATTCTAGCTTAAAATTTGATTTGAAACAAAAAACTCTAAATGTTCAAAAGCTGAAAGTGAGCTTATCACAGCTTAATAGTCACACAGCTTATTCTTAATGGCGCAATAAGCCCATTAAGCTATAAGCTGATGCCATAAGCTGAAAATTAACACACATTCTTCTCTTGGGGTAATAAAGATATTTGTAAAAAGAAATTTTGAAAAAGCACATTCAATAAGCAAGAAATAAGCCAAGTAATAATCCACTAAATGACAAAATAGTTGTTTTTTAGATTGAGACCACTTCAGGACTTGATTCAACTTGCAAAAGGTTCTAAATTACTTAACTAAGACTAATAAATCAAAAGATTATCAATAAGCTAAGTCTAATAAGCTGAAATATTTGATAAGCACTTGTGAAAAAGACAAATAAGTTTGTTTTCTAGTGAAACCCTAAAACCAAAAGCTGTAAACTTTAAAATATGATTAAGAGCTAAGAAAAGTAAGATTGATTACAAAAAACAAGTTGTTGCTTGATGGAATAAGCTAAAATGGCTTATCAATAAGCTGACAAAGGTTTAACACTAGCAGTGGGTACTTTTAGTGGGAAAGGAGTTCCCACTGATGATGAACAGATTGATCTTTTTAGCTTGAATTAGTGGATATTTTTGGATGACCAAGGCACCCCTACACCCATTGAGTTGTAGGGAGTCACAAACAAGCAAGAAAAGCACAAATCAACAAGCCAAATGATACAATAAATTCAAAAAGTGCCCAAATATGTGAAAAAGCTAGCTCTGATGGTTTCAGCAAGTTTTTTAAGTAGTTTAAGCCAACAAAATTCCGCCAAATGCAAAAAAACAGATAACATAATTAAACTTCTAAACTAAGCATGTCATTTGACCAAGTTTCATACATTTAATCACAAAATCAAAGCTTGTTTTTGTCTTAGATGTCTGTTGATAAAAATGGTAGGCACACAAAACAAGTTGCTGATGCAGTTGACAAAATGATGAAATTCAATTGACCAAAACAAGTACTCAGATTGCACAAACTTACAACTTTTCACTTCACAGGCTTAGACTTAAACTCTAGTTAGCTAGGTGACCAAATTTCACTTCACAGAAACCTAAACCAAATTGTTTTAAGCTATGATTCAGTTTAGCCAATTTTTATCACTAAGCAAGCAAATTTAGGACTTAACTACACCAAACCCTAAAACAAACACAATAGTGACCTTATTTTTTACAACTTAGTTTAGTTCAAAACCTTGTAATCTGCAAATCCAAACACCCTATATGTCTACTAGAGAAAAATTTATCAAAGACTTTTTGTTTTTGATCACCATCAAGGCATAACAAGTGCAACAGTGACTCTAATCTATCATACCAAGATTATCTACAGCTTAATAACACAAATCAATCAGCAAGTAATATCAAAGATTATGAAGCAGATTTTTTCAAACTAAAAGAGAGAATAAGGTAAGAACCTGCCTTGCTTTACATCCAAGCAAGGCCAGCTATGCTCCCCTAGCTTATTCAACTGCTGAATACAAGCTAGGGGGTACTTTGACTGGTAGAGAGCCAGTGGGTGATGGTGATACTTGGTGTGATTCTACAGCAGAACCAAGCACCAAGTAAATGAGTGGAATGAGGACACCTGTTGGAAACACAACAACACAAACACAAACAATAAAGGATTATACTCTCAATCTTGTGGATTGCTTGGAGTTCAAGCCTCTCCCCAAGGATTGAAAGCAGTTAGTGCTAATGATATGGTCGTAGTTTTTGTGATTTTTAAGCAACCCCACACGTTTGCATTATGCACCCACTACATCCAGGTTTTCTCAATCTTGGTGCTATGGTCATACATATGCCTCAACTCAAAGAAAAGGGACCTTTTCTTTTTAACCAAAATCTAAGCAAAAGCTTCTAATAGAACTTGAAAGAACAAGATGAAAACTGGAAACTTTTTAAAACTTAAAAAGAAAATTTTTGAGACGGGTTAAGAACAACTTTCAATCAAATAACAATAAACTAAATTGGACTTGGATTCCTTCAACAATTCTAAACCAATTTTCTATTCATTCAGAAAAGGGCTTTACAAGAAAGTAAACATGGGAAAAAACCAGGAACAAAAACTAATGAACTAAAGCTTATGCCTTATATAGGCTACATGGAGGATTCTAGAAAGCTGGAAAAACAAAACCCTAATGCTGTTGATTTCCTAATAAGCCCTTGGTCTTCAAATTCGAATCTTGGTCAATCTTGGCATTTTGTGAAGAGCCATGTGATGCCAGCTGACAAAAGTGATCTAAGACGTTCATACTATCCTTTTGAAGCAAGAAATATAGTCGGGCCGTTGATTCACTGTTGTAGTTTTGTCTTCTTCCCAAAAGTGTAGCAGGGGAGGTCTCATGTGACCACATGGATGATGTGGCAGCAAAATAGTGGGTAGCGATATGATTAGTTTGAAGTTAATCACAAATCTACATTTTATCTTACCCTAATTTTTGGTGATTAGGGAGAATCAATTTAGGGTTCATGTGTGGAAGAACATGCCTTTTGATCTTATTTTGGGTTTAAAGGGGTGTTAGGCGCCAAATTAGGATTAATATAATCAGTTTTAAAAAAACTGATTATATTAATAGTGAGTGGGGAGTAGACGTGGAGGGTTGGGTGAATCTGATTGGTGGAGTGGGGTGAGTGGGTGAGGTGGCAGCTTGTGAATGGTCTAGGTACGTATGCGTGTCTTGGCAGATTATACCCCCAATCTTTTATCTTGTCTTCATATCAAACTTTGCAGCATTAAATTCAATTCCCTTTGTAAATAAGTTTTAAACTTTATACTTTGGCCACAAATACTTTTTCAAAGTATTTTTAAGCACTTGATTTGTAATTTCTTGATATTTGAAGGGCCATTCATGACATGTCTTGAAATTTGAAGGTCTTTTCTTGTATGATTGACTTTGTAGAGGATTAAAATTGCCAAGTCTTCATTTTGTAGGGACTAATCTTGCCAATTCTTCAAAGTTGAGGGTCCTTTTTGTAATTTTGACAAACTTTAGTGACCAAACTTGTAAGAAGGGTATAAAGTGTCATTTCTTCAATGATGAAGGACCTTTCTTGTACATCTTCAATTCGTCAAGGACTTTTTCTTGGAAATTCAACACTTGGGTCCGGTTCATTGTGCGGCTTCGTTTCCCGTGTCGTTTTTGATTAATTCTTGTGATCTTTTGTCATTTTCTCGATATCCGTACCTAAAATACATATTGAACAAACACAAGCATATATTTGGTACTTTTTATGATATTTTCATCGTTTTAAGCCCGTTTTGAACGATGAGACTATGTATAAAGGCAGTCTCATCAGTGATCGCCTTTATCATTCATTTTTTTGAGCGTGTGAATTATGTTTGCATAAAGGATATTTAATGGTGCTCATGGACGAAGCTACCTTAAAACTAGAGGGGTTATGGCCTCCTAGAATTTTTAACTTTATATTGTTAACCATTATATTTAAACACATTTTATGTATAAACTTTAAATTTTATTAAATAATTATTATTTGGCTTTCTTATATTTCAAAAACCATATCTTAGCCTTACTAGGAAAATCAGTCAAGCTCCGTCGCTAATGGTGATGATCATGAAAAAGAAAAGCTACGATAATGATGATGTGCATAATGATGATGGAATGATATCTGTGAATATAAGGGGTTGTTTGTTAGCTAGTTATGGAATCAAGTAATGCAGTGGATTTATGATTCAACAGTTTGTTTTATTTTGAAGGTCCTTTTAGAAGTCAAAAAATGAAAGCATACCTTCTGTATGAAAGACGAGAGAAAAGAAGCCTTTTAAATTTGTACTTGGTTTTTATTATTATCTAAATATTATTTCCTATCTCCTATTTCAAGCTAAATAATTTTATAATCTTTCTTTTAGTGTATATTATAAATGAATATAATACTAATAATTTTTTTATAATATTTAATTATGGGTAAAAGGTATAAAATACCATCTTACTTATTAATTTGTGCCGACTTTAAACATTTACTATTTAATCTCGTGACTTTACCAACGTACTTGTTTGTTTTGTAATAATGTTACCAATATGACCGGATACATTTCCATGTCATTTTTTCTATTTTTTATTAATTTAAATAATGACACATGTCTAATTAATTTAAAGGTAAAAACTATACAATACCAACGTATTTATTCAAATGTATTGACTTTAAACACTTACAATTTAATCGTTAGGCTTTACCAATGAACTTTCAAATTTGTTCCATTTTTACCAATATGACGGTAAAATGACTGTATTACCCTCATCTTCTTTTACATAACCAATGTCCTCGAAACATATTCGAACAAAGAGATGGGCGATAAGGTCATAGATCTCAGGTAGGTTTGCATGTTGCTGATTTGTCTTTCTTTCAATCGAATCAAGGATGATTACAACATAATTGTTGATAATCTTTCTTTACATTCTAATATGAGTGAAGGAAGTATTTGATATGCATAGAAATATAAAAAATGAAGTTTAGTATAAGAATGTGAGAATAAAATAATGAAATGATATGATAGATTCATAGACCAACTTATAGATGACTTTGTAAAAGATTCCACCCCTACCCTCATGACTCACATTCATTATAAATAATATATTATCAATAATATGAAACGAATTCCGAAAACTATATAAACATGCCAAACAACATATTATATGTATGAATACTTACTATCACTGTACCATAATTTTATATATATGAATACTTACTATCATTGTACCATATTTCCTAACGACAAAAGTTCAATAGGGAACATGTTCCAACAAAAGATCAAAAGACTACCTCTGAACCATACATTTAAAGTGGATCTAATGGATGAGGTATTTTCCTTTTTAATTTAATTATTACACTTTCACTTATCGGGGTTCGTTGAATTTAGTCTCATAAGTAAAAATCACTCCCAGAGTCGCTCTCTCCCACTCGCACTCACACATCAACCACCGTTGCATCACCGTTGCACCACGGCGACATTTTCAATCAATTATTAGGTAAGCACCACAACGCCACTACTGTGCCACCGCTACACCATCACTGCTCTTTTTATTATTTGAGTTTATTAGAATCAGTTACCTCCTTCTTCTCCGGTAAGGTCCATCTCGCTTAGTGCTTTCGTAACGTCATTGTGGTAACTTTTCATCCATTATCTCCGGATTTATGATATTATTCTTGATTCGTTACTGTTACTAAACGATTAGAGTACGAAATGTATATTAGGTTTTTAATTAACTATCATCTTTAGATGCATAGTCACGGATTTAGTTATCTGGATCGTAGTTTCTTAGTTATGTGTTATGACAGGTTAGGTTAGTTTGAGATTGATTGTTGTGAGAATACAAGTGCATAAATGCTGCTCCAATTATTTTTATTTTTTTTTAATTTTTTGGTAACCGTGATTTCCGACTCATTGACCAACTAATCCACGGGGTTTGAGTCCACCGCCACACAGACTCAAACCAGGTAAAGCCCTTTATTTTCAGGAGGTTCTCCATTATATACTACATATTAAAGACTTAAATATCCTTGATCTGAAGAGATTTGTTATTTGGTATCAAGATTCTATAAGAGAACATTGGTTTAAATTATTTCGTATCTAGCGTGTAAGCTAACCACCGGTAATGGATAAGTTGTGCTTGGAAACTAATTCTTATGGTTTCTAGTCACCTAGAAGATCACTGCTCTTACATGCTCATATTATTGTCGGTGTGGTACTTCGGTAGTTATGGATATATTTTGATGTTGCTGCAAGGTTCGAATTATTTTCTTATTGACTCTTTCGTTATGTTGTTAGAATTCTTTTTATATTTTTTTAGTAGAGTAGGATATTGACTTTTTAATTGAGTGGAAAATTTACTCCGTCTTTGTAGTCTCTCCAGGATCTTTGCAAGTCTAATTAGAAAAAATGTAAGGAAAACCGGGTAATTGGATTTTGGAATGACACGTAGTTGTGTAACCTCAAGTTTATATTTTAGTTTAGGCGTTTACTGTTGTTCACTTTATGTATATATTTTGTCTGCCAACCACATAATTGTAAACTATTTGTATGGACATTACATCCATATTCCATTTCTCTCACTGTTCGTAAATTCATTTAGAAATCTATGATTGTTATTGCCTTTTCTGATTAAGCGCGCTTTTTCCTGTCTTTTTATTGTCACAATTAATATAATCTTAACGATCGAGTTTGATAAAAGTGGCGATTGTATTGCAACTGGTGACCGTGGGGGCATGGTGGTATTATTTGAGAGCAGAGATACAAAAGAGGTCAGTAAGCTAAAGTATACGGTATAGATTTTGAGGACATTTTTTTTCTAATTTACAAGTGTATTTCATTTTATACATCTGGTTTCCATTCCCTAAAGTTAATTCAATTTCATATTTTGAATTTGTTGCTTTGTGTAGCTTGATATAAGTAGAAGGGGTTTAGAGAAGACTGATTACATAGCAAAAGAATACGGAGTTCCTCTATAAAACCTAGTTCCAGAGCCATGAACTTGAGGTTTCTTGAAACTTTCGTTGGTCATGTCTTTTCAAGTTCATATTTTGGTAGATGGGCAATTTTTTACACTACTTCTCCAACTTCTCGGAATGTGGATTTTAAAGAATGAATTTAGAGACCCAAAATCAGAAAATGAAGTAACCCGGAAAAGAAATGTGGATACTTGCACCATGAAAGCTAAAGAGAAAGAAGAAGAAATTGAAAAGGAGAAAGCAAGATGGGCAGAATTCCAAACAAATCTTCAATTATCACCGATGTTCGTTTCGCAAGTCTTAAATTTTTATTACAATATATTACCACACAATTTGACTAGATACACAAACACGGGCAAGTATACACTATCATGTATATCATAGTGTTGAGGTAAGTACAGTTCGTTCCAGGGGATTGGTGTTATAGAATATAAAACAATTACCTCTAGAGTGTCACGAGTTCTAAAGATATAATTATCAAATGGATTAAAAGGTATGTTTGGTTAAGGTTACAACCATGTGAAAGATAGGTAGCAAAGATGAATATGAGCGCATAAACAATGTAAGACAACATGCCAATTACTAGTCGTATACGAAGCATCTAATTAATATAACAAAAATCCTTCTAAAGATCATGTCATATCAAAAGCATTAAGAATTGTTTATGCTTGATTTCAATTACTAAAGTAATAGATGGATTATGTAAGAGTTGTTATGTGTTTTATTCCACTAATCGCGACAAAAGAGAATAACAAGATTCATTTACTAGATGACAAGAAATTTATCCATTCACATGAGTACTAGTTATGATCATGAATAAACCCAACACATAACAATGGTCTTACACAATAGCATTTTATACAAAAGCATCTAAATTATACTCATAATCACGAACCAAGGAGGAAAGTGTGCCGCATAAACCTAATTGTGCGCCACACTTTGCCCTCGCAAAGCTAATAAATCTATCTAATCATAAGGTTGTTAAGCCCCCAACCAATTGCACAATAGACCACTCCATAATAACAGTAAAAATAATCATCTCAACAAGTTTTTCGTCAAATAAAATAATAAACATGATTGAGATAGAGATTATACCAACAAAAGCAAATTCAATATATTGCTCCGAAAGTATGATTTTTGATCAAACTTGTTTACAAGAAAACAAATGAACTAACTGAGTCTTTTCCACAACCACAATGAGTATGAACCAACTAAGGTTCACCTTGGACTAGTAGCAATGATCAAGGATTTAGGAAACCCTTGATTCTATGAAAAAGCCTTTGTAACAATGGAGATTTTCGGATGGAATGCTATTGTTTATGCGTGCCTTGGGTCTAAGGTTCTAATATATAACATCAAAGTTGTAGGTTAAAAGTTTTGGAGCAAGCCAAAGGTTTCCCTAATCATTACCATGCATAATGGTAATAAATAATGTAATTGCAGTCAAAATTGCGCCGCACTTTTCAATTGTGCGCCGCACTTTGCTAATTTGCAAAATGTGAATGTGCGCCGCACTTTTCATTTGTGCGCCACACTTTGGCCCTTTTTCAGCATAATTTATTCTTTAGTCCTTTTCTTTTCACATCTTCATTTCTTTCCTCGATAAGTTTATTCTTTCACTACAATAAAAAAACAATACTTATTATTAGTAACAATTCAACACATAATTTATTTATTTACATAGCAAACAAGGACAAATGCATCATTACAAACATGTATAAATGAGGCGTTATGAAATTCTCCCATACTTAACTTCTTGCTTGTCCTCAAATAAGGTAAAAATATATTTCAATAAGTGTCGAAAGAATAGATAAGGCCAATAATTGAAAGCAAAGATAATGCCACAAAACACCTCACGAATTAGATATTTTAATTTCACACACTCTCATATAAATGGGTAAATTATCGCTCAAAAGCACGGTCATGAAAAGTAAATTACCATAAGCTTGTACAAGGAACTAAACTAAACTAATTTGGCGTAAGCACCAAGTAAAATATCAAAAGAGGTATTTTTCAAAAACTTTTATAACCACCACATGCTAAAAAAGTGTACAACATATCATTTTTCACCATGTTTATTATTTCCATACTATGCACTTCATACTTATAGGCTCCTTTTTGCCTTTTATTCCTTTTTTGTAACCAACAAACATTTGGAGTAATATGTCTTCCCCTATACTTACGATCTATTATATCACCTCATAACATGGTTCTCAACAATATATCATCGTCTTAAAACATTGGCAAAACTTTCAATCTTTTCTCTTTTATTTTGTCTCTTTTTCATTTAAAATACTTTTTATCATACAAGTATGATTCCATTACGGTCTCGTAAAGATTACCAAGTACAAGTTCTAGAATTAAACTAATCATCAGCATACTCACAAAATAGATTTAAAGCGTAAGAATGCTTACGAATTTATAGGCTAAAAATTCTCACAATTATGGATAAGATATTGTGTAAGTAAAGTTATCAATTCCGAGTCGAATAGCTTTACAATTACAGGAACTATCAATCTTTTAACAAAAACTTTTTTTTAAACAAAACAACAAAATTTTCAAAAATCCGCCAGAAAGTGCGGCGCACATTTCAAAAGTGCGGCGTAATTTTTGTCACAAAAAGTATAAAAAAAATTCAACTTAAAATGCTCTTATTTTCTACTTATAACCCGCATACTTATTATGAGTATTGTCCCTAATGTTAAACATAAAGAAAAAGTAAAAATAGATGAAAATAAGAATAATACTCCCCTTTTCTTCCAAGTCGTAAACGAAGCCGAAATCTTCAATCTTCGCCTTATTATGCCTTGACTTGCTTATTTTCTACAATTTAACACAAACAATATATACACAAACATATTTCACATACCAAAATAAATAAATTCCACACACAAAGTAATTATTTTTCCTACATGCCAACAAAGGCATATTACATAACCAAATGTAATAAATTATTTGAAATTGTTTTAACATGTGACTAACACAAAAGTCACAAATAAGTGGCATTACATATCCTCTTCAGTTTCATCATTTCTTGGAGAATTTGATGGGTGGAAATGTCGTGGATAAGGTAGTGGTTGTTGGGTATAATAGAATGGCTCATGGTGATATCCGGGTGGTCCATAAGGTCCACTCTTCGGAACGATATATTGTTCCTCTATTATCTCAAACATCGGAGCGTATCTATCCATACTATAACATTGTCGCTCCATCATAAACCCAAGTTGGTCTTGCCTAACCTCATCCTTCACATTCTTTCACAAACATATTGGAGTAATGCACGAGTAACTCGCGACATGCTCACACGTGGTGCTCTCGCTGACGCGTCTTCTCGTATCAACCTTCCATCTGCTCCTATCAAATCCCTCAACGTTATTTTGTCAATGGTATCACACACGATCGACGGACTAAGACTACCCACAACTTCTTCGGTTAAAAGTCTCATTCTTCGGGCTAACCTGGTCACAAATTGTCCACACACAATCATGCTACTTGCTTGACTACCATGACCTTTCCTTTTCATCCACTTTGCAATCACCCAAGCCACATTAGCATATTGCTCATGGGTTTTGTCTCTAAACATGCTCATTAACAACAAATCATTCTTTTGAAGTTTGTCATATGTGACATTCGTCAAATTTCCATCATTTAATTATTCGTGTAGTACGAGTATTTTAACTACTTATCGACTAGTCGTCGTCATGAACGTGTTAATTTCTTTGCTTTGCGGACAAAGCCCTTTTTAGGGAGAGCATATGTAACATCTCTATGTTTCGCGACTATTTAGTTGAATGCAATACAAGTTGTGAGCGTGTTATGATGTGCCGTGTGTTTTATTTGCTCTAGTTATTAAGATTGATAACGTCTCGCACAATTGTCTTTTGTTTTGGGATCGTACGCTAAACGGTTTTGCTGTCGTGTTATGTCAGTCGCGTCTAAACCTAAATATATTGAACCCGAGCCGAGTTTATCACTATCACAGCATGTGTATGTAACTGATTATTTAAACCTTCAATTTATTTGTCAAAGCTTGTCATACAAGTGTCCCAAATCAGTCACAAGTCTACATTACACTTGCAAACTTTATAGTTATTTGCCCCACTAAAGGACAACACATTTGCCTAGTTTACCCCTTTTGGGTATATCACAAGCAAGCATTTCCAGAATTTCACTAACCCTAGACTAATTATACAAGCTTATATACAAGTCCAAAGTAATGTCCAAAGTCCAAATACAAATTATCACAAGTTATCACAGTCCAAAAAAATACAAACATCAAAATCTGCACAAGTCTTCATCATACAACTCCTGAGTAGAAGTTTTGCTCCAGCCAACCTACACGTCTCGTCCGAACCTGCACAACCAAAGGTCTTCATTCTGTCCGAACCTGCAAAACCGAACGTAGCATCCCCTTTGTGAGTCTTTTGTCCTTTCGTTTTACTTTCGAAGTCTAGTTGTGCTTGTCTTTGTACGAACCTACAAATAAAAGAAACCGCGGTTAGCCATTGAAATGAACTTATACTTTTAACCAAAAACTGTAAATTTCTAAACTTTTAAATACAAACATGTTTATGTTATCATTTTGCTGTCAACCAAACCGAGACCCAACTTAGAACCAAACCGAGACCTTGTCCAACCAAAACAAGACTTCAATCATGAACCAACCCGAGACCCATGTTTAACCAAACCGAGACCCAATCAAGAACCAAACCGAGCACCAAAACAAACCAACCAAAGTCCTAGTTTCTGCCAAATTAATTACCATTCTTACCAAACAAATCCAAATGTATTAATCAAGCTTTCTTTTACAGAAAACCTTAACCATGCCGCGTGTATACAGAAACCCCAATCGAAACCCTAATCATGTAACATCCTTTTTAAACATTTCATTTACATTGAGACATTTCAGAAACACCATCTAAACACGAGCAACATTCGATAATATGAAAACCCCCAATTTTCAGAAAACCCTAGATTTACTTTTATTAATTAAAATGCTAATTAAACCTAATCTAAACCCAAACCCCTTAATTAATTTAATTAAAAGTGAGTTTTACAAAAACCCCCAAATTAACCGAAACCCTAATTTTTATAAATCGACTTTATATTAAAATTAGTTTGATTTTATGAATGAAAACGCCAATTAATTATGTTTTAAACCGATTCTGACGAAAACCCCCAAATATTTCAAAACCCTAATTTTATTCACATATTAATCCGAGAACCATATGAGTTACAACAAGTATTTACGAATCAATTGAACCCACTGATATATATAAAATCGAAAATCAATTAAAAGCTTTTTAAAAAGGAATAAAGGAAATTAAACTTATCTGTGATTTGGTATTTGATTCACGAACCGCAAGGAGAACACCATCAGAAAAACCCAAACGGTTGATGTGGGGATTAACCCACATCTCACGCGATATAAGAACCACAAACCACCCATATTTAATCTTATAACACAACTGATTAGATGATAACCCTAGGAATGGATAAAACCAATCTAGGTTTAGAGAGAGAGAGAGTTTGGGACGGTGGAGGAGATATCGAGAGAGGAGAGAGAGAGTCAACTCCAGTTATGGGGTTGTGTGTGTAAACACACACGTATACTCTCTTTCGTTCCTTGTTTATTCCGCCTGGTGGGCCGGACCGGGTCTATGGACCTTGGGCCGGTTTGCTGGGTAAATGTGTTGGACCCATTTTGGGCCTTATGTGTTTATTTGATTTAAGTTAAAGCCCAAACGAAATTTGTTAAATTTAAAGTTATGTTTTGACCCGTAAAACCCGACCCGTTAATAAACCGATTTTATTTAACGTACTTTTCCGTAAAATCGTATTTTTCATAAATGTATGGTTTCGTCAAGCACAATTAGGGTGTCGAGTCAGTTAATCATACAAGTATTCGTATCGTAACTCGATTCTTAAATTAATTAGGTCGCGGCTAGCGTAACCGTACTCTCGAGCTATTTTATCTTCGTTCTCTTTGCTGAATTTACGAGGTGAGTTTATAGCCCCATACTTTACTATTTTCACTGCTTTTTGGGGTGAGACATTGCTTGATTTTAACGTTTGAACACAAGTGCATTTACTGATTTATCTGTTAGTCTAAGTCCCACTAAAAAAAACCCAGTTGCTTTGGCCCGTGAATCGTGAACCGTTAATTACTTTGTGTAAGCGCGAATGTTATGGATAGATCTATCGGGATTGACGTCCATGTCTGTCTTGTCCAACAAGGGGACAAGCGGGCACAGTTTCATTTGAATCTGATATAGGATGTCGTGGGTTTAGGCATCTAGTTTGGGCTACATTTATATGATTATACTGCCGGTGTTGTTAACGCTTCGGTGTCACGAGCTTAGACTGTAATAAATACTTTTAGGATGACTTTGTATTTGTTATATTGTCATCACTTTTGGGAAAATCTTGTGGTTCATTAAACATTTCAAACTAACTAAACCTATGAACTCACCAACTTTATGTTGACACTTTAGCAATGTTTTTCTCAGGTATTAAGAAGGAAGATGCTAAATGAGGTCTCATGCATTGCCGTCATTTCTTTGAAACAACGATCATTTGTACCATTTGAGAAAACTATGTTTTGTAACCATATTCAGTTTATGCTTCCGCACTTTGTTGAAACAACTTATTTTATTAATTACAAGTGATCAATTTTCCGAACGTCTCATTTAGAGGTCGTTCTTTGTGACTATGTGTGTATGATAATCATGACGTCACCACTCCTTTGTCGCCATTATACTCTGATATTTTGGGAGTGTGACAGATTGGTATCAGAGCACTAGTTATAGAGAACTAGGTTGCATTAGTAATTCTAGACTATAACTGCTCTATGTTTAATCGATTATCATACAGATTGTAAGTATTAAGTATATGTAGATACATAAGTAATAAATGGGATACATGTGAATTAACAATTACGAGGTATATTTACATGGGTTACATGTGCAACAACAAAATCTGAATTATGTTATATGGGATATATGTGGATTCAACAATGATTGCTATGTTATGTTAATGTCCTTTTTATGGACTAATTTTATGAGATATTTACACACCTTTATTTTGTTTATGATTACAGCGATGTCTTCATCCGATGAGTCCACGTCTACAGGAGCGTACTACAACCGTAGTTCGCAGTCGACCATCAGTTCATCAGTAGGACTACCTAGAGGATCGCCGTCAGGATATCCGTGGTACCGGATGGTTTCAGATGATGATGTAGAGAGAGAGGCTGAGGAAGTTCGTCATTCACCGATTCGTATTCCTGACGCATCAGCTGACGATGTGCTTAGCCTAGAAGGCGGGGGAGAGGATGACATGGACACTGACGTGGTGCAGTCACCAGGTCAGGCATCAGTGACTGGAGATGAGACAGTAGAGGAGACAGAGGATGATGGGATGGAGTTTACAGATGGGGAAGGAGAGCCTATGGAGGTCACAGACACTGAGAACCCTCCTACTGCATATGCCGCTACTCCTGAGGTTTCCCTAGCACACATCTCCTCATCTTCATCTGAAGACGAAGGAGAAAGGACTGCTATTCCTGCTCCAGCACCTGGTACTCTACCTTTCTACTATGTGAGACGACGTCTTCGGGGGAGAGCTTCTCGACCACCACTTTCACCTTACAGACCCCTCATACCTTTCACTGCCACTGACAGGCATGCAGCCCGCACACCTACCAGTTCTGTCCCAGAGGCACCATTACTACTACCACCACCAGAGACTGTACCTGCAGTGTACCAGGAGATGCTTACTGACGCTGGTATCTCTACAGGACCGAGAGCTACGACTCCTATTCCTAGGAGAGCTACGTCGACGGTGGTGATGCTTGGGGCGGCAGATGGTTGTGTGACGACACGGTTGAACAGATTGGAGGATGCTGTAGAGGCTTTAGGTGAAGAGTATAATGAAGTGCAGGATAAGCTAGAAGCACTGACGAAGAAGAGTCCAGTCAGGGATGAGACAGTGTTGACAGTATGTGTGACCCGTCTACGAGGACAGCTTCTTACTGTTCTTGATCAGATGGAATCCATGCCAAACACTCGTCTTGAGGAGATTGAGAGCCTGATGACCCGTTGGGGAGTGGAGCCATTGGTGGAGACAGGCGGACTAGAGGCACCAGTGGATGACCCTGTTGCAGACTTGGATAAGAGGTTTAGAGCCGCTTGTCATGACACCGATGTTAGGTTGAGAGATTCCCAGGCTCGTGAGCTAGTGGTTGAGAGGAGATTAGCAGAGTTGGAGAAGGAGCTTCATCAGCGCCGTGAGGGCACTAGTTAGATTTATTTTGTACCATCGACCTATCCCTGTATGACCACTAAGCTTTGAAGTTTGTCTTAGCTAGTTGGTATTTTATTTTCTCTTATTATGTTATGACAAACTATGATGTATTATCAAACGATTTCATGAATGATATTATGAGTTGCAAATTGAGAGATCATTATATATTGTGTATTATATCTTGGAGCATTTCATAATTGTGTTGTGTGTGCCATGCATGTTATGTCTGGCAAAAACTTATTATCCTATTACCTTGTTAGATTATGGCGCCAGTTAGAAGATCCGAAACGCAAAATCCGCCAGCCGCTACCGGTGGAATTGACACTGCCCTGTTAAGCCAAATGATAGCCGAACGAGTGGCCGAGGCACTCGCGACCGCTGAAGCAAACCGTACAGCTAGCACACAGGAGGAGACCAACCAAGGAGCTACAAATGCTATTGCACGTACTTGTACCTACAAGGAATTTCGTGCAGTTACGCAAGTAAGTTTCCGAGGTACCGAAGGAGCAGTAGGATTAACCAGATGGTTTGAGAAACTAGAATCCCAATTTGGGATTAGTAATGTCGCTAAAGCCGACAAGGTGAAATTTGCGTCAAGCACGTTAGTGGATGGTGCTTTGACTTGGTGGAACGTCTATGCTCGTGCAGTGACCATTGACGTTGCCCAAACGACGCCCTGGAGTGAATTTAAAGCTATGTTCGTGAGGAAATACTGTCCCCGAAATGAAGTCAAGCAGATGGAAGTTGAGCTGTGGAACCTAAAGGTCAAGGGTACTGCTCTTACTGCTTACAATCAGCGCTTTCAGGAGCTGATTTTGTTATGTCCTGAAATGGTGCCCAACGATGACCGATTGTTGGAGCGCTACATTGAAGGACTACCTTTGAGCATCAAAGGGAATGTGACTTCATCCAAGCCGACTGATTTGCACGAGGCAATCGACATGGCTCAGAGTCTGATGTACCAAGTGGTACAGGAGTTGGGAGAAAATACTGGGGATAAAAGAAAGTGGTCTGGCAACCACTACAACAGCAATACCAACAACAACAACCCAAGCAACTACAACCAGAACAAGCGTCAAGAAGTAGCAAGAGTGTTCACTGCTGGACAAGGAAATACTGGGAACTACGCTGGGAGACTACCTTTCTGCGGAAAATGTGGTCGACACCACGAAGGAGCATGTCCCCCTACGTGCTACAATTGTGGGAAGGCGGGACATAAGGCAAAGGAATGCCGAGCACCACCTCGTGCTACTAATCAAAGAGGACCTGGAACGCAAGGTGGCCAAGGAGCAAATGTCACTTGCTTCGGATGTGGAGAGAAAGGTCACTACAAGAACAAATGTCCGAGCGGTGGAAACCAAGGTCGTAATAACCAGATTCGAGGGAATCAAAATCAGAACCAAGGGAACCAGAAGCAGAATCAAGGGAACCGAGGAGGGAATAACCGAGCCACAACTAGTACTCCTGGAGGATTCACGGCACCTAGCAAAGTGTATCATCTCTGTGCTGAAGCTGCTGTGCAAGACAACAATGTTGTGACTGGTACGTTCCTAGTCAATAACAACTATGCTTCAGTACTATTTGATTCTGGTGCGGATAGGAGTTTTGTGTCGTCTATATTTAGTGAACGCCTAAATATTACCCCTACTGCGTTAGACGTTAAGTATAATGTAGAATTAGCCGATGGGAAGTCAGTAACCACCGACGTTATTCTGAAAGGATGTAGTGTAAGACTACAAGGTCGTTCGTTTAGTATCGACCTACTCCCTATAGAATTGGGAAGTTTTGACGTCATCATTGGAATGGATTGGATGTCGAAGCATCACGCAGAGATTGTATGTCATGAGAAGTGTGTCCGTGTTCCTTATGGAAACGACGTACTCATCATACAAGGCGAAAGAAGTGGTGTGAAGAATGGATCAAGATTGGAAGTCATCTCATGTATCAGGACCCAAAGATACATTGAGAAGGGATGTCCGGTATTCTTGGTTCAAGTAACACAAACGGAAGGAGAAGAAGATCGCGAGAAGAAGGTGGAAGATGTACCGATCGTTAGAGACTTTCCGGACGTATTTCCAGAGGATTTACCCGGACTACCACCAGCACGGCAAGTGGAGTTTCACATCGAGCTTACACCAGGAGCCGCGCCTGTTGCTAGAGCCCCATACCGTCTAGCACCGGCCGAGATGACAGAGTTAGCTGAACAGATAAAGGAACTTTCTGACAAAGGTTTCATTAGACCAAGTTCCTCACCCTGGGGAGCGCCAGTCTTATTTGTCAAAAAGAAAGATGGATCCTTTAGAATGTGTATCGATTACCGAGAATTGAATAAGCTAACGATAAAGAACCGCTACCCATTGCCAAGGATTGACGATCTTTTCGACCAATTGCAAGGATCTAGCATATACTCGAAGATCGACTTAAGGTCAGGATATCATCAACTAAGGGTTAGAGAGGAAGACGTTCATAAAACGGCTTTTAGAACCCGGTACGGACACTACGAGTTCCAAGTTATGCCTTTTGGTTTGACAAACGCACCTGCGGTATTCATGGATCTCATGAACCGAGTTTGCAAACCATACTTGGACAAGTTTGTGATTGTATTTATCGATGACATCCTTATCTATTCTCGTAATGAAGAAGAGCACAAGGAGCATTTGAAGACCATATTAGAGCTGCTAAGGAAGGAGAAGTTATATGCAAAGTTTTCCAAATGTGAGTTTTGGATAAACACAGTGCAATTCCTTGGTCATGTGATCGACAGCAGTGGTATTCACGTTGATCCTGCTAAGATCGAGGCTGTAAAGGATTGGGCGACTCCAACAACACCCACGGAGATCCGTCAATTCTTAGGTCTTGCTGGTTACTATAGGAGATTCATTGAAGGTTTCTCTAAGATAGCTAAACCAATGACGGAATTGACTCAAAAGGATAAGAAGTTTGAGTGGAAGGAAGAGCAAGATTTGGCATTCCAGACGTTGAAGCAGATGTTGTGTGAAGCACCGATACTAGCCCTACCTGAGGGTAATGAAGACTTTGTGGTGTATTGTGATGCATCCATAAAAGGGTTAGGTGCAGTACTGATGCAAAGGACTAAGGTCATAGCTTACGCATCAAGACAACTAAAAGTGCACGAGAAAAATTACACAACTCATGACCTAGAGTTGGGAGCAGTGGTGTTTGCCTTGAAGATTTGGAGACACTACCTTTATGGTACTAAGTGTGTTGTATTCACTGACCATAAGAGTCTACAACATATCTTGAACCAAAAGGAACTCAACATGAGACAACGACGTTGGCTAGAGTTGCTCAGTGATTATGATTGCGAGATCCGTTATCACCCAGGCAAGGCAAATGTCGTGGCCGACGCTTTGAGTCGAAAGGAGAGAGTTCTTAGGGTGAAGGCTTTAGTGATGACCATTGACTTAGACCTTCCATCCTTAATTCTCAAGGCTCAGAAAGAAGCAGTCGAGGAAGAAATGCTTAAGACTGAAGATGTTGGAGGAATGATGAAGAAGTTGGAAGCACGTTCGGATGGAACGTTATGCCTTGATAATAGGAGTTGGTTACCATGCCATGGCGACCTACGATCCTTGATTATGCATGAGTCGCATAAGTCAAAGTACTCCATACATCCGGGATCTGATAAAATGTATCATGATCTGAAGATGTGGTATTGGTGGCCGAACATGAAAGCGGACATTGCTACATACGTTAGCAAGTGTTTGACTTGTGCCAAAGTCAAAGCCGAACATATGAAACCATCAGGATTATTGGTCCAACCCGAACTGCCAGAATGGAAGTGGGAAAGGATCACTATGGATTTCATTACCAAGCTACCAAAGACCGCAGCCGGGTTCGACACGATTTGGGTAATCGTCGACCGACTCACCAAATCGGCTCATTTCCTACCCATCAAGGAGACTGATGGAATGGATAAGTTAGCAAGGACATACTTGGAGGAAGTAGTCACGAAGCATGGTGTACCTGTGTCTATAATCTCCGACCGAGACAGCCGATTTACTTCGCAGTTTTGGAAGTCACTGCAGAAGGCATTGGGAACGCAGTTGGATATGAGCACTGCGTATCATCCCCAGACCGACGGTCAAAGTGAACGGACCATTCAAACCTTAGAAGATATGCTGAGAGCCTGTGTGATTGACTTTGGAAATAGATGGGATAGACACCTACCTTTGGTGGAATTCTCATATAACAATAGTTATCATACTAGCATAAAGGCAGCGCCATTCGAGGCACTGTATGGTAGGAAGTGTCGTTCACCCGTGTGTTGGGCAGAGGTCGGTGAAGCACAACTCACTGGACCTGAGATCATACACGAGACTACTGAGAAGATCTTTAAGATTAAGAGCCGTATGCAAGCCGCAAGAGATCGACAGAAGAGTTATGCCGATATGAGACGCAAACCTCTTGAATTTGAAGTTGGTGACAAAGTCATGTTGAAGGTCTCACCTTGGAAAGGTGTGATTCGCTTTGGAAAGCGTGGAAAGTTAAACCCTCGTTACATTGGACCCTTCAAGATCATAGAAAGGATTGGCCCCGTAGCCTATCGTTTGGAATTACCCCAAGAACTTAGCCGAGTGCATAATGTGTTCCACATTTGCAATCTGAAGAAATGCTTAGCCGACGAAGCACTCGTTATCCCTTTGGAGGAGATTCAGCTCGACGACAAACTCAACTTCGTAGAGGAACCCGTAGAAGTCATGGACCGTCAAGTTAAACAACTCAAGCAAAGCCGTATACCGATTGTGAAAATCCGATGGAACGCGCGTAGAGGTCCTGAATACACGTGGGAACGTGAAGATCAATTCAAGAGCAAGTATCCTCATCTTTTCGTTAACCAACCTACTACAACAACGTCTTGATTTCGTGACGAAATCTCTAAAACATGGGAATACTGTGACATTCGTCAAATTTCCATCATTTAATTATTCGTGTAGTACGAGTATTTTAACTACTTATCGACTAGTCGTCGTCATGAACGTGTTAATTTCTTTGCTTTGCGGACAAAGCCCTTTTTAGGGAGAGCATATGTAACATCTCTATGTTTCGCGACTATTTAGTTGAATGCAATACAAGTTGTGAGCGTGTTATGATGTGCCGTGTGTTTTATTTGCTCTAGTTATTAAGATTGATAACGTCTCGCACAATTGTCTTTTGTTTTGGGATCGTACGCTAAACGGTTTTGCTGTCGTGTTATGTCAGTCGCGTCTAAACCTAAATATATTGAACCCGAGCCGAGTTTATCACTATCACAGCATGTGTATGTAACTGATTATTTAAACCTTCAATTTATTTGTCAAAGCTTGTCATACAAGTGTCCCAAATCAGTCACAAGTCTACATTACACTTGCAAACTTTATAGTTATTTGCCCCACTAAAGGACAACACATTTGCCTAGTTTACCCCTTTTGGGTATATCACAAGCAAGCATTTCCAGAATTTCACTAACCCTAGACTAATTATACAAGCTTATATACAAGTCCAAAGTAATGTCCAAAGTCCAAATACAAATTATCACAAGTTATCACAGTCCAAAAAAATACAAACATCAAAATCTGCACAAGTCTTCATCATACAACTCCTGAGTAGAAGTTTTGCTCCAGCCAACCTACACGTCTCGTCCGAACCTGCACAACCAAAGGTCTTCATTCTGTCCGAACCTGCAAAACCGAACGTAGCATCCCCTTTGTGAGTCTTTTGTCCTTTCGTTTTACTTTCGAAGTCTAGTTGTGCTTGTCTTTGTACGAACCTACAAATAAAAGAAACCGCGGTTAGCCATTGAAATGAACTTATACTTTTAACCAAAAACTGTAAATTTCTAAACTTTTAAATACAAACATGTTTATGTTATCATTTTGCTGTCAACCAAACCGAGACCCAACTTAGAACCAAACCGAGACCTTGTCCAACCAAAACAAGACTTCAATCATGAACCAACCCGAGACCCATGTTTAACCAAACCGAGACCCAATCAAGAACCAAACCGAGCACCAAAACAAACCAACCAAAGTCCTAGTTTCTGCCAAATTAATTACCATTCTTACCAAACAAATCCAAATGTATTAATCAAGCTTTCTTTTACAGAAAACCTTAACCATGCCGCGTGTATACAGAAACCCCAATCGAAACCCTAATCATGTAACATCCTTTTTAAACATTTCATTTACATTGAGACATTTCAGAAACACCATCTAAACACGAGCAACATTCGATAATATGAAAACCCCCAATTTTCAGAAAACCCTAGATTTACTTTTATTAATTAAAATGCTAATTAAACCTAATCTAAACCCAAACCCCTTAATTAATTTAATTAAAAGTGAGTTTTACAAAAACCCCCAAATTAACCGAAACCCTAATTTTTATAAATCGACTTTATATTAAAATTAGTTTGATTTTATGAATGAAAACGCCAATTAATTATGTTTTAAACCGATTCTGACGAAAACCCCCAAATATTTCAAAACCCTAATTTTATTCACATATTAATCCGAGAACCATATGAGTTACAACAAGTATTTACGAATCAATTGAACCCACTGATATATATAAAATCGAAAATCAATTAAAAGCTTTTTAAAAAGGAATAAAGGAAATTAAACTTATCTGTGATTTGGTATTTGATTCACGAACCGCAAGGAGAACACCATCAGAAAAACCCAAACGGTTGATGTGGGGATTAACCCACATCTCACGCGATATAAGAACCACAAACCACCCATATTTAATCTTATAACACAACTGATTAGATGATAACCCTAGGAATGGATAAAACCAATCTAGGTTTAGAGAGAGAGAGAGTTTGGGACGGTGGAGGAGATATCGAGAGAGGAGAGAGAGAGTCAACTCCAGTTATGGGGTTGTGTGTGTAAACACACACGTATACTCTCTTTCGTTCCTTGTTTATTCCGCCTGGTGGGCCGGACCGGGTCTATGGACCTTGGGCCGGTTTGCTGGGTAAATGTGTTGGACCCATTTTGGGCCTTATGTGTTTATTTGATTTAAGTTAAAGCCCAAACGAAATTTGTTAAATTTAAAGTTATGTTTTGACCCGTAAAACCCGACCCGTTAATAAACCGATTTTATTTAACGTACTTTTCCGTAAAATCGTATTTTTCATAAATGTATGGTTTCGTCAAGCACAATTAGGGTGTCGAGTCAGTTAATCATACAAGTATTCGTATCGTAACTCGATTCTTAAATTAATTAGGTCGCGGCTAGCGTAACCGTACTCTCGAGCTATTTTATCTTCGTTCTCTTTGCTGAATTTACGAGGTGAGTTTATAGCCCCATACTTTACTATTTTCACTGCTTTTTGGGGTGAGACATTGCTTGATTTTAACGTTTGAACACAAGTGCATTTACTGATTTATCTATTAGTCTAAGTCCCACTAAAAAAAACCCAGTTGCTTTGGCCCGTGAATCGTGAACCGTTAATTACTTTGTGTAAGCGCGAATGTTATGGATAGATCTATCGGGATTGACGTCCCTGT
This sequence comes from Glebionis coronaria, assembly GCA_025667525.1. Taxonomy (NCBI): domain Eukaryota; kingdom Viridiplantae; phylum Streptophyta; class Magnoliopsida; order Asterales; family Asteraceae; genus Glebionis; species Glebionis coronaria. The sequence continues at coordinate 667,388 of JANFOE010001638.1, forward strand.
CTGTCTTGTCCAACAAGGGGACAAGCGGGCACAGTTTCATTTGAATCTGATATAGGATGTCGTGGGTTTAGGCATCTAGTTTGGGCTACATTTATATGATTATACTGCCGGTGTTGTTAACGCTTCGGTGTCACGAGCTTAGACTGTAATAAATACTTTTAGGATGACTTTGTATTTGTTATATTGTCATCACTTTTGGGAAAATCTTGTGGTTCATTAAACATTTCAAACTAACTAAACCTATGAACTCACCAACTTTATGTTGACACTTTAGCAATGTTTTTCTCAGGTATTAAGAAGGAAGATGCTAAATGAGGTCTCATGCATTGCCGTCATTTCTTTGAAACAACGATCATTTGTACCATTTGAGAAAACTATGTTTTGTAACCATATTCAGTTTATGCTTCCGCACTTTGTTGAAACAACTTATTTTATTAATTACAAGTGATCAATTTTCCGAACGTCTCATTTAGAGGTCGTTCTTTGTGACTATGTGTGTATGATAATCATGACGTCACCACTCCTTTGTCGCCATTATACTCTGATATTTTGGGAGTGTGACATCATATCCTGTGGTTCTTTGACAAACCGCATAAGCAATCATCTTTTGAAGCACTCCCAAAAGTGGACTAGAAATCCTAGTGGTTGAGCTCCTAGATAAGCTCAAGGGATCCTCATCCGGACAAATGCCCAAAACTAACTAGCATTAAAATTCCCATGATCACGTTCACCTCCTTGAAAATAAACTTCAAAACCTTCCTCATCTCGCTCCTCTCTAGTATACAACTCTAAGTATTTAGCAAATTCTTTCAAAGTCAAAGAATGTCCTCTTCCACTAAGTCTAAAACTCAAAATTTTCTTAGTCACTAGCTCATCACCATCAACATCTTCATCAAAATGAAAACTTGAGAAAAACTCAAGAACAAGTTCCGCATAGATTTTCTCCCTACAATTAAAAGCACAAATCCAAGCATTCGATTGAAACAAGACTTCATTTCCTCCAGCCTCTATCACAACTATTGATAGCATCTCACTAATTTGAGCTTCACAACCAAGCTCACTCAAAACTCCAAAGTCTACAATGCTAGGTGCAAAAATTTGTTTCGGTAGTAGAAGACTAAGAGCATTGTTTTAAATGGTCTTATCCTTCGTGTTGCATCCAGCCAACTCAGAAATGGGTGGCTAGGAACTCCCATGAGTGCGGCACTTGCTGACTCGACAGGCTTTCGCCTCTTTCCTCGGCTTGATGCGCCGGTCTCATAGTTTCCAGAACCTGTGTTCTATAAAATTTATCACACAAACAGACATATATTAACGTTAGATAAACATTAAGGGTCAACTGTATCTCTATATTGGTGTTCTGATCTTTTTGTTGGTTTTCAGACAAAAAGTGTGGCGCACAATTGAGATGTGCGGCGTACTTTCTAGAAAAACTTGCCAAAGTGCGGCGCACATTTAAGAAGTGCGCCGTACAATCTGTGTATCTTAGGATATGTCGGGGTAACTAATAATTTTAACCAAATTTGCAAACTAATGGTTACAAATTAACAACAATGGCTAGAATCGAACACTAAACCATTCCCAATTCAATTTAATCTGAGACATTACTCAATCTTAAGGTTCAATTTCAAAAACCCTCATTTTTAAATTTTTATGTTTTTTAATATTATCTAATAATCAAAATCTATCCTAATCAATATCCCTATTTCTAATTACGAATATAATTTAATCCGATTATGAATTAGTAAGAACCCTAATTGAAAAATTAATCAAAAATTAAAACTAATAAAATAAAATATGTATGAATCAAAGATTAAAAACTTTCTCTAGACATGATCTCGAGTGTGAATTAGATTAGAAATTGAAAAATATTTTTGGTGATGATTCAAGGAATCGTCAGGTGTGTTTTTGATTTTTTTAGTTTGAAATGATAAAATAAAGTTTTATAAAAAAAATTCGTCCAGAAGTGTGGCGCACTTTTGAAATGTGTGGTGCACATTCTGTGCTCATAGACATTGTTTCTATAATTTAAGTACACTAGACACAAATTCAAAGAAAACCTCCAATTCATTCGATTTCATAAAAGAAAAATGACAAGACAACTAGGGAAAACATTCCCTTCTTCTAAGACTATCCTAAAACATCTAGGACTCTTAGATTTTACTTCCGTTTTATTGGTTATCTACATACAAAAGATAAAATATATAAAGTAACTAGGAGCCAATGATGCACTCCTTTTTTCCTCCATATCTTTAGTTATAGGAGAAGTTTAGAGGTGACATGATATCACTCTCCGTGTAGCGTCCCGAGACCTCTCTATTGTTGTCCTTTGTCTCGTATACCATCTCGTACCTCTTTCCACATGGATCAATAATAACCATGGCAACATGTCATTCACTATCTCCATCTTTAGCAATGTTTTCAAACTCTCGCTTATTCCCCACTTGCCAATCCATGTATTTCAATGAAACGGGAAGTGCTCCAAGCATCCCCATAATTTTCTTGTATACACATATGTCATAGAAATGGTTGTGGTAGCTCTTTTCATTTAGTGATGCATCCAAAAGTTCTTTCGGTTCCGTCCATGGTTGCAAATGTGGACCATAAATCGGCATACCGTTCTCATCTCTTTTCACGGTGTAGTGCTTATCGTCTTCATCGTCACTATCATCATGTTTCTTTGCTTTTAGCACATTATAGTTTTGATGGACAAACCTATCAAAGCTAGTCATAATAGCTTATCCAACATCTATGTTTGCACCAATGGTGTGCAAAAATTTTCTTCCAACCACTAGTTGAATATCTCGATCAATAGGAATGTCGAGAAGCATAAAATCGACTAGTAGTGTAGTTGTTCCCACTTGGCAAAGAACTCCAAGCAAACGTCCAAATCCCTCTGCGTAGGAGTTATCAAGCATTTTGATACGATCAAACATCGATTTGACTCTACAAACATCTAACATTTTGAAGATTCCATATGGCATGACATTAACATTTGAACCGGTATCAACCAAAGCATTATAAGTAGTTTTACCCTCCAACCTAATTGGTAGTATAAAGTAACCCGAATCTTCTTTCTCAAGCATTACCTTGTTTTCACGAAGCATTTGTATAGCCACATCTTCATACTCCGGTGTTAATCCATCTTTAACTTTCAATTTGTCGAGCAAAACTCCATCAACAATCATCTTATATTTATCACTATATTTTAAAGTTTCAATGATAGGTCGATGCATATTCAAAAACATGACTCTTTATTCAATATCTTCTTGTAATTCCTCCATTGATAGTTCTTCTCTAGTTAAAGTCTTGTTAATGGTGAGTGAAGGTCCTTCAATATTATAGTTCAACTTATAAGCGTGGGTGGGCTTCTTACCTTTGTTTCTTTTGTTTTTGCCCATGCTATAAACAAATCTAGGAGCATCGATTTACTCGGTTTCAATAGGTGCCAAATCATCAAAATAGAGGTTGTCAAGTATTTCATCAATTTCTCCAAAGTCTAAGCTTTCATGCACTTTTGGCCATAAAGTAAGTATGCCACAAGTGATGTCAAGTTGTGCATTAGCTTACTTTAGGAAAGATCTCCCAAAGATTACACATGGTTCACAATCGTCCTCCTCCAAATTAACAAAGAATACAACGAAAAACAATTCGTCTTTAATCATGATATCTTTCTCTTTGTCTCAATTACGATGAGTTTTGTAGGTTAAGCCAAGCTCAACTACAAATTCGTTACTAATCAAGCTTCTTTCCAATTCCAAATCTCCTTGCCCATCATAAGGAAATTTTCCTTCCACGTGACAAGGCATCAAATACTTTTCACTAGGTGTTAACTCTTCCAAATGATGGAAAGTCAAGACCTTTTGGATCCCACCATCGGATGAGTCCTTACATTCAGAACCTGTCCATTCTCCTTTCGATTCAATTTTGTCATTGAGACTAATATGCTCATCCACTCCTAAGCATAGTCTACCCAATCTAGTATTTGGATCCATCTCAATCTTAAAAGAATAACACATCAAAAGAAACATTAGTATGTTAGTGCCATAAAATCCAAATGATATTTCATACCCTAAAGTTCTTAGGCAAAACATTAATTTTAATGAATATCTCCATTTGAGTGCGTTATAAGCAGCTTCACCTTTCTTTTTCTCCAGTTGTGCGACGCACAATTGGAATGTGCGGTGCACTTTTGCGTGACACAGAAAAGCCGGCGCACAATTGAGATGTGTGGCGCACTTTCTGCGACTAGAAATATTTTTCACAACTTTACAACTTGTAAGCCAATCAACCCAAGTTATAAGACATTTTCATAGCAATTTCTTAAAAAATAGTCAAAATAAGAAATCATGACCAAGTTTAGTAATACGTCCATAAGTATTTTGCAAGATAAAGCCATTTTTTTCATTTTCGTTTTTTTCTCATTTTTCGTGTTTATACTATAGCTAAAATTTCAGAAAAATTAACACAAATTATGATAAATATCAAACAAGTCATACCAAAGCAAATTATTCTACCAAAGAGCAAATTGAATAGAAAATAAAATTTTGAAAGCAAATATTTTTTGTTTTTCTTTAAGAGTAATATGAACAAACACAAAAGCTTAAAAAGCATAAGTACACACAGAGCAATTCTCATGTTTTCAGCAGTAAGTGTTGAGAGTAAAAGGTTTTGGTGGTATTTTGGGATTGTTTAAAACAACATTTTTGCAAATTCGACAACAATGTGTGGCGCACTTTTGGAATGTGCAGCGCACTTTTATCCTGTTTCTTAAAAACTATTTCAGATTGCCAGAAATCTATAAGGCGTGTTTTGAAGTTTTATGTTTACCAAGTATTTCAGAATGTTTTAAACTAATAACAAATCAATCTCCGACAACGGCGCCAAAAACTCGATGTTCGTTTCGCAAGTCTGAAATTTTTATTACAAGATATTACCACACAATTTGACTAGAAACACAAACACTGGTAAGTATACCCTATCATGTATAGCATAGTGTTGAGGTAAGTCTAGTTCGTTCCACGGGATTGGTGTTATAGAATATAAAACAATTACCTCTAGAGTGTCATAAGTTCTAAAGATATACTTATCAAATGGTTTAAAAGGTGCGTTTGGTTAAGATTACAACCATGTGAAAGATAGGCAGCAAAGATGAATATGAGCACATAAACAATGTAAGACAACATGCCGATTACTAGTCGTACACGCAACATCTAATTAATATAACAAAAATCCTTCTAAAGATCATGTCATATCAAAAGTATTAAAAATGGTTTATGCTTGATTTCAATGACCAAAGTAATAGATGAGATTATGTAAGAGTTGTTATGTGTTTTATTCCACTAATTGCGACAAAAGCGAATAACAAGATTCATTTACTAGATGACAAGAAATTTATCCATTCAAATGAGTATAGTCATGATCATTAATAAATCCAACACATAACAATGGTCTTACACTATAACAACCAGTAGTTTTGACTAATATAATATCAATGTTTATAAATAAAGAGGTGATTTTACTAAGAAATTTTTGCTTATTATAATATATGACTAAATTGTTGAATGTATGAATACTCACTATCTCAATTATCATATCCACATATACCTATATGTTACATACACTATATATATATATATATATATATATATATATATATATATATATATATATATATATATATATATATATATATATATATATATATATATATATATATATATATATATATATATATATATATATATATATATATATATATATATATATATATATATATATATATATATATATATATATATATATATCAATTCTAAGTTCTAAAGATAAATATATGTACAAATAATGAATAAGAACAACTCAAATATAATAAAGATACCCTAAAAATCCATAGAAACCCTAGAAATCCCTTATAAACTATTATTCAAGCAATATAACTACAAAATAACTATGTACTATTATTAAACACTTTATAATAGTTCTAATCTACCATATAAAGAAAAGATAAAATAATCACAAAAAACTAATATTCACTAATCACAAGCTAATTACAAGAAAATGACCTAAAACCAAGATTAGCATATAAATCCAATCTATAATGAATTAGACTCTAATCTTTTGCAACAAATTATAAAACTCAACTAAGTATCATAATATAATCATACATATATCTTAAACTAAGTTACAAATTATTAAAGAAAAAAAGTACAAGTATTCAGCATAGAACCTTAAGCTTACTTAAATAACCTTAGAATATGCTCAACCTATATAAACCCTTAAACTAAGAATGTAGAACCCATAAAAGTCATAAACATACTATATAAGACTTAGAATAAGTGTACATTAAGATATAAACCCTAACTACTGATGTGTACTCAGATAGATATTTAAAAGAATGCAAATACAAATCCCCGACAAGAAGCCAAAAGCTTGATGCGTTCTTTCCACACATTGGGTTTTAAATTTATAAACAAGAATTACCAATATTAATTAGGAACACAAATTCGAGCAATTATACTCTAGTCATGTTGTAATTAGGTTGGTAATTCAAGGTCGTCCCATGGGACTTGGTTATACTCAAGTGTAGTTGTTTGTAACAATGGTAAGTATGATTTTCACGATCACACCACCATGAGAATCGCTTAAAGGCACAAGCACACAAATAACAAACATGTATAGTCAAATGATCACATGGACATTAGGATGTTTAGTTTGGAAAATATATTAAAGGTAATCCTTTCGACCTATAGAACCAATAATAAGACACTAGTGCTTTATAAATCAAATATACATAAGTCTCAATCAAGTGGTCACTCATGAGCCTTATGCCTAAACCAATAACAACAAGAATCCTTTCGACCATAATCTAGATTAAACCATTACTTGTTATGCTTATTAAGTTACTTGCACAGTCTTCACAAGCACAAGACCAAATCATTAGTCCGTTAACGAATTGAAATCAACCATGTTGAGAATAATTCCGACATATAGACTCAACAATGATTAACCAAATTGATAAACAAGAACAAGTTCCAGTTCAACCAAATATAAGGTTATCACCATAATCCAATGACAAGCACTAATAGAATCCAAACATCCATTTATTACAAGTTTTCATATAAATAATACAAGTATCAAAACATTCATAATATCACAAAACATAAGAATCACCATGAACGTGAACATAAACTACATTGAATAATAAAGAAGTTACCAAACATTAGAATCCATAGCAACAAAGTATCCAAATAATTCTAACCAAATGAACAACCAATATACAATTCGTCCTACCCATAGCCTTCTTAGACATCAACCTCTTGGTGCGAGTATAGAGCCTTTGGGGTGTTTGGGAATAAGGATTGTTGGAGATTGAATTGTTTATGGTCTATGGCTTTCTTCTCTACATTTTCTATAGTTTATAACATGAGTATGGAAACCAATTCCACCCCTCACCACTAGGGTGAGGGGTGATATCAAAATCACAGAATTATGATGGAGTAGAAGATGATGATTATGAGATTCAAGGGATGATAGGATTAAATATTACCCCATGGGTCTTATTTATAGTTGAATTCTCCTTGGCCACCAAGCATATTTCTTTGGCTCCAAGAGTTGTATATGAGGGTTTAATGAAGCTTGGAGGAGAGGAAATGGAGTTATGGTCGGGTTGGGGAGCAAGGAGAAGTAAGTGAAAGGTTTATGTTTACTTAGAAAAGTGGCAGCAGGAAGTTTTGCTGGTGGCATCTTGATTTGCCGGTGGCATCTTGGTGCTGGTGGCATCTTGGCCATGCTGGTGGCATATTGGCCATCTTTCCCATATTTCTTCTTTTGGTCCTTTTTATTTGTTTCTTCCAATTTCTTTCTTCCAAACTTTCCAAGACTCTTATTCTTTGTATTATTTATCATACGAGAGCTACACGTTCATGTCTCGTTCATTCTTTCACCTCCAATACTCGTCTTTTCTTCATTTCTCGTGATGTAACCATTGATGAAACTAAAATAACAAATAAGATTCATTAAGTATCATATGTTCATAATAATCACATAAATATATGCATAAACACCACGAATACGCTCATATAAATATGTTAGATTTGAGCGTTATCAATTACCCAAAATAGAAAGTCATTAGGCTTAATGATATATGTAACACTCTCAATTTTCGTATCGGTACAGCGGTAGGGTCTTTTAGAGTGTTACGGGATAGCACAATAACTCCAATCATATAGAACACATAAAAATGGTTGTACAAGGTTCAACATACATTCATTCGATTTAAAGTTTTAAAGTGTACAACAACTCCCAAATTATACAGGTCATTAAGTTTACAAAACATAGATCAAATGAACATTTTTAATATTATGTGGGCCATCAGAGTCGATCTCCATCCAGATTACCTTCAAGCACCTGAGATAAAAACATGCAAAAATCATATCAGCGAATGCCGAGTGAATTCATAGAGTTTAATAAAAACCGTTATATAAAACAATCGTTAAAATCAGAACACAAGTATAATATCGGAAGTAAGTCCTCATATTGCTAGTCAGGCAATATATAAATCAAGCATACATCTTAAACCGTCCATGAGACCGTAGCCTCAATATTACCATTATAGGTAATATTATTATCGTTATTAGTGTCGTGTCATATCGGATATTTAGATTATAAAGGATTATTATTAGCCGCATGACATTGTTACCTTACTGTGAAAACAACGGGCCGCGAACCCGATAAATAATTTGCCCATCTAAGTTAGCGTGTCATCACAAAAATAACGCTATGTAATCTTCTCATACATAAATTCGCTTACCAATCAATGTGGTACGACGGGGATCAACCGTCAAGGCGCGAACTGGGGTGATCGTCCCCAAATAGTACTATCATATGCATAAGCGTCTACCAAATCCCGGTAGTTCACAATTCATGCTAATGGGACTTTAAGTGACATAACCTAACTACTAATAATCCTTTTTGTCTCGTTTATAGGGTCATGGCATCATTTAAGCATACCATCGGGACTACTTGTGTTCTATTTTTATCAAAATCTAGCATGTTATCTCCCTCGCGGGTTTATAAATCATTTTATAAAACATTTAAAAGAGTGCGAGGCTATGAACTCACGTTGATAATGAAAGGCGGATTATCGGCTACGAGCGTGCTTCGGTCACGGAAACCTATATAAATAATAATCGGTCTTAGACTTTTGTCCAATGACTTTATCCAAATAACAATATACATATGATGATTTTTGTACATATGATGATGATCAAGTGGGTTTATATATCCTTGTTTACTCATTTTAGCGTTCATGTATTAGTAACTTTTTACTAGTTTACTAGTTTTACCTATTTACCTATTTTAAGTCCAATAAGCTGAATAATAAGTTCTTTAACTTGTTTTAATCTATTTTATACTTATATTATCAGTATTTATACTTTACATGTTGGGCCCAAATGGGTTAAGCCCAATAAGTACTTTTTATAAGTGTTTAACTTATTTAGTCCAATTATTAGTCCAATATGCTTACTTAGCTCGTTAATGTCCGTATGTCCTATAGTTCGGGTTTTATCGGTTTTTACTTGTATTAGATACTTATATATCAGTATATGACTTTTAAAAACTTTACATTAGACGGGTTTGATCGTCTAAGTTTTAATTGGCGAAAACGTTAATTTTACGGTAATAGCCGAAAAAGTCGTAAAAATCAAGTTTATAGTTTTTATAACTTATAAATATTATTCCACTACCATTTTTATAATTTATCCATTTATTTAACCTTATACTTATTTATATAAATGAAATTTATAAGTTAGTGGGTTTTAATTTCACATTTTATACAATATAATTTTGAGTGCTTATATAATAGTGATAAACATTAATTCTTCAAAATCTCATTTTTATTTTCATCTTCACCATTTTATCATATCTAGAGTTCTATAATGAGTTAGAAGCTCATTTTTGGATGGCATGATCTTCATATTATTTGCTACAATTAACTTAGTTATAGCTACTGCTCATTTTAAGTTTATCTATGATTAACAGTCCCTACAAAACAGCTTATTCAGATTAGCACACTTATTTTGTTTTGATCATATCTCACTCATTATAATGATTCCATTGCATGGCCAACTCTCACATGTGTATAACATCTTGTACTTACTGTAAATGGATTCTACCATGCAAGTTTATCAGTTCAAGTTTTAGTTACATACTGTTTTTATACAGCCAATAAATTAATCATGATTTTAGCCTTGTTTCTTATGGTTATTAATCTTTTTAAGCATATTTATCAACACTTTATCCCCATACAACATTTTTATCATCATATATTCATCATATACATATACAACAAGAAAGAAAATACATTTGATCTTTACAAAAATAACAAGAGAAAATGGAGAGGATGATCTTCTTTACCAACCAAGAGTATATCTTGTTTTTGGAAGACAAGAACTTGATGAACACCAAATGTAACTCCAAGATCATCAAACACCAAGAATATAAGTTGAGAAATCAGCCCTAGGACACAAGAAAATCACCTCCTTTGTTTTTAAAATGGCCACCAAATGATCAAGGCTTCAAGGTAACTCCATGATATAGCTAGATAACAAGTATTTTGTGGCTAGAAAAGATCAAAAAGGGGTGTTTGTTCTTTAAAGTGGACGACAATGGTGATGTGGTTGAGAGGATTTTTGGTTGATTTTGCATGTGTGAATGGTGGTATGTGTTTAGGTTGATGGTTTTAGCTAGAAACTAGCTTAAAGTGTAAGCTTAACTTACACTTGTAAGTTACAAGCTAACATGATGCCACATCTTTGATGTGGTGTCATGTGTGAGCCGTCCCATGTGTAGTGGGGTGGGATAATGTATTTTGTCCCACCTCACTAATTTACGGGTATCCCTCGATTCTAGTTTCCTCGATTTGCGTGCCCTCGGTCGTTTCACGAAAAACGTTATTATAAATTATGAATCAACGGCACAAAACGAATCCAATAAAAAATGTCTCATCAAAAACGGAGTTCAAAAACGTAAATACGTAATCCTAAGGTTTCCGGTTTAATCATAAAGGACGCTAAATTATGCACGTAAGCCCAAATTTAAATCCGTAAATTGTGAGTTCATCAACCAACACAAAAATGAGTTTCAAAATATTATACGAGAAAATAATTCACTACCTGAAAATGTTAGATTGTCACAGCTTTTCCTCCTAAAAGGGATCAACGTCCTCGTGATCCATTTCATTTGGATGTCCGTTTCCTATTGAAATCGAAGAGGTGTGGATATTTCTTCCACATTTCATCCTCTCGTTCCCAAGTATATTCCGGTCCATGCTTTGAATTCCATCAGATCTTGACAATAGGTATCCAACTTTGTTTCAGTTGCTTTACCTCACGATCCATAACCTCTACGGGCTCTTCGATAAAATGTAACTTCCCATCTATTCGAACCTTATCTAACGAATATTTCTCATCACTCACTGCTAGACATTTCTTCAGATTAGATACATGGAATGTGTTGTGAACACCATGAAGTTCTGGGGGCAACTCTAGTTTGTAAGCCACCGGACCTACTCTAGATAAAATCTTAAAGGGTCCAATATAACGGGGATTCAATTTTCCTCGCTTTCCAAATCTTATAACGCCTTTCCATGGCGATACTTTCAACATTACTTGGTCACCCACTTTAAACTCCATTGGCTTCCGCCGCACATCCGCGTAACTTTTCTGTCTAGTACGGGCAGTCAACAACCTATTCTTAATCTGAACTATCATCTCTGTAGTCTCCCGGATCAATTCCGGTCCCGTGAGCTGGGTATCCCCAACTTCACTCCAACATACAGGAGATCTACACTTCCTACCATATAAAGCTTCAAACGGTGCAGCCTTAATACTAGAATGGTAACTGTTGTTATACGAAAACTCTGCTAACGAAAAATGTTTATCCCAATTTTTACCAAAATCTAACACACAAGCTGTCAACATATCTTCTAGTGTTTGTATCGTCCTTTCACTCTGCCCATCAGTCTGGGGGTGATAAGCAGTGCTCATGTCGAGATTCGTTCCCAAAGATCTTTGGAGAGATTTCCAAAAATTCGATGCGAATCTAGGATCTCGATCTGAAATGATCAATACAGGCACTCCATGCTTGCATACAACATTCTCAAGGTATATACGAGTCAGCTTCTCCAGTGAGAACTGCTCTTTAACCGGAATGAAGTGTGCTGATTTGGTCAGTCTGTCGACAATAACCCAAATCGAGTTGTTTCCAGATGATGTTCTAGGAAGCTTGGTGATAAAGTCTATCGTAATTCGCTCCCACTTCCATTCAGGAATCTTTGGTTGTTGAAGTAGTCCTGATGGCTTTTGATGTTCAGCTTTAACTCTAGCACAAGTCAAGCATTGAAGAACATACATAGCAATATCAGCTTTCATATTCGGCCACCAGTACAACTTCTTCAAATCATGGTACATCTTATCAGATCCCGGGTGAATGGAATACTTAGATTTATGGGATTCTAACATAATCAAGTCTCTTAAGCCTCCAAACTTAGGTATCCACATACGACCTCTTAAGCATTTCACTCCATCAGCTCTAACCTCTAAAGGATCTCCTTCTCCTCGGAACCCTTCATTAACAAAATTTTCCTTCTTACAAGCTTCTATTTGCGCATTTCTAATTTGCTCAGGTAAATTATTGTGCACGGTCAAGACTAGAGAACGTACCCTGATAGGCTATCTATCTTTCCTACTTAACGCATCAGCAACAACATTGGCTTTTCCTGGGTGATATTTTATATCACAATCATAATCACTTAACAACTCTATCCATCTTCGTTGCCTCATGTTCAATTCCTTCTGGTCGAGAATATACTGTAGGCTTTTGTGATCGGTGAATACCATACACTTGGTGCCATACAGATAATGTCTCCACAACCTAAGAGCAAAAACTACAGCTCCTAACTCAAGATCATGAGTAGTATAATTCTCCTCATTCTTCCTTAATTGCCTAGAAGCATAAGCTATCACTTTCTCTCGCTGCATCAAAACAGCTCCATAGTCTCTAAGAGATGCATCACAATATACTACAAAATCTTCACTCCCGTCAGGTAATGATAAAATTGGCGCACTACATAATTTTTGCTTCAATGTCTGAAGTGCTCCATCTTCATCACTTCCCCAAACAAAAGGTTTATTCTTCTGGGTAAGCTTAGTCAAGGGTTTAGCTATCAAAGAAAATTCTTTAATGAATCGCCTATAATAGCCAGCCAATCCTAAGAACTGTCGCACTTCCGTTGGCGTTGTCGGTGCAGACCAATTCTTAATGGCTTCAACCTTTGCAGGATCAACATGAATTCCATCTTTGTTAATCACATGACCAAGAAATTGCACAGAATCTAACCAAAAATCACATTTCGAAAACTTAGCATATAACCTTTTATCCTTCAACAAATTCAAAACAATCCTTAAATGTTATCTATGTTCATCTTCATTCTTAGAATAGATTAGAATATCGTCAATAAACACAATCATAAATTTATCCAAGTAGGGCTTGCACACTCGATTCACTAAATCCATGAAAACCGCAGGTGCGTTAGTTAACCCAAATGGCATTACTTGAAATTCATAGTGTCCATAACGAGTTCTAAATGCAGTTATAGGAATATCTTCTTCACGGACACGAAGTTGGTGATATCCTGACCGCAAATCTATCTTAGAATACACACTAGATCCTTGTAGTTGATCAAACAAATCATCAATCCTAGGTAAAGGATATCGATTTTTAATTGTCAACTTATTCAGTTCCCTATAATCAATGCACATACTGAAAGATCCATCCTTCTTCTTAACGAACAAGACTGGAGCTCCCCAAGGCGACGAGCTCGGTCGAATAAAACCTTTATCAGACAACTCCTTAAGTTGCTCAGATAACTCTTTTAATTCAGAAGGGGCTAATCGGTAAGGCGCACGTGCCACCGGTGCAGCACCAGGAATTAAATCGATTCGAAACTCTACTTGCCTTATCGGTGGAAGTCCGGGTAAATCTTTAGGAAATACCTCACGAAATTCACAAATAATAGGTACATCTTCCAATCGTTTCTCCTTAGACTCATTCCCGGTCACTTGAGCTAAGAATAACTCGCAACCGTTCCTGATGTACTTTTGAACTTTAATACATGAAACGATTTTCAAACGGGATTCACCTCGATTACCATCAATTACTAACATTCTATTCCTAAGAGGAATCTTAACTTTCTTCTCCCCACATAAAATAGTAGCATAATTCAACGACAACCAATCCATACCAATAATAATATCAAAACTACCTAATTATATCAACATCACATCAATCGGAAAGGAATAGTTCAAGAGATTTAGAGAGCATCCTTCTAATAGCTTATTAGTTTTCACTAATTTACCATCAGCCAATTCCACCTCGTAACTGGCATTTATCTCAACAGGTTCAATGTCAATAAGGGCACTAAATTTAGTGGATACAAAGCTCCTATCAGCACCTGAATCAAATAAAGCAACAGCATAATGATTGTTGAGTAAAAACGTACCGTTAACGACATTTGGATCCTCTTTCTTCACCTCAATTGTTCCAAGTTGATAGATACCACCCTGGGGGTTTCTTCCAGGCACAATCGCTTTCAACTTGGGGCCTTCTGATTTCCTATGACCTTCTTCATTACAGTTGAAGCAAATGGTTCCCTTCTTACACCTTTCAACCTTGTGTCCAAGCTTTCCGCAATTTCGGCACTTCCAGCAGTAGCCAGCATGCCTCTTGTTGCCACACTTAGGACATCTATCATCGTTGCACGGTGTGTTTTTGGTAAGAGCATTTGCATTCCCCTTTCTATGGTTCTGACAGTGATTGAAATTCTTCCTATTATCACCTCTATCTACACGATCACCGTCTCCCTTTCTTTTCTCACCAACACGGGCTTCATCTTCCCTATCCTGAATTATCTGTCCAATGAGTTGGTAAGCCATTCGAACAGCATCATCAATGGTCAGTGGTTTAGATGATGTCACGTCCCCCTGGATATTCCTGGTCAACCCTTTAATATATTGCTCAATTCGGATCTCTTCGGGTTCCACCAATCGAGGACATAGCAAGGCTAACTCATGGAATAGGTTTGTGTAACTATCAGTGTCCACACCTTTCATTCTCAAATAAATCAACTCTTGTTCTAACCTAATAATCACACTACGGGGACAAAACTCCAAAGTCATCCACTTCTTAATTTCAGCCCAAGGAGTAGCATTAGCAGCATCAATACCCATGAAAGCAATTCTCCCGTTCCACCAAGTCAACGCACGACCTTTAAGAGTAGCCATAGCAAAAGTCACCTTATCTTCCTCCTTACACTTACTAATTCGAAACACCGACTCAATCTTCTCAATCCACTGGCTTAATCCTACAGCACCTTCAGTTCCATTAAAAGGTAGAGGTTCACACTTCATGAACGTCACGTAAGTACAGCCACCAACTTCAGGTGCATTAGTTCCAAGTCCTCCTATATTTCCTCTAGCATTAGCATTCACATTCACATTAGTACCGCCAATTCCACTACCGGCAGCTCCACTACCGCCAGCTCCACTACCGCCAGCTTCATTTCTAGCATTTGCCATAAATTCAGTCATAGATGCGGTAACTTGCTCCGTAATAATCCTACGTACATCATCCTCAGTCACAGCCTTCTTGGGCGGCATAGTTCTATAATTTCACAATTTTAAAGTATTAAGCATTCACCCAACAAGGGATTCATATAATATGGATTGAATTCATAATCAAGATACAAATAAGGCACAATATGGAATTCAAGACAAGATACATATTTCATTCGATTTGAAACAAAAGCATTGTCTTAGTTACATTCCATATCAAAGTTCTAGCACTATATATATACTCAAAATTCGTGCCAAGTCTACTACTAACAAGTCGGTTCAGTCAAAGCTACAAAAGTACAAAAGATACAAAGGTCACTACTAAATACAGACTGGTCTACTGAGAACCGCCAGATGGTCCATCATCCATCGTCTTCTGTATCTTTGTCGGACGATCACTAGACACATCTTCAGCTGGGCGCTTACGGATCACTCCTCTTTCAACCATGTCAGCATAAAATCTACTATTCCAACCCACGGATATATTTAACTCCTTCTCAGCTTTCTCACGCATCGCACGAGCTATATTCAACTGAATCTCCATAGAATTTACCTTTTTCTTCATAGCAGCAAACTCACCACTTTCTAACACTGATAACCTCCTAAAAGCCTCATTCAAACCACGCTCTACATCAGTCAAATCCAGACTAAGCAATTCTCGCTCTTTCTCACCAACCTTAGTCTTCGACTCCAAATAAGCAACTTGAGTCTGAACAATACCTAATCCAATCTCTGTCATACTAATCTTAACACGGGAAGCATCAAGATCACGTCTCAAGGCCCATGGTGTAAGACCATCAATATGAGTAGCCTCTCGAGTACTAGACGACTCTCCTATCACACGTCTACGAGTAGCAATACCATCAGTATCGTCAGGTGCATTGTCATCCTCATCCTCCTCTGATTCAGAATCAGATTCAGACGATTCAGACATTTCATCCCTAGGTAGCTCAACCTCAGAATCAGACAAATAAACTGGTGGGGTAAAGGCTCGCCCTCTAGAACATCATAAGAATAAATAAGCTCAGCTTCCTCATCGTCATCAACCTCATCGTCTATAGCTACATCCTCCTCGACATCCTCGTCGTCAATCTCATCATCTAAATTATCTAACCCAATCTCCTCATCATTCTCAATATCAACATTATCAATCTCATTTTCTACCATATCAATCTGAGGGGAAATCTGATCTCCTGGTCCTATCTCGGGCTCGGGATCCTCAAAATGGTTCCTCATCATCATCCATATCATAATCTACTAAGTCTAAATAAGGATCATCATCTACATTAGGTTCGGGAATAGCATGGTTCTCTACAGGAATATTAGGGTCAGCCATGACAATCTGCATTTATATATATATCTCGTATTAGGATAACATACTATTTAAACAATCACATACTGAAACCACGATATATACATATATATAAATTAAATTATATATATCAAAATATATATCTTCTCAATAGGGCTTGTTGGTAACGTCGGAGATCTCTGGCACCGTTATAGTCAAAAGATTTTTCAAATATTTTCTCAAATATTCATAGTTAAAAGATTTTGAAAAGTTTTGTTCAAAACCTTGGTTTTTAAAATCTTTTGTTCTCTATAACGAGAGCTCTGGTACCAAACGGTAACACTCTCAATTTTCGTATCGGTACAGCGGAAGGGTCTTTTAGAGTGTTACGGGATAGCACAATAACTCCAATCATAGACAACACATAAAAATGGTTGTACAAGGTTCAACATACATTCATTCGATTTAAAGTTTTAAAGTGTACAACAGGTCCCAAATTATACAGGTCATTAAGTTTACAGAACATAGATCGAATGAACATTTTTAATATTATGTGGGCCATCAGAGTCGATCTCCATCCGGATTACCTTCAAGCACCTGAGATAAAAACATGCAAAAATCATATCAGCGAATGCCGAGTGAATTCATAGAGTTTAATAAAAACCGTTATATAAAACAATCGTTAAAATCAGAACACAAGTATAATATCGGAAGTAAGTCCTCATATTGCTAGTCAGGCAATATATAAATCAAGCATACATCTTAAACCGTCCATGAGACCGTAGCCTCAATATTACCATTATAGGTAATATTATTATCGTTATTAGCGTCGTATCATATCAGATATTTAGATTATATAGGATTATTATTAGCCGCATGACATTGTTACTTTACTGTGAAAACAACGGGCCACGAACCCGACAAACAATTTTCCCATCTAAGTTAGCGTGTCGTCACAAAAATCACGCTATGTAATCTTCTCATACATTAATTCACTTACCAATCAATGTGGTACGACGGGGATCAACCGTCAAGGCGCGAACTGGGGTGATCGTCCCCAAATAGTACTATCATATGCATAAGCGTCTACCAAATCCCGGTAGTTCACAATTCATGTTAATGGGACTTTAAGTGACATAACCTAACTACTAATAATCCTTTTTGTCTCGTTTATAGGGTCATGGCATCATTCGGGTCCATATCATTAAGCATACCATCGGGACTACTTGTGTTCTATTTTTATCAAAATCTAGCATGTTAACTCCCTCGCGGGTTTACAAATCATTTTATAAAATATTTAAAAGAGTGCGAGGCTATGAACTCACGTTGATAATGAAAGGCGGATTATCGGCTACGAGCGTGCTTCGGTCACGGAAACCTATATAAATAATAATCGGTCTTAGACTTTTGTCCAATGACTTTATCCAAATAACAATATACATATGATGATTTTTGTACATATGATGATGATCAAGTGGGTTTATATATCCTTGTTTACTCATTTTAGCGTTCATGTATTAGTAACGTTTTACTAGTTTACTAGTTTTACCTATTTACCTATTTTAAGTCCAATAAGCTGAATAATAAGTTCTTTAACTTGTTTTAATCCATTTTATACTTATATTATCAGTATTTACACTTTACATGTTGGGCCCAAATGGGTTAAGCCCAATAAGTACTTTTTATAAGTGTTTAACTTATTTAGTCCAATTATTAGTCCAATATGCTTACTTAGCTCGTTAATGTCCGTATGTCCTATAGTTCGGGTTTTATAGGTTTTTACTTGTATTAGATACTTATATATCAGTATATGACTTTTAAAAACTTTACATTAGACGGGTTTGATCGTCTAAGTTTTAATTGGCGAAAACGTTAATTTTACGGTAATAGCCGAAAAAGTCGTAAAAATCAAGTTTATAGTTTTTATAACTTATAAATATTATTCCACTACCATTTTTATAAATTATCCATTTATTTAACCTTATACTTATTTATATAAATGAAATTCATAAGTTAGTGGGTTTTAATTTCACATTTTATACAATATAATTTTGAGTGCTTATATAATAGTAATAAACATTAATTCTTCAAAATCTGATTTTTATTTTCATCTTCACCATTTTTATCATATCTAGAGTTCTATAATGAATTAGAAGCTCATTTTGGATGGCATGATCTTCATATTATGTGCTACAATTAACTTAGTTATAGCTACTGCTCATTTTAAGTTTATCTATGCTTAACAGTCCCTACAAAACAGCTTATTTAGATTAGCACACTTATTTTGTTTTGATCATATCTCACTCATTATAATGATTCCATTGCATGGCCAACTATCACATGTGTATAACATCTTATACTTACTGTAAATGGATTCTACCATGCAAGTTTATCAGTTCAAGTTTTAGTTACATACTGTTTTTATACAGCCAACAAATTAATCATGATTTTAGCCTTGTTTCTTATGGTTATTAATCTTTTTAAGCATATTTATCAACACTTGATCCCCACACAACATTTTTATCATCATATATTCATCATATACATATATAAGAAGAAAGAAAATACATTTGATCTTTACAAAAATAACAAGAGAAAATGGAGAGGATGATCTTCTTTACCAACCAAGAGTATATCTTGTTTTTGGAAGACAAGAACTTGATGAACACCAAATGTAACTCCAAGATCATCAAACACCAAGAATATAAGTTGAAAAATCAGCCCTAGGACACAAGAAAATCACCTCCTTTGTTGTTAAAATGGCCACCAAATGATCAAGGCTTCAAGGTAACTCCATGATATAGCTAGATAACAAGTATTTTGTGGCTAGAAAATATCAAAAAGGGGTGTTTGTTCTTTAAAGTGGACGACAATGGTGATGTGGTTGAGTGGATTTTTGGTTGATTTTGCATGTGTGAATGGTGGTATGTGTTTAGGTTGATGGTTTTAGCTAGAAACTAGCTTAAAGTGTAAGCTTAACTTACACTTGTAAGTTACAAGCTAACATGATGCCACATCTTTGATGTGGTGTCATGTGTGAGCCGTCCCATGTGTAGTGGGGTGGGATAATGTATTTTGTCTCACCTCACTAATTTACGGGTATCCCTCGATTCTAGTTTCCTTGATTTGCGTGCCCTCGGGTCGTTTCACGAAAAACGTTTTTATAAATTATGAATCAACGGCACAAAACTAATCCAATAAAAATTGTCTCATCAAAAACGGAGTTCAAAAACGTAAATATGTAATCCTAAGGTTTCCGGTTTAATCGTAAAGGACGCTAAATTATGCACGTAAGCCCAAATTTAAATCCGTAAATTGTGAGTTCATCAACCAACACAAAAATAAGTTTCAAAATATTATACGAGAAAATAATTCACTACCTGAAAATGTTAGATTGTCACAATATAGAAACCCTTATATTAAAAAATCTACATGGAATCATAACCTAGTCTTTTAGGAAAAGTCTACAAACACTCATAAGACTTCATTAACGTTATAAGATTATGTTAAGACAAGGTAAAAGTACCCTAATGCACAAGGTACAAGATTTCAATGCATGACTTGTAAATTAGGTCAAATTAGGTATTTTTACTCTTTAGACATGTTTACCTAAACTAAACTCTTAAACCAAGTGTAAGAACTCTTTTGACACTTAAAACACAATTTCTAGGACCTAAATTAAGTTTACATAAGTAGCTAAGAGGAGGATAATCAAATTTACTAAGACTAAACCCTAGATCATTAGAAAACCTTAATCTACAAAAGTATACTTCCCATTTTCACATCAAACCTTTGTTAAACTTCAAAACAAGGACCCAAATCTATAAAATAGAATGTATAAACCCTAATTAAGCCTTAATAATTCACTAATCACTTTCCTAAGTCCCTAATTACCAAAAACACAAACCATAAGTTACAAGCCCTAGAATTTGAATCCAGTTTTGTATTTTGGCTCCAAAACTCATTTTCAAACCATTTCCCTCCATTTCAAGTTTAAAAATCAGATATTTAGGACTTCTAAGATATTTTAGGAGTATGACAAGTAGGTGAATCACCTCCTTCTTTGCTACACATCACCATTCTCATCTATATGTTGTCGTGATCCATTTCTAGCCACAAGTGAAGATTAGAACTAAGCTATGATCTAAGAACTTGTGTAGAGCTTCAATAGCCTTCATTAGTCACCCGTCTATCCTTCTTACACGTTTATATGCCAAACTTGGAGCCTAAGTGTTGCTAGTACTTTAAATAGAGTCGTATACCATAACTTGAAGACTTGCACCCCGTTTTCTTTGTATCCCCTACACATTCTCCATTTACACTTCAATAAACGTCTTAGGATAGCCCCCAAGACCAGAAACCAGGTATAGAAGGTTGCCATTGAAGCCCTTGAAGCTTTGATAGCAAGTAGTGTTCATAGGAAGCCATAAGGAGCCACTTTGGAGCTACCTAGGTAATTTCTATACTAAACAAGCTTTGATCTTGTTATAATAAATTATAAGACTTGTTATAATGCCAAAATTATGTTAGAAAGACAATCCAAAGATAACTGTCATTTCATTAATTTAAGTGAAAGCTATAAGTTAAAGATGTCTTAAAACCCTAGTTTTGTATTTTACATAAAATAATGACTTAAGATCCATTTCAAGAGCTGTAATTCTGATAAAATGTTTTATTATGATTATAAATATGTTTTGAAACTTTGTTTTAAAATACTAGATCATTTGGTACATTTTTGAAGAAGTTATATGATTTTTACAAGTATACGGACCAAAAATGTCATTTTTGAAACTATTTAACATTTTAGGCCAACGGTGTCATTTTATTAAAGTTAAATCTATAATAATAAATTTTGGAAAGTTTGAGACCCTAAGGTTAAATATTGAAGGATTAAATTGCAATATAATAAAACTATATACTTAAAGGGTTAAAAGTGTAATTATGCTAAAATATAACTATAAGGACTATTTTTTCCAATATTTAAACTAAAGAACATAAATTTTAATAAAACATAATGTATCATGTTAGTAGGGAGCTTTGTACAAAGATGTTCCATCTCGATATTACGTTCTGATTGAGTGGTTGGGTTTACGATTTAAAGTGTCCTAGCTCCTCAAGCGTTTATAGAATGACTTCTAAGTATAATGGCCCGAACAATGATACTATAATAACAAAATACAAAGAATCAAAGAATAAATACAAAGAAATAGTAAAATAATGAACTCAGAGAGTATGACTTGATATATCTATATATTATGTGTTAACTTAGATATTGTAAGAAGGTTGTGATTGGGTTAGCTGATTTAATCAAGAATCAAAGAATAAATATTTTATAAATGATTTGAAAACCCGTGAGGGGGATATATGCTAAAACTGGAATACAAGTGTTTTTGTATGCTGCCTATATTAATATTAACACTATGTTTACTAGTTGCCGCTAAGCCCCTTTTTAATCGTGGACCGCTAATCATTTAATGAGCGCTAATATTATGAATAGTACTATTGGAGGCTGACATCTCCTATCTGGGCAATTCGAACTTGCTAGTAGCTAATGGTTCATACCTAGGCTAAACAGATATGCTTTATTTTGCATATAGAATAGTCCGGCAAGCTTCTTAATTAAGGGCAAATTTGTTGGGTTTTCCTGATAATGTCTAGTTGCGGGGTCATGAGCTAGTGCAATATAAATTGATGAAATTTAAAAAGTTGGGTGTATAATAATGTAGCCCCGGAGTCTACTTGTATTCAAATATTGTTTAAAAACGTATGAATTCGCTCAACCATTGTGTTGACTTTAAGGCATATATTTCAGGTGAATGAGGACTGGTGGGCTGCGGATGGTGGTGTCTTGAATAAAGTTGTCATTCTAGAAAATAAAACTAGATCTTTGGGAAAAACATGTGTTGTACATTATTGTACAGTTGTTTTTATTAACTCTGAATAATGAATGATGACGGTAATATTTATAATAATGTTTTTAAGCATTTTCTATTATTATGACTATGATACTTTGATAGTAATACCCCAAAAATTAGCTTCCGCTTTTATAAGGTAAACTGGGAATGTTACAGATTGGTATCCAAACCTTATGGTTATAGAGATTAAGTTTTTCTTAAACTATAACTAAAATTTTAAATTCAAGACCATCAGCCATCATCAGCGCCAGTGTAAGATTTTTATTTCTTTTAAATAAAATATATTATGTTATTATATTATATAAAGTACAAGGATGTCTACTTCCACCTATATTCTCATTTCCGACGATGATGAAAGAGAAATTCCGATGTTCACTCCATCTCCCACAGATGTGCGTGTTCCGAATTTATCTTTTTACGATACTCCTGAAGTACAATAATATTTCTCACATCAAACTGAAGTGATGAATAGTGTACCTTCACCTACGTCTCAATTTCTATTACCTGAAGATCTTTATTCGTCTCCCAATCGAATTCGTGAAGAACCTTACGAAACTAAGGAAGACTCTAGAGCACGGATTGTGGATAAGCACGACAAGCAATTGTCTGTCATCGCTAGTCATCTTGATGAAATATCCCTTGAATCTTTTAGATTAGTGGAAAGGAATATTAGGAATCTGATAAAAGGAAGGAAGGAGATTGAAGAGCATATTAGTCAGTTGGAATTAAAGTGGAGTTACTCGACGCCATAATATTAGACTGAGTAGAAGGATGCATGCTCATGAGATGAATATGACAAGACTAGAGAAAGAGAATACTAAACTGAAAGAAGGACTTACGAGGACTGGGCTTAATTTAGAATTACTCATCGATGATCTTAAAACAACTCAACAATCTGACTCCGGATATATTTTGGACAGAATTGAGGAGATCAAAATGAGAAATTAAGATTAGACATCTAGTTTTAGTTTGTAAGATATGTACAGTTTTTCTTTATGTAACAGAGATGCTTATCGTGTACATATAAACGATAAGTTGTTCATAAATAAAAGAAGTGTGCATTGTTCTCAAAAATTTCTTGTTATCTTATTTAAATCTTTATCGTCATTCATATTATGAATCCTCATAAATGAATTAGAAAATTTTATCGTCATTCATATTATGAAACCTCACATATGAAATGATTAAAAGAATTAAGAATACTCTATAATGAATAAATAAATTCCAAACTCCACGTATGAAAATTTAAAATAAAAAGAATTCTTATCAAGTATTATTATGTTAGTAGGATGGCTTATACGAGAGCATCGACATTTGTGATAGTAAATATGGCACCTGAAGAAATAAGGCAATTGGTTGCTGAGAGTGTGACTGCAGCTTTGCAAGCACAAGCCGCCAATGTAGCTAGCACAAGTAATGGAAGTGCTGCTAGGAGAGAAGTTCCAATAGAGAAAAGATGTACTTACAAAGATTTCATGAACTGTCAGCCTTTTAACTCTAAAGGACCTGAAGGAGCCGTTGGACTTATTTGTTGTTTCGAGAGAACTGAATCAATATTTGTTCGCAGTGACTGTTCTGAAGATTGTAAAGTGAAATTTGCTACGGGTAAAGCTTTGTCTTAGTGGAATGCTTATGCACAACCCATTGGGATAGAACAAGCTTATCAGACTCCCTGGAATGAATTTAAGAATCTGCTAGTTAATAAGTATTGTCCTCGCAATGAGATTAGGAAAATGGCGGAAGAATTCTATAATCTAGTAGAAAAGGAAAATAATCTCAAAGTTTACATCCGAAGATTTCAGGAATTAGCATTATCATGTCCTAATATGGTGCCTAATACTGAAAAATTAAAGGAAGATTTTTATTGGAGGATTGGCTAGAAGTATAGAAGGGAATGTTACCGCCTCTAAACCCCAAACCTTAGAGGAAGTTATCACCATTACTCAAAGATTAATGGATCAATTGATAAGGTATACTCATGTACAAGTGGCAGTTAATAATAAGAGGAAGTTTGATGATAGGAGGAGTTTTCCTGTTAATCGTAATTTCTAGAAGAATAGTTTTTGTAACTCTAATCAAGGCAATAATCATCAACAGTAGAACAAAATAAATGATGTTTCTAAAGTTTATGTTGTAAATTCAAGCAATGGTTATAGTGGAAGACAACCCCTTTGTTAGAGGTGTTCCCTACATCACACATGATTTTGCACTATCAAGTGTCAGAACTGTGGAAAAATAGGACATCAGATAAGATTCTGCAGAAGTAAAGGATTAGCTACTAAAAGTAATCAAATTCCTGTAACTAAAGTTTGTCAAAACTGCGGAGAAAAGGGGCATCTGATGTATGAGTGTTGTAAAGAGAGCAATAGCCGAGGAAAAGCTTATTTGCTAAATGATACTCAACAAGATCAGAATACCATTACGGGTATGTTTCATCTAAATCAACGTCTGGTTAAAGTAATATTTGACTCAGAAGCTGATAGAAGTTTCATATCTATTAAAATTGTTTCTAAGTTAGATATTCCGATTGTTTCTTTGAATACTAAGTATGATATAGAAATGGCTGACGGAAAAAATAGTTAGCACTAATACCGTTATTCGAGGATGTATCATTACTTTATTACGTCAATCCTTTGAAATCGATCTTATACCCATTAAGCCCGGTAGTGTTGTCGTAGTCATTGGAATGGACTGGTTATCTAAATACCATTCCAAAATTCTATGTGACGAGAAAGCCGTTCATATTCCTATTAACGGTGAAGTTTTGATTGTCCATGGTGAGCAAAGTAAGACTCGACTAAATCTCATATCGTGCCTTAAGATAAATAAGTACGTATCCCGAGGTAGTCAAGTTTTCTTAGTTCAAGTAGCGGAAAAGGAGAAAGAAGAGAAGCGATTAGGAGATATTCCGATAGTTAGAGAATTTCCTGAAGTATTTCCCGAAGA
Source organism: Glebionis coronaria (assembly GCA_025667525.1). NCBI lineage: Eukaryota > Viridiplantae > Streptophyta > Magnoliopsida > Asterales > Asteraceae > Glebionis > Glebionis coronaria. The sequence goes on from JANFOE010001638.1 coordinate 693,211, forward strand.
ATTACCAGGTTTGCCGCCTGAGCGTCAAGTTGAATTCCAAATCGATTTGATACCAGGAGCAACACCAGTTGCTAAAGCGCCTTATCGATTAGCACCTTCGGAAATGCAAGAATTGTTAAGTCAAATCCAAGAACTAACTGATCGAGTATTTATTAGACCAAGTATATCGACGTGGGGAGCTCCAGTCTTATTTGTGAAAAAGAAAGATGGATCTTTTAGGATGTGTATCGATTATCGTGAGTTAAACAAACTTACTATAAAGAATCGTTACCCATTACCCAGAATCGACGATTTATTTGATCACTCCAAGGATCAAGCGTATATTTGAAAATTGATTTACGGTCAGGTTATCATCAACTGAGAGCTAAGGAAGAGGATATTTCTAAAACTGCTTTCAGGACGCAGTATGGACATTATGAATTTCAAGTAATGCCTTTTGGTTTAACCATTTCACCAGCTGTTTTCATGGACCTCATGAACAGAGTGTGTAAGACTTACTTGGATAAATTCGTAATCGTGTTTATCGATGATATTCTTATCTACTCTCGTAATAGAGAAGAACATGCCAAGCATCTTGGTATAATTCTCGAATTACTTAAAAAGGAGAAGTTGTATACTAAGTTCTCGAAATACGAATTTTGGATCGATGTTGTTCAATTCCTAGGACATGTCATTGATAGCCAAGGTATTCGTATGGATCCTGCTAAGATTGAAGCGGTAAAGAATTGGAGTAAGCCTAGTACGCCTACGGAAATAAGACAATTTTTAGGACTTGCGGGGTATTACCAAAGATTTATCGAAGGTTTTTCAAAAATTGCTAAAGCTTTGACTGAATTGACTCAGAAAAACAAACTGTTTGACTGGGGAGATAGTCAAGAGACAGATTTTTAATTATTGAAGTGAAAGTTGTGTGAAGCACCTATCCTAGCATTACCAGAAGGTAACGATGACTTAATCGTTTACTGTGATGCATCTATTCAAGGAATGGGAGCAGTGCTTATGCAAAGGAATAAAGTTATTTCTTATGCATCAAGGCAACTTATACCTAATGAGAAGAATTATACTACTCATGATCTAGAATTAGGAGCGGTGATATTTGCTCTTAAAATCTATAGACATTACCTCTAAGGTACGAAGTGTGTAGTATTTACTGATCATAAAAGTCTTCAATATATTCTTCATTAGAAAGAATTGAATATGGGACAGCGACGTTGGTTACAATTACTTGCTGATTACGATTGTGAAATTCGTTATCATCAAGGTAAAGCCAATGTAGTAGCTGATGCTTTAAGTCAAAAAGAGCGTGTTAAGCCGTTACGAGTCAGATCATTAATGATAACTCTTTTACCAAAGTTACCTACCCAAATTCTCGAAGCGCAAGAAGAAGCACTTAAGATAGAAAATGTAGGAGTTGAGAAATTAAGAGGAATGGATAAAGAATTTGATGTTTGTCAAAATGGAATTCGTTGTATTAAAAATCGTAGTTGGTTACCTGCCCATGGTAATTTACGAGATTTGGTTATGCACGAGTCTCATAAATCAAAGTATTCTATACATCCTGGTTCCGACAAGATGTATCAAGATCCGAAGAAACTCTATTGGTGGCCTAACATGAAGGCAATCATAGCAGAATACGTTAGTAAGTGTTTAACGTGTGCAAGAGTTAAAGCAGATTATCAAAAAACATCCGGTCTATTGATACAACCAAAGATTCCAATATGGAAGTGGGAAAGAATCACGATGGATTTTGGGACTAAATTACCTAAGACATCAAATGGACATGACACCATCTGGGTTATTGTTGATCGTCGTACAAAATCTGCGCGATTTCTTCCTATTAAAGAGACTGATAGTATGAAAACTCTTACGAGATTGTACATTAAGGAAATAATCTCTCAACACGGAGTGCCTATATCTATTATCTCATATCGTGATAGTCGTTCTACATCTGTATTTTAGGGATCGATGCAAAATGCTTTAGGTACTCAATTGGACATGAGTACGGCATATCATCCACAAACAAATGGACAAAGTGAAAGGACTGTTCAAACTCTCGAAGATATGCTTAGAGTTTGTGTGATAGATTTTGGAAAAGGATGAGAGAAACATCTACATTTAGTAGAATTCTCTTATAACAATAGTTATCATGCTAGTATTAAAGCAGCGCCTTTCGAAGTACTTTATGGAAGAAAGTGTCGATCGCCTGTTTGTTGGGCCGAAGTTGGATATATTCAACTAACTGGACCAGAAATAATACATGAAACTACTGAAAAGATTGTTCAAATGCGACAATGATTACAAGCTGCACAAGATAGATAAGGAGTTACGTTAATAATAGACGTAAACCTTTGGAATTTGTAGTAGGAGATCCTGTTATGTTGAAAGTTTCGCCTCGTCAAGGAATTATTCGTTTCGGAAAGAAGAATAAACTAAATCCAAGGTATATATGACCATTCAAAATAACCAAAAGAATTGGCCCTGTGGCATATAAACTAAAGCTACCTCAAGAGCTTAGTAATGTTCACAATACTTTTCATGTTTCGAATTTGAAGAAATGCTTATCTAATGAATCTCTCATCATATCGATGAAAGAACTTCAACTCGATGATAAGTTAAATTTTGTAGAAGAGCCTGTAGAGATTATGGATAGAGAAGTGAAACGCTTGAAGCAGAGCCATATCCCAATAGTTAAGGTACGATGGAACTCGAAGAGAGGACCTGAGTATACTTGGGAACGTGAAGATCAAATTCGAGCTAAATATCTGCATCTATTTTCTTCTGTTACCCCTAGTTCTAGCTAAATCTCGGGACGAGATTTAAAATAAGGGGAAGAGACTATAACATCCAGTAGTTTTGACTAATGTAATATCAATGTTTATACATAAAGAGGTGATTTTCCTAAGAAATAATGTAACTGTAATCAGAAGTGCGCCGCTCTTAGCTAATTTGCGAAATGTGAATGTGCGCCGCACTTTGGCCCTTTTACAGCACAATTTATTCTTTAATCCTTTTCTTTCCATATCTTCATTTCTTTCCTCCATAATTTTATTCTTTCACTACAATCAAAACAATACTTATTATTAGTAACAATTCAACACATAATTTATTTATTTACATAGCAAACAAGGACAAATGCATCATTACAAACATGTATAAATGAGGCGTTATCAATCACACAGATTTCGCAAGTTATATTGGAGGTTTATACACCGGTGATTTTCACTGATCACATGTGATTTTGCACTGATCAAAGGTTGTATAAATCACATGTGATTCATAGAAGCAACATGTGATTCGTAGAAATCACATGTGATTCGTAAAAATCACATGTAATTCGTACGAAGTGGTTTTTAATTCTTGGATTCTTGTTCAGTTTATAAGAGTTAACACTTACATAAGCAGTTGTCGAATGAAGATTCATTTTGTGCTAAATTTGATTGGCACACATATATTGTGTTTGTGTATCGTTTTTAGTTTAAAAACTTGACATTCAGCTATAAAATTTATTTTGTCTACATCGGTGGAATGGATTTTGGGCATTGTGTATAAACCTCTAAAGTGATAATCATTGATCTATAATTCTAATCAAGGATCTAAAATGTTTGAAAGTCTTCAAATGTGATTTAAACATTTTCTTACTTTTTAAAGTAAGAAGAATTTTAGAAGTTGGAGCAAAATATTTCAAAACTTTGAATTTTTTTATAACAAACCCACTTTAGATGAATCACATGTGATTTTGTTTGAATTGCATGTAACTCTATGAATATACTAAAATGTTTGTTGTTATCCATGTAAAATATATATAACAAAATGACTTCTGAATTACATGTAATTTTGTTTGAATCACATGTAATTTTGTGATAATTACATGTGATTCAAGCATTTCGAAACTTTAACTTCTTCTAACAAATCCAATTTAGATGAATCACATGCGATTTTGTTAATATATTAAAATATCTATTGTTATTCATGTAAAATATATGAAACAAATTGACTTTTGAATTACATGTGATTTTGTTTGAATCACATGCAATTCTGCTTGAATTACATGTGATTCGGTGATAATTACATGTGATTTTGCTTGCATTAATAGTGATTCAAGCATTTCAAAACGTTAACTTCTTCAAACAAACCCACTTTAGATGAATCACGTGTGATTTTGTTTGAATCACGTGTAATTTCGTCAATATATTAAAATGTCTAGTTTCATTCATGTAAAATATATAAAATAAATTGGATTCTGCGTTATATATGATTTTGTTTGAATCACATATAATTGTGCTTGAATTTCATGTGATCCATGTAATTATGTTTGAATCTCATGTATTATTTTTTAATTATCATCTGACCAGTTAACCTAAAATTATGTTATTTTTATTCAAGTAACAAACAAATGTATTTTATATAGTAAAATCAAATCTGATCAAGTAACTGTTCGATAATACATAGAATTCAAAAACAAGAAAGTTTTTAAACATCAATAATTAATGTCGCATTCTTCTTTCTCCTTTCTTTTAAATTATGTGGACAAGTTGGTTTGGTATGCTCGTTCGTCTTTACTTTATATTATTCGCAAACCTTTATCTTTTCTATCCATCATGTCTTTCATTATGCTCATATACAGTTGCTCTTGGTGTTTTCATACCTGTACATCAAGAAATAGAATCATATCAAATTTATCACAAAATAACAACTCAATCACATGTGATTTTTATATAAAAAAAAAAGTGTTGCAAAACAAGGTCTAAAAAGACGATTAATCGTCGATTAATCACTACAAGGACCGCTACTTGTCGATTAATGAAAAGGCGATTAATGGTGGTCAACTATGGTCAACGATGGTCAAGGGAGGTCAAACTTGTAATTTTTGCCGAAAATACCCAAAACTCTTTGTAAACATGTGTTATCACTTATATTAACTATTTTTATGTAAGATAAGTTGTATTTTAAGAAGAATATTGCCTCAAATAACTAAAACTCGTTAGAAATACCAAAAACTTGCCGAAAATACAAAAATTTTGCTAAAAATTCCAATCCGATTAATACCGCCTAGAACGATTACAAGCTACAAGGTGGTCGACCGGCCGACTGGCGATTCACGATTTTTACAACATTGATAAAAACAAAATAATTTTGATCCAAAATCACAAGTAATTCATTAAAAAAATTCATTTGTGTATAATAATACAACTTAATATCAAAATCATTATATAACTCACAAAAATCACATGTAAATTCCATAAAAATTACAAGTGATTCAGTCAAAATCACGTGTGATTTCGCGTATTAATAACCAAACTAATACAGAGCAAAATCACATGTGATTCACCATAATCACATGTGATTTACATTGATTTTTAACATAACAAATATAAAGCATAAAATGTCATTTTACGTGTTATTTCTTGTACATCAGCATATCTACCTTTCATTTCTTCCATAACGCCATCTTTCTCTGTTTCAACATCATATTGGACATCTTTGCTTATATTTATTTGTTTAACGACGCCCAGAACATCATAATCAACATCTTTGTTCAGATCTGTTTTTACGACGGAGTGATGCAAAACTTGGCGGTTGGATGTGGTGGTGGCGATTGTTCGTTGATGTCCAGTGGTGGTGGAGGTGGTGGGGCGTTAATTTTACGACAAGGAAGATGTGGTGACTATGGTGATGCGATGGTGATGATGGTCGGGGAGGTGATTTTCCGGTGGTTGGGGTGGATGTGATGGATGAGGTGGTAGAGAGAAAGTGAGGTGTGTGTTTTTTAAAAAGAGAGATTTTAATTAATGAGATAATAAAATAAGTTTTATGATATTTATATATTTTTTTTTGTAAGCATTAGATGAAAATAAGATTGAACGATTGAGACTGATTTTTTTAATCTTTTTTAAAGTATGAATTTCTAGATATCACCTTATTTCTCAACCAATACCAATAGTAATTGTTATTTGCACACCAAACGCACCCTTAGTCTTACAAAGATGTTTGACAATGTTACCTCCATATCCCAAATAATTATTTCATGTTTTACCTCTTTTTCCCCTTCTGGGTAAAATTGTCAATTAATGATTATTTTCTTGTGCACAAATGACATACGCATTTTTTTCCTATGTAAAAAACATTGATTAATAGATATTTCAAACCACAAATGTAGATTTTTCAATATCATATAAATGTAACCTTTACAACTTGTAATGTAAGCTCGTGGTTATATTCAGAAATGGGTATACAACACCATTGTCATCCATAAAAACACTATGACTTGATACCGTTTTATTTTCAGAAACTGGATTCGTCGGTCCACGGTCGCCTCAAAAAGTACCGTAAACTATTAGCAACAACCTGTGAATACAAATTTTATCAAAAAGCTATTCCAACAAATATTGTCATTCGAAAAACATTACGGTGTCGGGTTTTCACCTGCTGAAGTGGTTTAATAAGAGATTTGCCCTTGTAATTGACATGGAACGTCGCCTTGGCCAACAAACCCTGTATCACACACGATGATCAACATTTCATGTAAAAGGCAAAATCGTCAAATGGTTTTAAAAGTTATCCGAGGTGTACTCAATAGTTTACGACATGCTAGATTTGATTTGAGGTTATCTACATAGAAATACTTATGTACTTCGAATATGCGTGTTGTTTCAGTCATTGTTTTTTTTGTACATGCGACTATGTGAGTCAAAAAATGTTTTTTATAAGATGTTTAAGTCATTTTGTAACCCATTTTCTCACCGGATTTCTCTCCAAAACCAAACTGATAAACTCACAAGTAATGACAGCTATAGTTGTTACCTCGGTATCAAACTCTCCTGACTCTACTGCGACGTTTATATCAGTGACAATCTTCACAATATCGACAAGTAATCCGGGTCGATCTGCTGTCTCCACCGAGAGCAAACTGCAAAATATAATATTGAAATTAAGCATCTCTTCATTGTCAAAAAAAGACCTCCTAGTACAAAACTGGGTTAATTTTGATTTTTAGAAGTCAAATAAGTTGCTTTTTGACGTGAATATCATTAACAAGGTTTGCAAAAGTATTACCTTCTATCAGTGCCGTCGTCGTCTATGCGGATGCGGGTTGTAATGTCGATATCAAGCTGAGGCGGTTCAACACATGGTAATAAGATTAACCAAAGAATATTAGTAAAGACTATTAGCCAAATGCCCAAACTGGCCTTCTAAAGTAAAGCTAGTAGACCAAAAACAATGCCAGTAGTAATCGTCATTGAGTATCCTAATGTAAATTAAATACGACTATGTAGTGAATAGCATCATGACCAAAATGCGCGTTCTTATGGTATACTGTAAATAATAAGTTACTTTATTGTTCAGTCTTTTGTTTTATATATCAAGGGGATGCGGATTAGTACCTTCGATTTTGGTGCTTCAATTCCAAAGGCTTCTCCCATGGCTAATTGACCACTTGACTCCTGATCCATCATTGACATCATTATTAGCTAGTTAAAAGATAGCGGCAAGGGAAATTTTCACCTTGTAACCAAGACACTGAATTGAATCATTGATTAATACCGGATGATACTCAAGAAGATTGCCAATAATTGTTAGACGGATTGCCTCAAGCAACTCTGGGTCTTCAACTTTACGTCCAGTTGAGCTGCAAACAAACCGAGTTCGTCAAGTGTAATTTCTAGTAAAACTTTAAATTACGATTGCC